>SEMN01000324.1:0-581651 GCA_005408345.1 Macquaria australasica
ATACACATATATATACACATATATATACACATATATATACACATATATATATATATATATATATACATATATACATACATACATATATATATATATACATATACACATATATACATATATACATACATATATACACATACTAATGGATTGACCAATATTGACAGATGAGGTGATGAGGCTCCACTGATAGACACCAGTCACAGCTGTAGAAATGTATGACACAATCTCAATACCAATTTATTTAACATGCAACCACCGTGACAGGCAATATAGCTACTGCCACTGCTGTTTACAATATATGATTTAACACAGGCACTGTGCCCATCATCTAAAATGGAGAGTAACTAAGTGCAAAATATATTGCAATGTCTCCCTCTAGTGGTGAAATAGAAGTACACACAAGTCAAACAGCAATGGATCCATTTCAAACTTTTGTATTCTGAAATTAACATTTTAAAAAGTAATGCAACATTGCCCTTAGGAGTAGTGTAATCAGAGCCACATTTTTAAAGTACAAAAACACTGCAAACTTAAAGGGAAAGAATGTGAGATATCTGAAAAGTTTCAAGTGTAGACAGTATTAAGAGCAAAGAGACATTACCACAAACGGCTGATATATTTACAGTACGTATATACATATATACACACAAAAAAAAGGTTAAAATACAGAATATTCAGTTTTCTAATATATGTATAAAGTAGTCCGTCATTGGACTATACACAAATGCTTTGGAATCAGAATTAGAATCAGTTACAGAACAGTATCTGCTGTTGTAGCCCATCAACCATCAGGTCCCTGTGGGAGTGAAACAAACTTGACTGGTAGACACTGGGACCTTTTTCCTCATAGATGGGGGCTTGCAGGGGATCTACACTTCTTCCCTTCCCTGCGGCCTACAATGAAAATTAGCAGAGAACAAGAGAAAAAAAAGATTACACATGTATCTCAGAAATCAGAAAACCTGGTGAAACTGCATAGTGGATGGCTGTAAAAGAATTGTTATTATGCATGGAGCATTATTAGGGAAATACTAAGTATCACCTTTTGTTGGCTTTGCCATTGTTGGCTTCTGTGACCACTTGTAACCTTCACCCACAGAGCATCCTAAGGTAAGAATGAGGGTTAGGAACATGAATTCAGATTAGACATTAAAAATAACTTGATTAAACTATCATATGAATTTATTAAGGACAATTACAAATACATTTTAGAGACTTCAAAAGAACACACTTTGTTCCCTTGGGGCATCCCGATTTATGGCCTTTGTCCACTGTATGGCATCATTCTTGGTCTTCTTCATCAGGGGGGTTGCAGACTCATGGGAGTTGTGCCTCTTTCTGGGGGCCCTGTCATAGTGAGTAGGTCCTGGTCTAGATTCCCTCCCCAAATTATGATTTGTGGTTCTGAAGTCCTCATCCATCCCCAGGCAAGTTTTTCTGTCTCTCCTGGTTGGGAAATAACTATTCTGCCAGTCTTTGATCACTTGTTTCCTTGTTGATGGTTGCATGGTTGCAGAAGATGATGGGCCTTTTGTGGGAGTGTTTGGATGATCAAATGTTGAGGGGTTGCTATAAGAGTGAGACCGCTGTAGTTTGGATGAAGACAAATGTTGTCTGGGAATAGATGTACTCTGTTTAGATTTAGGAAGACTAGAGAAGGCAGAGGTTTCTCCAGACTGAGACAAACCTCTTGAGGAGGCTGAGCTCTGCCTGGCTTCAGAAAGTTTTCCACTTGTGGAAGACAAGCTACTGATGGAGGTGGATGGGCCTTCCTGGCTAGGTAAAGAACGTTGTCTTGAAACCAGTCTGGGTTTTATTACGTTGGCCTGACCCTTATTTTTTGTTGCATGGTGTCTATCATTTGCAGGTATTTGTTTGGACACAAACCTTCCTTTTTTATTTCTGTACAAATGCCTCATGTCCTTTTCACAGGAGTCAGTCTTTTTTCTGGTTGCTGTGGGGGTGTTTGGAGCCCAAGTTTCATCTTTATCCTGCATGTGGACTTGAGATTCTTTTAAAAGTTTCAAGTAGTCATCTTGTTGAGTAGACTTCTGAACAAGGCGAAGAATGACAGGATTAGGGCTCAAAGTGGAATCTGCCTCCTTGTCCACAGACTGGGGCTGTTTGTCATCTGAAGATTCACCAGAGAGTCTGTTTTTTTCAGACTTTTCATTGACAGTTCCACAAAGATGGTCCATAGTTTCAGTTGGTCTGTTTTGTGTAGCAAATGAGGAATCACCACTGAGCTCTGATCCTGCCGAGAGTATATTCTTTGTATTTGCCTTCTTTTTGCTGACATTGTCTTTTTTAACCACTTTGTCAGAATCATGGAAACCTACTCTTCTTTTTGAGGTTGTCCGTCTGTTGGTCTTGTGTTGAACTTGCTCAGAGCCACCTTTAGCTTTAATCAGATGTACACTTTTTATACTGTGTGACAGGTCAGAGCATGCATCCTGCATCACTTCTTTATACTGTGTATCATGAAGTTCAGACAAGTGCTGTGGCAATGATGAGTCTGCAAAAGACAGTCTGGTTTCTTGGAGTTTTTCCTTAGCAGCTCCATACTGATTGTCCACAGTTTCAGGTGAATGTCTCTTTTGTTGAACATATGGGGCATCTCCACTGTCCTCTGAGCCTGAAGAGAATAATCTCTTCCCGTTTGCCTTCCTTTTGCAGTTTTGGTCATAGTCATCCTCTGTGTCAGAATCAAGGATTATTATATCATCCATTTCTGAAAGCTTTTGTCTTTTGGTCTTGGGTTGAACATGCTTAGAGCCAGCTTTGGCTTCAATCAGCCGTTTTTGCACACAGCCCAACTTGTCCAAGCTCCTGGCTTTTCCCATTTGCACATTTGTAACATCTTCACCCTCTTCTTCAGACACAGAATCTCTCTCTGGGGGCAGGGGTGCTGACCTCTTCAACAACTGCCTGGACACTGTCAAATAGTTGTGTTCTGATCCAGATGAGTAATCACAACTGTCTTCAGTTTCACAGCTGTCTTCAGGCTCAAAGTAAGACTCTATCCTGTTCTGAGGTGTATGTGGTTCTCCCTCAGAGTCCATTGCATGTTCAGGTGGACTCCTGCATGATGCCGCCTCCAAATTAAATTTATGTAGAAAGCTCTCAACTGTGTCAAACACCTCTATCTGGGAAGAAGCAGAAGCTAATACTGGTTTTAAAGCTGGCCAATGTAACTCCCGGTGTGTTGGTGTGTCACATTTGTCTCCAGTTTCACTATCATCTAGCAGAACATTTTCTGGGCCATCCTGGTCTTCATATTCTGGTTCAAATTTAAGGTCCGACATGCTTATAGGCATGACCATCCATTCATCATCCATCTGATCATCAGTCTCAAAATCAACATCAGTTTGTTGTGCAGTATCCAGTGTTTCTGTCTTTGGTGAAACCTGCTTCTTTGGAATCAGTTCTTCATCTGAAACGGTTTCTGTCTTCACCTGAACCTGACCCTGCACATGTCCATAGCCTTCATTTTCAAATGGTGACTGCTTATTGTTGCATTCAGGTACTTGTGTAGAAGGCCTTTCTCCAGACATATTCTCAATCTGTGGATTTTCATCGTCACTTATGTCTTCATACAGTGGGTCTTCAAAACATGCTGGAAAGCTTAATTCCTCATGTTCTGTGTTTGGGAGATTTTGGGCCAGCTGCGAAGTGTCTTCATCATCTGAAATGTCTTCATATAGTGGATCTTTTAAAAATTTCAAAGAGTGTGCTTCCGCATCCTTATTTTCAGATAGAGTGGCCTCTTCTTTGACTTTGTTGAATAGTGCTATGCTTAAATCAGTTTGTGAAGGCACATATCTTGCACCCTTCCTCACATCCTCACAACTTGTTTGGTTGCAGAGCCGTTCACTTTGATTTGTAAGAACTGATACTACATTATGAATCTGAATTTTATCAAGTGATGAATTTAGCTTGGAACGTGCAATTACCTCCTTACAGGTAACACCACAATACTGTTGATCTTCAATGTTTTTTGTATTTGCATCTTGATTTTCACAGAGTGATGCGAGTTCAAATGTTTTGTTTTCAGATACCATTGAACTTGACTTGGTTTTAAGATTCTCTGAGACATCAGTTACACCTTGCACATTGTCCAACCCAACCGCCTCCACTGGTATTAGGCCTGTATCTCCTTTCTCCTCCTCTGCCATGTTATTGAGAAACCAAGACACACCAGGCACTTGGTCTGTGTCATCCAAATAATTGTTCATATTTAAGCTAAGAGACTTGTATTCTTCTTGTGATGAGCTGCAGTTGAACGTTAAACTGGGGTGCTTCTCAGTCAGTTCATCCAAGGTCACTTCAGACACTGCAGCGAGAACCACTGGACTCTCATCTTCATTCTTTGTGCAAGTGGCAGCAACTTTCATCATAATTTGTGGATATTCTGTGGATGTAAAGAGATAAATGTTATCTATATCCCCATTCCAATATTGTTGCAGTATGACTTTAGAGAAGTTGTCCATCTCTGCAATGGTTTCTACATTCTCCAGACTAGCAGTCAGCTCCTTTAGCAGTTAATGAATAATTAAGAGTGATCATGCCACAATAAGAACCATCTGCAAGTTCTTATCATACCATTTACTATGGAAACGGTCATAATTGCTACAGACAAATATTTTATCTTCATAGTCATCTGAATAAACAAGTTCGCCATTTACAGGTACAGTTACATCCAAGTGTTTTTTCACTAGCAAATCAAAATCTGCCGATGCACTCAACAGATTCATTTTTATGTGTCGAGTTTTCTACAGCAGAGATTAGTGTACCTGTTGAATGGTTCTCTGATGCAAATATAATACAATCACCTGTCTCTTTAGACTTGAGAGTCAACTCAGCATTTGGTTTGCTGCCCTTTGAACCATCCTCTTCAAGTGCTTGTCCACCTGCAGCAGTGCACTGCTCAATCACAGCATAGCTGAGACCTTGCCTCTCCACATCGTTTTTGACAGAAGCAGGGGTTGTGGGGAGATGGGCAACACTGTTGGACTTTGGCATGATGCCATCAGACTGGAGTGTGAAGTCCCTGTCATTAGTCCAAAATTTCAACTCCTTAGTGTGCGTGTGTCCATAATATCCGTTTTTCTGAGTTAAAATGGTCCGAAAATACACAATCCTTTTTGCAATAAAGTCCAGTATTTGGTCATCTGTAAGTGGTTCCATTTCTCTAAATGTCGAGACTTTGTTTGTGGATGGCTGACCACTCAGAGCAGGAGAGGAGACAGGCTGCTGATGGGGGGTGGAAAGAGTTCCTCCTGAATGATCTAGGTTTTGTGTTCTAGTCTGTCCACAGTTTAGAGCAGCTAGTACATTTCTCACTTGCTTGATCTTGCAGTGTCTTTCATCTGAAAAATTAGTACTAGTATTGAGTTCAATGTTGTCATTAGTATCCTCTGACGAAGTAGTAAGTAAGGCATGCAGCAGTGGGCAAGATCTCTGCCGTTTGCTCTCAGGCACAGAAGAACACTGATCCTGTAAAGGAAATGTCTGTACTGCAATTCCAAGGCCATCTCCCTGAGGTGCTGCAGAACTGGTAGTAGCTGATAGGGCACGATTTACATTTGGCCCTTTTGAGAAATGTCTCAGAAAATCTTGCTTGGAGCAATCCCTTTGTTGCCCACTGTACAGGTGCAACATTATTGTCCTGAGGTGATGGTGTTCGAACGCAGGATAGGCCCCTTGTTGGCTGTGTGGACATCCAGATCCTAATGCATGTAGAGCAATCTTTCAAGTGATGACTTCAGTTAAGCGCTTTTCAGGTCTAGGAAACAAATAGAGGAAAATTAGTGGCTGGCTGGCTACACACACACACAGGGAAAAGTTCAGGAACTCTTCCAAATTATATAATGTACATATTTGGGCACTGCTCAGGAGGTGGTACAAAATCCAGGTTCCAGTTACTCTCGAGGGGAAGGAATGCAGCAGCTGGTTTGCAACATGGCAAACACCACAATTAATAATGCAGGGCATGTTTAGATAAGCATTACAAGCACGTATGTTTCATATATGCCTTAGTACATGTAAACTATAGATTGTATGCATAGTGTTGGGGAGTACGACACTTTTTTTTTTTTTATACATCTCAATGTTTAGCCTTGGTAATTTCCAAGTCACATTTTCAATGTTTAATGTTTCCAGTAGTGAGCAAGTTTTTCCACCAAGTAGTAGGGCAGCCCGACCAAACGCTGTATCGCAATTTGTTATACTATATTCGCAATATGACTGGTAGAGAACCGACTGACATATACAGCAGAGTCTTCACAGTCACTTCTCCATCTTCACATTCAGGAAGAAATCAAGCAGCGGGATGTCAACCTGTCCCTAAACCCTGCAGGGTCTTAGTTCAGGTTATAGGTAGCTATGATAGAGCCAATAGTTGCTTGGGGAATGAGGTGCATTATGCTGGGATCAGATATCAGGCAGACGCGCCGTGAAGAGCCACAATATGCCAATTGTAGTGCGCAACACCAGATCAGCTAGGCTGCCCGTTAACACCAGATTCTCTCTCTCTCTCCCCCCCCCTCCCCTCTCAGCACATCCCACAGATGCTCGATTGGATTGAGATCTGGTCAAGTCAACACCTTGAACTCATGTTGCGTTCCTCAAACCATTTCTGAACCATTTTTATTAGCGCATTATCCTTCTGAAAGAGGCCACTGCCATTAGGGAATACCGTTCCCATGAAGGGGTGTCCTTGGTCTGCAACAATGATTAGGTAGGTGTCACAGTAACATTCAATTCAGTTTTATTTTTCTTGTTTCATCCACATGAATGGCCCAAGGTTTCCCAGCAGAACATTGCCCAATCCATCACACTGCCTCCGCCGGCTTGCCTTCTTCCCATAGTGCATCCTGGTGCCAGGTCTTCCCCAGGTAAGTGACGCACACGCACCCGGCCATCCACATGATGTAAAAGAAATCGTGATCCATCAGACTAGGCCACCTTCTTCCATTGCTCCGTGGTCCAGTTCTGATGCTCACATGCCCATTGTAGGCACTTTCAGGGTCAACATGGGCACCCTGCCATGCTAAGCAGTCCCATATGCAACAAACTGCGATGCACTGCGTGTTCTGACACCTTTCTATCAGAACCAGCAATTTGAGCTACAGTAGCTCTTCTGTTGGATCGGACCACACGGGCCAGCCTTCGCTGCCCACGTGCGTCAATGAGACTTGGCCGCCCATGACCCTGTCGCTGGTTCACCGTATTTCCTTCCTTGGACCACTTTTGGTAGTTTCTGACCACTGCAGACCGGGAACACCCCACAAGAGCTACAGCTTTGGAGATGCTCTGACCCAGTCTTCTAGTCGTCACAATTTGGCCCTTGTCAAAGTCGCTCACATCCTTACGCTTGCCTATTTTTCCTGCTTCCAACACATCAACTTCGAGGACAAAATGTTCACTTGCTGCCCAATATATCCCACCCACTGACAAGTGTAACGAGATAACCAATGTTCTTCACTTCACCCGTCAGTGGTCATAATGTTATGGCTGATCGGTGTATGTATTGTAACAGATTTTAGTCAGTCTCTCCTGTATAGGCTATGTATGGGGTGACTCTTGCTTGCAAGCAATAAAGAATTCTAAGGAAGTCGTGGTAAAGACAGATTTTGTGTTTGGGTATTTCATTACCATCATCTCACCAACACTAGACAGAAACAGGTTTTCCGATTGCCACTGCAATTTTCGGGGTTTGTCTGGGATGCTTAACCCAAGTTTTCCTTGAAGTGATCTGGGTCCCGGAGCCCAAACCTCTCCCAAGATGGGAGGAAGGGATGGAAGGGGGTGCCTGTAGGAGAGATGGCTCAGGATTCCTCAGTACAGTATTCCAAGGGGACAAATAATTTAAAAAGGTGAGATTATGGGTGATAAGCATGGAGACTGGACATGTGCACATTTGAAATTATGGGAGAAATGTGGGTGTCCACACAATGGCAGCGAGTCTAAATCAGAGAGAAATTAGGACATAAACAAGAAGGTAAAAGAAAGGGTGCCTCCTAGCGCAGCACAACAGAGAAGGTTTGATGAACCACCTATGGCAGCCCAATCTGAGGTGTCTGGCCAGCTATATCTGCCCCTACCTCTGCCTGGTCTGAATGCTCCAACTACACTACCTAGGTCATCAAGACTGTGTGGTGGGGAAGGCAGAGATTTTCCGACCCCTCAGAAGCCATATGGCCCAACTGCAAGCCTATGAGCAGAAATTGCAACACAACCATGGCAGAGGAGGACAGGGAGATGGGGCAGAGGACAATGATGGGCTGTTATCAAGAATCGCCCAGGGGTTGCTACCATTGTGGGAGTTACAAGTACCGGGTGAAAGACTTTCCTGAACCAGAGTCTGAAGAGGGCAGAGAAGAATGGTAGTTCTGACCAAGGAATGGAGTGACTGTGACCAAGCTGCAGTGAGAGAAAAAGGGGGCTGTGGGAGAGGGGGCTACTGACTAGCAGTGGAGACAGAACGGGCCTGGAAAAGGGTGAGCACACACACACACACACACGAGGGTGAGCAAAATATACAGACACAGTCATTCTCAAAGCAAAAAAAGAAAGTTAAAATTAGAGATGACTCAATGTGTGATTTCCCCAATTGCAATTGACTACAGTTAAGATGTTAGTAGCAGGGTAAGAGACAGAATTTTAAGTTGACGCTGGTGCAACTTCTTCTGTGTTGAACTGATTAAACCCTCCTGAAATGAGTGGTTGAGTGATAGAAATAGTGGAAGCAAGTGGTATATCACTGAAGTAAAGTTTACTACATCCTTATCAATTGATTTGGAAACAGGGAAACAAAGGAGAAAACATTCCTTCTTATTATCCCAATGCTGTCCAATAACTTTATTAGCATGAGATTAATGTATGAATTTGCTATTATTGCTATTGAACTCCACCATTTGAATTACAGCACCATATCCAGACTCCCCATGTCGCGCACACATCTTCCCAGTAAAAAAATAAATAAAAAAAAGATTTAAAAAAAAAAAGGCTCTACAGGATCTAAAAGCAGTAAGTGACGTGGCACATGCCAGAGCACCGGTAGTTCCTGGTCCTCACACCTGATTAAAGCATGTACTTTTCTGCTTTTGATCTAGCAAATGCATTTTTCAGTATACTGTGTGCCAAACAAACAGGCCTATGAGAAAGACACAGTGGCACTGCTTTAATATTTAGCAGCACAATGCCACAAAGCTAGCTTGCACTGTGGAGGTGCAAAAGGCTCAGGAGGACCACTGCCCACCTGTGATAACCAGGGCAGACGTGTGTAGATCATTTAAACGGATTAACACACGTAAGGCTCCTGGACCTGACGGCATCCCCGGCCGAGCTCTCAAGGTGTGTGCAGACCAGCTGGCAGACGTCTTTGCAGACATTTTCAACATGTCACTGCTCCAGTCTGTAGGCCCCACATGTTTCAAGGAGACCATCATTGTCCCTGTCCCCAAGAAACCCAAAATCCTCTGCCTGAATGACTACCGCCCAGTAGCACTCACCTCCACCATCATGAAGTGCTTTGAGCGGTCAGTCAAATCTTTCATCACCTCCTCCCTCCCGGACTCACTGGACCCACTTCAGTTTGCCTACAGGCCCAATAGATCAACTGAAGATGCCATCGCCCTCACCCTCCACACTGCCCTCTCCCACCTGGACCAGAGGGACACATGTGAGAATGCTGTTCATCGACTACAGCTCAGCGTTCAACACCATCGTGCCCTCCAAGCTCGTCATCAGTGACCTCGGGCTCAACAGCGCCCTCTGTGACTGGATCCTGAACTTCCTGACGGGCAGACCCCAGGCTGTGCGGATGGGCAGCACCACATCCTCCACCCTGACTCAACACCGGCGCTCCCCAGGGCTGTGTGCTCAGCCCTCTGCTGTACTCCCTGTTCACGCATGACTGCGTGGCCACCCACAGCTCCAACACCATCATCAAATTTGCTGACGACACGACCGTCATCGGCCTGATCACCGGCGACGATGAGACAGCCTACAGAGAGGAGGTCAGAGCCCTGACATCTTGGTGCCAGGACAACAACCTCCATCTCAACGTCAGCAAAACAAAAAGGAGCTGATCGTGGACTTCAGGAGGAAGCAGAGAGAGGGACACGCCCCCCTCTCCATCAACGGGACTACGGTGGAGAGAGTCAGCAGCTTCAGGTTCCTCGGGGTTCACATCAGCGAGGACCTCACCTGGACTCACCACACTGACTTTATCACAAAGTCAGCTGTCTGGCTGGGGTGGGTGGTGAAAGCTGCTCAGCACATCACCAGGACGGAGCTGCCATCCATGGAGGACCTCTACACCCAGCAGTGTAGGAAGAAGGCCAGCAAGATTATCAAGGACCCCAGTCACCCCAGCCACAGACTGTTCTGCCTGCTGCCGTCTGGCCGACGGTTCCGCAGCATTCGAGCCCGAACCACCAGGCTCAGGGACAGCTTCATACCGCAGGCCATTAGACTCAAACTCTGTCCACAGCACCATCACTTCTTAAATAACACATTTCACTTCTATGGTATATATTTTTCTATTGTATATATATATATATATATATATATATATATATATCTATCTCTATCTGTTAGTTGTATAATACTTAGTTTATATTTTGTTGTACAACTTATATTTTAAGGTTTTATTTATTTTATTACTCTTGTTTATTATTTATATTTTTATTTCTTAATCTTTGTTCTTATTGACTCTTTTTTAGCATTGTTTGGGGAGCCTGGGATTTAAGAATTTCATTGCCAATGATTGCTGATGTAAATTGCTGTGTAATGACAATAAATTCTTGAATCTTAAACTGCAATGAGTACAAGAGAAAGTAACGTTCCCAGGACAGATAATCTCTAAAAATAGAAAATAAAAAAGGGGGAAACAGCTCTTCCCCCAAATTGAGGCCATTTTGAAAATTCCAAAATCTGTTACAAAGAAACAAATGATGGCCTTCCTTGGCATGACAGGCTACTGTAGACAATGTAAAGCTGAATGTGCTGAAATAGCACAGTCTCTGCAGAGCATGACACATGACCATGGACTCCAACCCTACAGCCACAAACAGGAGCTGAAGAAATGGACAGTTTGAGAAGAGTCAAAAGAAACTCCCTCAAGTCTGATGACCTGAGCACCAGGAATTTGTGGTATTCATAGTTTGATCTGTATAAAAGGCCGATCAGAAGACGCAAAACACGCCAGGCAATTTCTTTACACGCCACTAAAATGGTTTCACTGGTCTGGCAGTTCTACCAGGTGTCTGAAAAAGACAATAAATTTGCGATTTGCAAGGTGTGTTCCAAGGAAATCCCTCGTGGAGGGACGCAACCAAAAAGTTTCAACGCCACGCACCTCAGAGACTTGAAGATCACATCACGTCAAGGAATGTGATGAGTTTACAAACCTAGCTAGCACTATGGCAGAGAGAGAGCAGTACCGTTTAGCAACTCAATCGCCACTCACTCAGCTGTCTTTAACAGATATTACAATGACAGCAACCCTACTGAAGTCACTAATAGGTGGACTGCGACCAGGTCCGGACCCAGATGCCATCCTATCTGGACCTATACCTACAACCGATAAGTTATTGAGAATTACTGCATTTTGATGGAGCATTTCTATTTTAACCAGCACAGCTTTTCTAGCCCTTTCAGCACTGGTTTAGCAGCCCAGGAAACTCAGACCAATTTCCTGTGTTGTCAATCATCTCATGTGATGCTACTCAGCCAATCAAATCTGTGAATTCCAATAAGCATTGCAACTGTAGTCAGTGAGTTTCTCTCTCACACAGGTTGTGCACATTTAGCTTTTATTCTAACACAGGAAAGCTATATTTGTTAAGCTCCAAGCTGCTCCTAATAATCAAGCATAGAATGCTCTGGTTTAAGTTGTGTCTCTAAGAGAGAGAGAGAGAGAGAAATATCTTTTATCTCTTCATTTTAATACATACATCTACAATGCTGTTAAGAATAGTTGCATAAATAAATAAAGCTACAAGATAAATAGAAGGCTTCAAATAGCCTAGACCCCGTGATCGGTATCGGCCGATACCGTTTCCAGCAATCGGCCCCAAAAATCGTGATCGGAGCACCCTTAGTACTTTTACTAGAGTAAAATTAAGTTATAGTAACAGTACTTTTACTACTAGTACCCTTTCATCCCTGCTGTTGATCATTTTGAAATTATTTTTTGTGAGGATCAAAAACATTGTACTAGGGTGACACCTTTATAAAATAGGATGACACCAGAAATCTCAGGGCATTTTCACACCTAATCTGTTTGGCTCAGTTAAAACGAATCCTGGTGCATTTGCTCGGTTAGTGCGGTTCGTTTGGCCAGGTGTGAACACAGTAATCGCACTCGGGTGCGGACCAAAACAACTCCATCGAGACCCTTTAGAAGAGGTGGTCCAGTTCCAAACGAACTCTGGAGTGGTTCTTTTGTGGTAGGAATGTGATCCAACCTCGATCCAACCCAACTATGTGGTATACTCCGCAAGTTTGAACTAAATGGCTCCTGTAGCCAAGTGTGCTTTGCATTTTGGGATGAGGCAGAGCATGCAAACTGTTTCTAGTAGTGGCAGCTAGCCAAAGAACAAACCTGCAATATTTCTCACAGAAATATGCACTAGTTCAGAACACACGACCTTTTCCTGCATTTACCTTCTTCTTTGGTTTTACTGGCAGACTACATGGCATGCCGCCACCTACTGTTACCGAGTGTAACATCCCCAGACACATCTGACCAATTAGCGGAATGAACGTTCTCACATGGTTTGTAGTGATGCATTTTAATTCACTTGGATTTTTCCTCTGTGTAAAAAAAAAAAAAAACTGAACCAAGGGGAAAACCCTCAAAGTGTACAAACTCGTCAACTGATTCAGACCACAGCAAAGGAACTATAGGTGTGAAAACGCCTTAAGATAATAAAACCAAAACAACATGCATGGCTACTTACCACTGGAGTTAAGTGCGAAGTGCCTTTTTTTGTAATTTGGGTAAGCCAACCCTTTGTGGTTTCCTTTATTCCACTATAGACATAAAACCAATGTGAAATCAAAGATATTTTGAAGAGAGAAAGAGGTAAGCAGTAGCTTTAGTGAAAAGTTAGAACTGGTCAGCAGTTCGTGTTTTGCGTTAGCCTTTACTGCAACTGGGCAATCTTGCTTTAGGCAACATGACCTCAAAAGACCACACAGGCAGTACAGTGTGACTGAACACAGTGCAACAATAGGAAACCATTGGGCAACCATCCACCTCCTCTCCTTATCCATGACTATGCTGAAAGTGAGTAATATCAGGAAACCTTTGTCTGAGGAGATTTGCAACTTCATAAATAATCCAAGCCAGGACAGTTGGACAGTTCTCAGGACGATCTCAGTTGCTGTTGTCACAAATCCATCAGGCCTGAAGACAGTAATGCAGCTCAAGATATGTTCTAACTCCAGTCTCACTGTTGTCCATCAACTCTGACGTTCCAAAATTAGGCAAGTAGAAGTTCCTTAAAATCTGAACATGTTGGCTTTCTCTGTGGACATGATACAATGATACATCCAAAACACAACACTCATGTTGACTGGTTCTGATGGACTCCGTGCACTGCTAAGGAGCCTAGGCCACGGTGAAGTCCCATTCCTATTGGTTTGGTGCTATTCAACCATTCACAAGTACTGCCGTCAGGCTCAAGTTACTAGGACTACTACGCTACCTCCCTGCCTATCAGCTAGATTATCTGGTTTGTTTGAGGGTTTACACATTTTGTAGTAGTGCATCGAACACCAGCGAATACCAGAGAGGCACCGGGGAAACCCCAGGGAGGAGAATAAATGCCTGCTCTAGTGTCTCTAACCACAAGAGAATATTTATATCATTATGTGTTACAGGGTCTCACTCCTAGAGAACATCTGACAGAACCAAAGGACAGAAGAGGGCATACCCCTCGTACTAGGCTTCTCCTCCGACTCAGGATCCTGTCCTGTCCCCTAGTCCCTCTCTTGAACAAAGATTGGCATTCCTAACATTTTACAGAATTGTTAGAAAGTAAGGGGCCTTACTGAAAAGTCTTGGATGAGGGGATGACAGGATCAGGTCCAGAGAATGATCCGTTATTCAAGAGACCAAAATGATCTACCTAGTTTTATTTACCAAAGCATTAAAAGTATACAAAGCCTTCATCAGAAACTACCAACTTTGAGATAGGACAGAAGAAAATAAAATCTCTCTCTCTCATTTTATAGAATGGAGCTGAGGGGATTTTACCAAGTCTACCAAAGGGCGGGCACGTAACCGAATGCCTGAAGGCAGTGTGGAGGGCCAAGCCGGGCCGGAGGGTCGTGAAGAAAAAAAAAAAAAAGAAAAAAATATAGCTTCAGAAAAATTTAACTCTTTATTTAAGAATTAACAATAATTTCCTCTGAGTGGTCCAGAGTCAAAGAATAAATTACACAAAAATAGATATAAAGAAGAAACCAAAAACCAAATGGGTAAAAAGTCAAAAACCCAACAAAAAGCCCAGATCTCGAGTTGTGGCTGACTTTTATACAGAAAACTCTCCCTGTCTAACTCCTCCTGTTGCTCAATTCATAGCACATCTTGTCTCCGTTTTCTACTCCTTTTTTGCTTAAGAGGTATACTGCCTCATACACCACATCCTGTTTACGCAACCTTCTGGAAAGTACCTGAAAGCCCCGCTGCAGGAGGAAGTCCTAGGTTGTTGTTTTTTTTTTTTTTACAGTGTTTTAAAAAGGAGCTGCAGAAAGCTTACCAAGACTACGATGTAAAATATAACTAAATATAAAGATGAGTATATGAAATACATTATATATATATATATATATATATATATATACACACATATATATATATGTATATACATATATTTTTTATACATCCCCCCGACATCCAACCGATCGATCATCGAATCACATCATCGATGTATATTATTATATGTATATGGTATACACATACATACATTATTATTACATATATATATATATATATATATATATATATATATATATATATATATATACACATATACACATATACATATATATATATATATATATATATATATGGACTTGAGTAAATGAATATATCAATAAGTGGACACATATGTTACCATCTAAAGAGAGAAAAATGATAAAATCAACAATGTAACCATGAATAATGAAAAGCAACACCGAGTATGACTTGAATCTATTGCTAAATGAATTTAAGAGTATGAGTATCCCATAGAAAGATTATAAAATATAATGCTAAAACTTGTAAAATATAAACTGAATATATGTAAAGCATATAAAACTTGACTTAACTTGCTTCTTAACTTGAGTAGCCTACATAAAAGTGCAATGGAAGAAAACAAAGTAAAATACTGACATTATTGAACCATCTTAACTCCCGACTCTAATGAGTAATATCAGGGATTAGTTGGAATGTTGATGATATCTTAAAGTTCCCAATCATATCTTTTTGCCTCCTTCAAGTCCTAGTTCTTGTCTCATTAATAACTTATGCGAACTACAAATGCATAATGTTTTCTAGGGACGACAAAAAATGTATACCACACGAAACGTTACACCGGGCACAAAATTAGCACCAGCCACCACCCAAATGCGGGTAAAATGTGCAAGTGGCTGGTAGATTTGCTTCAATCACCAGGCAAAAAACAATGGTAATCTGCTGACTGGCTGGTAAAATTTGAACACTAGGCATTTGGCCGGTGTTAGGGTTAACAAAAGTTAATTTTGCACGCTAACGGTAACATTAGTTTTAAAAAGCTTAGCCCAATAGTACCGCAGGGAACAAAAGGCATGTGGGTGGGGATAGGCTTTGCAAGTAATCCTACTTTTGTGTTTCCTAGAAAAGGAAACTGAAACGGTGTTTCCTAGTAAAGGAAACTGAAACTGCACATACAGAGAGGTGTATTGTATCCAATGCATACTTACTTGGTGTGGTTACCGTTTGTCACATTTAAAAAAAAGTTCAAAGAAAAAAACACATTAAAATACAAACGTTTAACGTTACTTACATCTCCACATTTCACCTTATTTAACGCATTTCCCAACACTCCCAAAGCTTCCTCCAAACCGCCGTACAGGTCCTCTATCTTTTACTATGGTGAATTTTCACCGCGTAACAACTGAAACAAAGTCCATCGGAATGCTTGATATCCTACGTCCACTGGTCCCCACTGGAAATTTCAAAGGGCAGTGAGAAGGGAACGAGTCGACCGGACAATTTATATGACGTTCAACGTGAGATCTGATTGGTGGGTTTTTTGGAAAGGGTGTGTATCATTAGATGGAGAGGAGCAATTGGGCAAACACGAAGTGGGCTGGATAAATTGTGACAACAGAGCTTCAAACTTACATGCAGGGGCGATTCTAGGATCAGACCTTTAGGGGGGCTCAGCCCCTAATAAGAACGTGATGTGTATACAGTGCCTTGCAAAAGTGTTTAACCCCCTGCTAAATCACTAATTTCATTGGATAACAATTAATACATTAATATTTTTCTATATATGGTATTTTAATTTACAACAATACTTTTAATGAATTACTAGTAAGTAACATGAGTTTTACACCACAAAAAACCTGGAGCTGCATCTAAGTGTTGTAATGGTAGGGTGTCAAGTGAGATTGAGATCCCAGGACATTGCCTCTGGTAACCAGCAAAATCAGGACACTTGAATACAAGAGACTAACAGTTAAAAGATAAGTGACTGTATTGCCGCAATGTAATAATTGTAATCAATAATGAAATAATGGTTTAAAATGTTTAAAATGATCATACTGTGTTGAAGAGAGGTTTGAGAGTTTAACTGTAATAATAATGATACACTGCACATGGAAAAGAGGAAGTGTTGACACCCTGGTTATGTGCGCCAAAGGTCCCTAGAATTTGCCAGAATGTATGATTAAGAAGAGAGTGACTAGGTGAAAGGACAAGTATGAAGTAAACTGGGTGAAAAGGCATGTGTGTGTATGAAAAATGATTTTAGAAAATTGTGTGTAATCACTGAGTAAGGGGGAGAAGGAGTAGCCCGACATAGGGGATATAAAGAGAGGTCCGAGGCGCTCGAGCCTCAGAGCGGTGTGGACATCGTGGGACCACTGATCGGACTCCTGCCTGCACTCGAGGACCCTGAAGGATCAGCAACAATTTTCAAAGAGTAACTTCAGAAGAGAGGAACCAGACTGTTGCTGACAAAATTGGATTACGGGGAGCCTCAGCTCTCCCCGCCATCAGGGGAGAGGAGCTTCTTGGAACTTTGGGACTTTGTACTGAGTTCTGGATTTTCGTTAAGGACTCATCTCCTTGGCAGGAGGAAACTAGGAAGGTTTGCAATGGCCAGCTATCCTTCCTTCTCCTACTTAGAAAAATTAGATTATATGAGTAAGAATCTTTTTGATTATTTTTATGATTGACTGATTTTTTTATATTGATTAACCTGCTGCTTAACCCCTGCTTAATTCCTGCAATAAATACTTAAAATGGATTTAAAGTAAGATGTTCCTTCATTATTATTGAGCTTCTCATGATGGTAAAAGGTTAAGTCTATGTTTGCCCAATATCTAGAAGGTTCTAAAAGGTTATTCTAGTTTCTTTTTGTCCACTTTTATAGTAAAAGTGAGGGCTTAGAATACAAGCCATCAAACCTTTTCCTAGCAACTTACCAAGAGCCAAGATCTTTAAGGGGAAAGCTGTCGTTACGGGCGTGGCTGATAGCTACTGCCGGCAAGCAAGGCTACT
This sequence comes from Macquaria australasica, assembly GCA_005408345.1. Lineage (NCBI taxonomy): Eukaryota > Metazoa > Chordata > Actinopteri > Centrarchiformes > Percichthyidae > Macquaria > Macquaria australasica. The sequence continues at coordinate 17,768 of SEMN01000324.1, forward strand.
CAGTTAGGGGTAGTTATCAGAGGAGGCAGGGTAGACGACCGGATGAAGGCAGTTAGGAGCTAGGCGAGTTTCCCCGCCACCAGCTTAAATTATCTTTAGAATTTCTATTAGGAATAGGACTTCTATAGAACTAAAGATTGGACTCTTTAGACGGAGTGTCATGATCCCAAGGACTCTGGTGTGGACTTGTGTGTTTTTTGGTCTTGTTGTTCCTGTTTTATTTTGAAATTACTGTTCTTGTTTCCTTGTGTGCCTTTATTTCCTGTCTTTGTCTTCCCTCCAGTTTTGATTGTTTTCACCTGTGTCTTGTTACTCACCTGTGTCTGTTTCCCTCGTTATCTCCTCCCCTATATATACGGGTCCCTTTCCTTTGTTTGTTGTTGAGTCATTGATGTTGATGATGTGTTTCTTTCTCCTGGAGTTTCTGGGTTTCTCTTCCTGAGGTCTTGGCTTTTGTTCTCTCCGAGTTCCTCGTTCTGGTTCCCAGATTGTCTGTTTCTCTGGTTAATGTAAGTTTTGACGTCAATAAATCTTGAACCTGCACCAGTCTGCCTGCATCTGTCTGCATTCGGGTCCTTCCCCTGCTGCCTGAAGGACAAATTGTCTCACGGAGAGCTGGTCCAGTGAGTCCTGTAAGGGGCTTTACTGGTGATCTGACAAGGGAAAACCCTGATTGTTGTTGGGTTTTTTTTATTTTTTTAGGGGTGCTGAGATGAAATTTGGGGGTGCTTGAGCACCCCTTAACAGGGTCTAAAATTGCCAGTGCTTACATGTAATCTTTGTCAGCACTTTAAACAACTCAAAGTTGTATCTCACAAAATTTATGATCAAATGTATGAATCTTAACTCTGAAGACTGAAGTGCATGTGAAAAAGCCTCATCCTTGGTAAATAAGTCTACCCTTACTCATTGTTTATGGGACATGAGAATTGCATTGCTTTCAGGCTGCAAAAAAACTTAATTGGCCTAAAGCTGAAAATGTTTAACTATTTGCAAATGAGGGCGAAATTCACCAGGTAACTCAACAAAGAAAGTGAGATGGAAAAATGCAGAAATGGTGGGACAGGAAGTTTAGTGTTTACCTGCAGTGGATGAATATCTGTGGAGGAGAAGATATATTTTTTTGTTCTTTCTGGGATCCCTCCTTTTCTATGTTCCTGGCCTCAAGGATTACAGATACAAACAAATAAAGTGCTGCTGGGCATGTGACATAAATTGTGGGAGAAAAAGTAGCCTACAAGTTGCTCATCAACACAATGTTTGCTGATGAGCAAGCTACTTGCTAGTTTGCAAGCACTGACACGCCCACCACGAAGAGTGAGAGTGGCGGAGGCGATGTCTGCTCCCAGTGGGTCTTCCCCTTAAGGCTGTATTCAGACCAAATCAGGCACTGCAGCGAAAATGCCAGTCCTCCTATTCATCTGTAGGTGGGGAGTGCGTTTAGGCTGGGCAGTGGGGACCACAGGGGATGCTGAAGAAAACACAACAGCCCTGCGGCAAAAAGTTGAAGCAGAATCAACTTCTGGAGAAACGCAACCGACACGCTGCAGTGGCCAATCAGGCCGGAAGATGCCCAGGTGAAGAAGAACCTTGTTTACCATGTAGCATTCCGCTGTTTACTGAGCAATTGTGAAGATGAGGCTGATCGATCGCCGCCATGATAACCTTTCCAGAGCTGTACAACCCAGCCATGAGGGAGTACAAAGACATGAATCGCTGTGCAGTCGCTTGAGACAAGCTTGGGATTGCTGGTTAGTATTTCTACTTGTGCTACAATCAGCATGGCCATGTAGTGACAGTCCCACACTGCCACAAAACCCTGCGCTAATTGCTGCAACACCTGATTTGGTCAGAATACAGCCTAAGAGTCAGAGCTATACACTGGTACAAAACATATTTTATCATTTTATATAATCATCTTCATTCATTAAGAATTGTATATTTATTTATTGTCATTTCTTGTCATTTATTTTTTGATCAATTTTAGTTACTGAGTTAAGGCTCAGTCACACTAGAATTTAAAATGCCAAAATTGATACATTTTGCTGTAATCTGTTGATTCCCCTTGTGATGGTGAAGTGTGCAAGTTGCTTGCATTTTGTTCAACTGTGTTGAACTTTGAAACAGTTTGCAGACAGTTGCACTCAATGGTACAAATGTCTTTTGAATAAACTGTAAACTCATTGTCCTGTTAGTGACTGAGCTAATGAGCTTGCTAACTGATAGCTCATGGTTCTTTACTTCAACTTTTTATTGAATAAAATTGTAGCATGGAGATCAGGGTTGAGCTGAGTGAACTTTCCCTAACCTGACTGTTTACAAGGTCCCTGGGTCAAGAAACTGCCCTGCAGGACTCACGGAGGACGCTATGGAAGGTTTAGTGATGTGGAAGAATACAAAAATATTCTTACTAGTGTAGATGCCCCAGTTGTATATTGACTGAGAATTTGCTGTTCTTCTACCCCTCGTCTCCTGACCCCTGCTGACACTGTCCTACTAGACCCTTGATCATCCTAGCTCGCATCTCATGATTATAGTAGCCTTGACACCCCCCTTTTCCTCTTACCTGGTGTGCATCTCATGTTTTAATGTCTCCTGGCTTCCTTTCCTCCTCACCTATTGTATATGGAAATGTCACCCCCCCTCTCCTTTTGTTCCTGCATCCTGTACCATATGTCTGTTAACCACCACCCATAATTTACATAGTGTCTGACCACTCTTTGTTAACCTTATATAAATGAACCTCAGCCCTCTGCTCGGGGTCAGTCTTCTGTTCCAGACCCGGTCTGTGACACTATGACTCACTGTTTTCCGGATTACTGAATAAACTTCCCTTCCATCACAGCAAACCTTGGGTTGGATTTTGCTCTTTTCTTCAACAGTGACAAATTGCCAATTTACAACAGGATGGGCCTTGCACTAATCTAATAATGGCCATTACCCCCACATTCTAGCCCAGCCTGGAAACTATCACAGTGAACTGTGAGTCGGTTTTAATGGACTCTAACACAAGTGTCAGCTTGGACACTGCTCAGGAGCCCAGGCTACAGTCACAACGAAGCCCCATTCCTATTGGTTTGGTGCTATTCAGCCGTTCACAAGTACTGCCTTGTGACTAGAGTTACTAAGACTACTACGCAACCTCCTGCCTAGCTGCTAGGTTGTCAGGTTGTCAGATGCACCGGGTGAGCGAGAATGAATACCTAAACTTCAGTGTCTCTAACCACCTGATAAGATCAGTATGTGTGAAAAAGGTCTTTCCTCCTAGATGTTATCTGTACCTGACAAAAAGCCAAAGGACAGAAGGAGGTATCCCCCTCGTTCTAGGTATCCCTCCATCATATATTAACACAGCATAGACGGGCCTTTGCCCATGGTTAATGTAAAGATATTATTTAGACCTTTGTGTTAATTGAGCCTTCGTATTAAGGAACAGTTGCAACATTTACAGAATGTACTGCCAAGTCCTTGCTGCTTCCTTGGAAATAAACAAAATACTTAAGTGGTTATAAAACTAGCAAAATGATGGGTGAAGAGTTCATCCTGTTTTGACCAAGAAAAGGGGGAAAGGCTGATGGAAACCACCTTTGGGATAAGTGTCGTAAGAAACGGGAGAATTATCCTTATTGGCCAGTAACAAAACTGACAGATGAATGTTAGAGATAGAGGAAGCTTGTTATGGTGAGCCATCTAGGCAGCAGGAAGAGGACCCAAATGCAGACAGGCAGGGAGACTGAAGCAATTCAGGTTTATTAAATGACCAAAACACTTAGAAAACGGGCAGCACGGACATCAGGAACTTAGGAAATCACATGCGGGGAAACGGGACCAACAACCCGAACATCAAGAACATCAACCACAATGATGCAACAGAGAACAAAGGGAGAGGACCGGTGTGTGTATATATAGGGGAGGAGACAACATGGGAAACAGACACAGGTGAAAACAATCAAAACTGGAGGGAAAGCAAAGACAGGAAATAAAAAGCACACAAGGAAAAAAGAACAGTAATTTCAAAATAAAACAGGAAACAACAAGACCAAAAAACACACAAGTCCACACCAGAGTCCTTAGGATCATGACAAAGCTATCCCACTGGTTGAGAAAGCAATTAATCCTCAGTGGGAGGGAGCAGCAATGACTATGAAAAAAGTGTGAACCACAGTACATAAACTCTTGTATGATATCAATAAGACAGTACTTTACTCTGCAGACTACAGTGCTTGTTTCTTTTGTAATAAAGAAATCATCATAAAGAAGAAGTCATCATGCCCCTTTGCCACTCGTCGTTACGAGCGCCATGGCATTGAACGTAATGAGCCTGAAGCTCCGTGTGGAACATGTTGTTTTGTACTATATGCTGCTGTAGGCAAAGGAGGTGTTTTGGCAGGATTTTCCTCCACTGAATCAGGTTTTCACCGTCTGAAGGGACGTGTACACACATCTGCTCTTGTAGCTTAGCCAATACGAACACACCGTCTCTCTGAAATAACCTGTGATAGGCTAAAGTCTCCCGTCACAAACTAGATTTTCTGAAGCCTGAAAACAGAGGCAAGAGGGGGGGCTGAAGTAGAGGTCTGCTCTCAGACCACTTGAATTACAATATGCTGCACGGTTAATATGGCATTTTTGCCCAATGACGCCAAAAGAAAACTGCCTACCCAACCTTTAAAGGAAATGTGCTAGTATAGGTAACATGAAAAAAATGATGTGCAGTGAACAAATGCATAAACAAGTTCACTAAAGAAGCTGAAGATTGAAGGACAAAATAGCTAAAGTAAGTGAAGCAACATGGCAGACATGGCAGAACAGGAAGGGAGTCATCTGTTTTGAGTCTTGAGTCTTTAAGTTGAATTATTTCTTCTGGACAGGAAGAGGGAGATAGATATAAAAATAAGCTGTGGCTAAGATGAATCTCGTAATCTTGTAACCAGATATCCATAAATTAAATGAACTACGAGGTCACAAATTTAGGACAGAGAGTGATTCTCAGAATCAGTGATGACAAACACATTAAGTTTTAACAGTAACAAGTCAGAAATGTAATTGACTGAAGAAGCAAACACTATGATCACTTTAAGCTGATTAAAAACCAACAGCGAATGAAGAAAAGTTGTATCATGTCTTCTGTGGCTCTGGAGGAGCTTTGTCAAGTCTGAAAAAGAAATGATGATGAGAGAGACTACAGATTAGCTTTGCAAAATGTGTAATTTGACAGACTTGGAGGTTTACTGAGCAAGATAACCAAAAAGACGTTATTATTTTCATTATGAGAAATGTAGGATTCAACATTTTTGGAGCATGACCCATATTAGGGACTAAAAGTCAGGATATCTCAGTCTGGGATGCCTTGAGTGTGACCTTTTTTTTTAATCTGTCGCCTGTGAGTGAGCAATACTAAATTGCTGGAGTTAATAATACTTAATTAATTGATTATTGAATAATTAATTTAATTTAAAATGTTTTATGAATGATCTTGTAAGATCTTTTAAAACATTTGAATATATTTAAATGCAGTGACATCTGATGTAGTTCTGTTTGATTTTTTTCAGCAACAGTTCTGCTGTGCTGCTATCAACAGCAGATGAGACTGCTGCAAAACACTGATAGAAAACTAAATCTGGTACTCAAAGGTGAACATCCGAGATGTTAAAATTAGCCTTGTGTGTTGCTCTTTGGAAATGTTTCTGCTGGGCCTCTTCATCTGAAAAAGACAATTGAAATGGCTTGGGTCTGCCCTAGGACAGTAAAACAAACATGGTGTGCTACGGGTGAAGAAATACATATGCCGAAGCTGTTCGCTGACATATTGCCCGACGTGTGCGCAAATGGGGTCACACCCCACTCTCCACTCATCCATCCTTTTCCAGCCGTCTCCGTGTTTGCGCATCCCCTCCAGATTTGTCATCTCCAGAATGAGAAGGGGCCAAGGAGAAGGAGAACGAGACGGCGGTGGGGTCGCTTTGACCCGAGTGGACAGAGCGAGGGAGAAGGAGAAGGGAGAAGGAGGAGACTGGGGGTCGCTTTGACCCAAGAGGACAGGGTGAGGGAGTCGGAGGAGACGGTGGGGTCGCTCTGACCCGAGAGGGCAGCGCGAGGGAGAAGGAGAAGGGAGAAGGAGGAGACTGAGGGTCACTTTGACCCGAGTGGACAGAGCGAGGGAGAAGGAGAAAGGAGAAGGAGGAGACTGGGGGTCGCTTTGATGAGAGAGGATTCTACTCCGGTTGCCCAGTTTATGGTGTGCTTTCCCGGGTCCTTGTGTACTACACCTGCCACGGGAGCTACATCGCTTGGTTTCACCCAACCGTGTGGAGTGGAGGCTCGATCAACCCCTCGCAAGGATTAGTTACAGGGCTGGTATTCGGGGGAATGTTTGAGACCCTAATACTCTGGGCTTCATTTATTATGTCACATGTGACATACAACATACTCTTGTACGGACTCCATCCTATGAGCGCTAGATCCGATGCGGTAAACCCTACCGATTTCCAACGTGGCTGATGTTGCATAAAGGCCTTTTCAGCATCTGTCGCGTCTCTGTCCTTGTCTACATGCATCACAAGCTGATCGATTACGTGCTCAACTTGAACGTGAGGCTGATGTTGCGACTGTCCGCTGAGCTCAGCATCAAAGTGAGGCTGATGTTGCGACTGTCCGCTGAGATTCTCTAAGAGTCTAGCGTCTATGTCCTTGTCTACATGCATCACAAGCTGATCCTCTATGACTCTATGAAACGTAATAGGGTTCTCGAATTGATTCATGAACACATCACACAACATTTGTTGTATATCTGGGGAGTTGTAACAATCATCTGCCTGGGTCGCGGTGTAGAAGTCGTTCGTCCCCGTAGTGACTCCGTCGTTGTACATGGGGTCGATTTCCTCGGAATCAACATGTTCTCTTTGCATGTGGTCATTTGAGGTGTCCGGTGATGTGTTGTCTTGCACGAGTTTGGCTAACAACGCGTTAAACCCTGATGTGAAACTCGACGCAAAGTTTAGGTCTGTTGAAATATCTCGCTGAGACTCATTCACCCTCTCCACATTGTACTCAACCTGGTAGACGGGTTCCTGTCTGTCCAAATATATCTCTACGGCCGAAGGGGGAGAATCGCCTTGGTTCGCACTCAGCGCCTCGGTCCGCACTCAGCGCCTCGGTCAACTCTCTTATGTTCCGGAGAGCATTCTCTTTGACGTCCGGGCGCATCGGTGTCATTTTGGGAACGAACCTGCTGTCGTCGAGAGTATTCTCACTGACATGGTACTTCTTTTTCCCTGCCACTTCGGACACGACCCCGTTGCTGGAGCGCTTATTATGTCCACATCTAGTGTCGTGTGATGTCACGCAGGAGCTGACTGTGGTACAACTCGGCTTCAGTGCATTAATCACACCCTTGTACATTCCAGGCTCACACGTAAAGCCCCGCTGATTCCGGATCGCGGACGCTTCCTTTGTCCTCAGTGACTCTATAACACTGACACGCAGGGGTTCTTGGAAGCCCAGACATAGCAGCTTATCCGTGATGGCATCGAAGCTTCTGGAGTTCTCACCTAACCACACTTGAGGAACGTCGACCTTGCTCATATCCCTACGTCCGATTTCGTGTGGTTTCAATGTTAGCCATGTATCGGCATCCACCAGCCCGGTCTTGCAAAACTTGCAGACGTTGAAGATGACCGAGGTCCTGTCTCTTCAGCCGCTACCGTCGACCGCATGCGGTCAAGGTCTGCCATTTAGAATCCAGAGTCGTGACGACGTGCATCATCATACCCTTGGCATGGCCAATGTCTTCTAAGATAAGGCAATCGAGCCTGGGTTCCAGCATGCTGCTACAGTCCGATTTCGAGGCATGTTCAGTTCCTCGGGCGTAGCACGCCTTGACAGTGGAATGTAGAATGTCTTCAACGTGCAACAACGATCAAAACACTCAACGAGGATATGGATACCAGCCCGTCGGTCAGCGTGTGTACGAGTGACCGTTCTATGTTCTCGGGGTGCGCGGCTGCGCCTCTGGCCTGTATCTCGTGGCATAAGCATTGTGTTGCCAAGAATGTATACAGAGGTTCGGGTTTTCTGTTAGCGAAAGGGTCAACCCTGGGGTTCCAACTGTTGTTCTCCTCCTCGTGTAACTCGAGATATGAAGGAATATACACTTTCAATTCCCTGGAACCTCGTCGGTCTTGAAATCGCCACCATAGTTTTAGGAACCTGTAAGAATCCCCTGCTCCTAATGCGATACTGCCATGGTCCTTGAGCTGCTCGAACGCGTAGCTGGCAATACTGCGCCTAGCATTTTCGTTTGTGTGAAAGCAATAGCGTTTGTTGTGCACGAGTTCCAAGAACAACATCACAAAGTAAGGCGTGTGCATAACAGCCAGGTGCTCCAAGCGCTGCAGGTTCAAATCCCTATCAGGGACCATCCTTTGGCTACTGCTATCGGCCACCTTATATCTCAAGGCACCGGATTGTGTGTACACCACCTTTATGCACTGGCATAGCAGGCACCGATCAGCAGTTCCATGTTTGAAAAATTTACTGAGTCCCAAGGGAGGCGGTATGTTCTCTGGGTGGTAGTAGAAGTCTTGACTTTGCCTTACGGGTGCTCGGTCTTCGTGCTCTTGACTCTGGTAATTATACAAGTAGCTAATGGCATCCTCTGTGCATTTGAATGTGTTACAATGATCCAGTGCTCCCCCGTGGAGAGCTGCTGCGATTGTTTTCCACTTGACCACATCATCCTGTACATCCATTGTTGTTGCTATGAAATAAACAAAAAACAAATCCAGTATATGGAGTTTGTGTTACCGCGCATACATCGTGGTCACACTAACATCCAGTCCCCCATCTAGATCTGTAAATAACATGAAACCTCTGCCCCGTGTGATTGTGCGTGCGTGGGATTGTCAGTACCGTATTAGAGTTTGAAAATGTTCAACGTGGTGTCATTATCCATGATCGTGTGAGAGACCATCATCTTGTATTTCATCTCGGCAGCGTGATAGTACAAGGTATGCTGCACGGCAAGGGCCAGGCAACTAGTTCCATCTGTTCCGAGAGCCCAGTCTAACAGTGAGGTCTTAAACGCGTCAGAGAGTACCGAAGCGTACCCGTGTCTGATCCCGCAGCTAAACGGTGTGGGCTGACAAGATCCAGTATCGGGCAACGAGTACCAGAGAGCAAAAGATGAAGTGTTTGGACATGGGGAGCCCATCCTGCTCCTATTTCCCGGTACGTTGATGTGGGAGAAAAATCCCAAAGATGGGCCAGATGTCCTCAGGATCTTCCCCACACTATAAGCACTTCAATACTCAAAAATAATTCAAATGAGTCAAAAGAGTTCAAATATGAATAGAGTTTACTGACAAATCAACAAGTACAGCAAACCCGAGTTAGTTCATGGAGCAACCAACAGTCAAGCATACAAGCGCACACAGACCTGAGTCAGTCCATGAAGTAACTGACAATCCAATGCACACATCTTCTTTTATAGCCATTTCACCCTCCTTCTGTGGGCTCAAAGTTGTATAACCACCTGCTGACCTTGGCCTAATTTCTGTGATGTTTTCAACCTGCTCTGAGCCAGACACTACGGTTTCCTCCCTTTTTTTCCCACTGTCTTCAGAACAATACTCCTTTGTCCGACACACTCTAACCTCCCACTGCCAGCTGCTGCACTTAATTAAAAATACAAGACTTCTATGATTATGCCCACATCCAACAACACATGACTACATCATGATTGACTGAACCTGACTTTACCTGACCATTATCAATATGATTGACTTTGATTGACTTATACGTAATACTGTAATATTGATTATGACTTATTTGACCTCTCTGACCTTACCCTGCAATGATTCAATACTGATTCACCATTATACATCAATATTATACCACATTTGGTGAATAAAATTTCCCACAACGTCTCCGATCGCATTTGTTGCCAACGTCAAGTCTCCCATAAAGTACGTGTGTATGAAAAACGAGGCGGTCGTACTAGGAGGCCTGGGTAACACCCCGGGAAACATCTCTGTGTCAATCAGTATGTACCTGACTCCTAGTGCTTCGCGTTTGTAGTCTATCATTTGCACCTCTCTCGGCAACTCGTTCGAGAGTCCAAAGACCCACGTCAAGACTTTGCACTCGATCTCCTGGACGTTGCAGGTATGGTTGGACCACACTACAGCGTGCAATCCGCGGACCTTGGGAATGGCTTTGATGCACGCTGTTTTGGTGTCGAACCCCTTCCATCACAGATCTATTACGTATGCCCGGTCTGTCCGCATGGCCACATCGTGATGCTCACAGGCGATCGCGTTCATCGCCGAGTAGGATTCGATGATACCCAACGCCGTAGCCTCTCCGAACAACCTGTTGCTGTACTCGGGTACGGGGATGGCGAGCTTGCGGCTGATTACGTATAAGGCACTGAAATTTTCACGCCCTGGGAACATCTCGATGGTAATTGCACTGGGTAGCATCTCCCCGAATTGGTCCGACTGACTGACAAAGTTGAACTGATCCACGACCGTCAAGGGTCTCTCCGCTGTGCAACCAAAGTGGGACGGGCGAGTCCTGTAGACGTACAGACCAGGTGGGAGACTTCGAGACTTTTTCAGCTGATACACGATCACGGCGTCGCAGCACTTAGGGTACTTGCGACTTCAATTTTGTGTCAGCCACCTGTACACCGTCACCACGTTATCCATTTCGTATGCCCATAGAGTTCTCCTACCGGGGCCGTCGTTCTTCCCGCCTCTCGCTACGCCCCCTGGTCTTTTACTGCAGGGTTTTTCAGTGTCAGCGTGTATAAAAGGAGAGTCGTTCAGTTCTTCCACGTCTTTGTTCGGTTGATTGATAGAAGCAGAATCACAAGAGCACGGCTTATGCTCCACAGCGTGTCGGATCAGCATCTCCGCGTTGTGTTTAAAGTTGAATCTGTGCACAGGGCAAGGCTTCACGATGTCTTCCGTTAGATCGCTCAACTTGAACCCCTCCGCTCCGGGTACATATATCATGTCTCCTATCACAGGAACAGGGTCCAGGGTTAGCGCCTTGTACAGCGAACAGCACACTGACGGCTCCATCGAAGACAACCCCTTCTTCACCGGGCGAATTCCGGACAGTCTGCTAAGAGACTGCGAGAAGAACCGTAAAGGTACGATAGTGAGCACAGTTCGAAAAGCAACAAACATGTACAGGAGAGTATCCGCGGTGAATTACCGAAACGGTGGGACATGCAACAAAAGGTCCAAACTCTCCAGCGCAAAATGTATTGTGTGCCTGGTCACGTTGGTGAAAAGCAGCCAAAGGGCAGGCGTTAAACTCCGCTGTCCGTGTAACGTCAGGGTATGTACAACCTGCTTCAAGAACAACCCAGAATGGTACCTAGCCAAGCCTCATTTCACAAAGTGTCCAACCACACGGGAGTTCATCTGCACAGTATGTGCCTGCTTCGAAGGCGTCAAGGAGAAGGTGTGTTGTGTTTGGATGTGTTCTAGGTGCGCCTCTGAACACCAGAGCCCCTCATGCTCACAGTGCACCCGGGGCATGGATCGATGTCCGCGACGTGAGACCTGTACCTTATGGTGTGCGACCAACGACTCGCCCGAGGAGATCGAAGACAGGAGTGATGTTGTCTATGATGAGCACAAAATTGAGGACTACAGGGATCTGATCAGATCGCGGGTGTTTTACAAGGTTTCGCAGAGCAGGCACTTGTCTGCTTCAGATATTAGAACACTGTTTCCCGAATGTTTCGCCCCTCAATTGTGCACGTGTGAGTCCCCCAACGACCAAAACCCCATGTGCACCAGCTGCACTCCCGTGCTGACAGTGATGCAGTTGCTGGCTAAAAACCCTCATCCTTTGATAGCCTCCCTAGCCGAGCACGCTATACCAGGCAGGGCTCTGGCTCGTAACGTGTACAACAGAGGCAAGCTGATTAACATGTTCAATGACCAGGACCTGCCCTTGTGCGCCAACGGACGTTCGTGCAAGGGTATGTTGGTGAACGCTCAAAACAATCCCAGGCCGCTGCCCTCGTTGATCTCACCCGAGTCTTACAACCGCTTTGTCTCACGTAGAGTCAAAACCGGAGAAGTTCAGCACATCGACCCCTGTCCCTGTCTCCTTTGCCTCCTGTTCAACCAGTCCGCTGCGATCGCACAGATGCTCAGCTCCGAGAGTGTACGCCTGGAGCCTCATCCGACTGAGCCCGTGTATTACTTCAACGTGAAACTTTCTCCGGACGTCGGGGTGCCAGAGGTGTGCATAGATGAGTATCACAACTATCTTGTCAGCTTTCGAGGTTCAGTGGGTAGCTACAAGCCCACTGTCTACTACAATTGGAGGGACATGGTTAGAGTGTTACACAGAGACAACAGTGGAAAAATAACATTCTCGCCTTTACAATGATACACGTCGAGAGGTAGTCCAATCAGAGATGTGTAGTACAACTCAATGCGGGCTGTAGGCCAAGTCCAACCTAGCTCGTCCACTAGTAGTCCAACCTACTTCAGTCCAACCTACTTCAGTCCAACCTAGCTCGTTCAACTTAGACTATGGCATCCCAAGTCCACTACATAGTCCAACCTACACCTACTTAAGTCCAACATAGCTCGTCCGACTAGAATACATCGTCCAACCTACAACCTACTTCAGTCCAACCTACATCATCCAACCTACACCTACTTCAGTCCAGCCAGCCAAAGTCCACTACATCGTCCAACCTACACCTCCTTCAGTCCAACCTAGCTCGTCCGACTAGAATACATCGTCCAACCTACACCTACTTCAGTCCAACCTAGCTCGTCCGACTAGAATACATCGTCCAACCTACACCTACTTCAGTCCAACCTAGCTCGTCCGACTAGAATACATCGTCCAACCTACAACCTACTTCAGTCCAACATAAATCGTTCAACTTAGACTACGGCGTTCAAAGTCCAACCTGTTGTAGTGCAACCTACTATTGTCCAACCCACTCATAGAGCGTTTGACTTAAAAGCAAGACCGTACAAGCAAGACGTGTGTGTGTCTACTACCGACCATGGATATCCTCACCCGAAAAAGATACCATTACATACAGGAGTCTTCTGGTAACGTGGACAAACTGAACCACGTGGCAGATGTTCTCTTTCATCATGGGATGCTATTAGACGAGGAGAGGGAAACCATCCAGAGTATACAAGGGTCTTATGACAAAGCCCGGGCTCTGATCGATTATGCAAGGAGGAAGGGAGATATTACCAGTAACATGTTGACGACAACCTGGGAGAACTACGGTCGAGCAGATGACCCCGATGATGATGATGACATGTCGATCGAGGATATACTTGACATATTGGACGATCTGAGTCATGGCGATATTGAGACGCTCAAGTTTTTCATGAGGGAGATACAAGTCAACAGCCGACGACCCATCAGTCGGGCTGACTTGGATAGTATGACTGATAGAACCCAGATAGCAAAAGCTATCGCGCTGCGCTACGAATGTGACACCCAAGTGGGGTTGAACATTCTGCTGAAAAACATTCATCGTGATGACCTGGTTAGGATGACTTCGAAGACATTGACGGTCAGCGCATCAAAAACACCAGATGTGACCTTCGGCTGTTACCTTGAAGCTATTGATGCAAACAAAGCTGCTGTTACGGAGAAGGCGTTGCACGTACTCCAGGATCTCAATAGAGACCATCTGGAAAGATTCATATTGATATTGAGTCTACCAAGTGAACGTATCAAGACTGCCACTGACCTCGCAACAGTCCTCACGGAGCACGCGAATTATGATATGCGCATTTACTTAGAGACCATATGCAAGACACTTTGTAAGATCCAACGCAATGATTTAGTCTATGACTTGAACATGTACATATGTGGGCTCAGCACCTGACGTGTGTCTGATGTTCCCACAATGACATATCATATTTTTCTTCACTGATGTATATTGAACATGTATTGCGCTGATGTTCATTACAAATGTACATTGTTGTTGATAATAACAAAAGTCTGACTGTCACTGTTGAAATCTGTTACTTTGTGTCATGGTCCACAAAGGACTCTGGTTTGGACTTTGTATTTTGTCTTGTTTCCTGTATTATTTTGAAATTACTGTGTTTCCTTGGGTGCCCTTTATTTCCTGTCTTTGTATTCCCTCCAGTTTTGATTGTTTTCACCTGTGTCTTGTCACTCACCTGTGTCTGTTTCCCTCGTTGTCTCTTCCCCTATATATACCGGTCCTCTCCTTTTGTTCTATGTCGCGTCATTGATGTTCCTGATGTTGATGATCGTCTCCCCGTGTCAAGAGTTTCCCTGCGTTTTTGTACCTGACTTTGTAACTTTATTTTGGTAATAAATCGTGGAACCGCTTCAGCCTCCCTGCCTGCCTCTCTGCGTTTGGGTCCTTCCCCTGCTGCCTTGATGGCTCATCGTGATACTTTGTCAGAGATGTAATTACATCTACATGAAAAGGTGTGAGTCCATAGTACATTGTTGTTGACAACTGAATGTCAATGTTGAAACCTATTACTTTGTCAGAGATGTAATTACATCTACATGAAAAGGTGTGTATTAAGTACTTCTGGTACAGCCAGATGATGTACCGAAAAGCCTAGTCACCCTGTGGTGTTGGAGTTGGCTTGCAAATGTTTATTGTGTTTTTATACGCTTGATAAAACTCACAGAAATCACAGACAGAGAGTGACGCTTGATCTAATGTGATCAGCATAAGTATACAAACGTACTGCATACCTTTATACAAGATGGTATCACAACACATTTGTGAACAAAGGTGTCCATCCACTGTCAGACCCTGGGTTATGTTCATCCTCAACGTGCAGTCATGAACTATAACTGGACCTGGAACTGACAGTATGTGCCTCTCATGGCACTTTGCAAATGTTACCTTTGTATGCTTCATACAAAGCATAATAAAAACACACATGGCAGGGAAACCCACATAAACCCGTAATAACAGAGGACTCACAGCGCGCACCACACCACAGAATGACACAGTGACACTAGGCTTTGTTACAAGTGTTGTATCTCTGTATGCATTATAAAACACACATAAATCACAGCATGCCTATGGAAATGCACAGAAAATCACAGGTCAAGTCCACAGATAACGCTCTGCATGCCATATATTTCAACTGTACACCACATATCACATACCTGTACACAATGTGATATCACAAAGCAGTCGTGAACAGATGTGTCCACCAACCATACGATTCCTGGGGTCACTGTGCAGTCAGTGTCGTGGAAAACTGCCTTTACTGTTATGTTAAACAAAACGCAAGAAACACTTACAGATCGTTGACAAAAATATATTGTACAATAGGAGATAGACAACAGAAGTCATCAGCCATCTGTCTCTATCTCAGAAGAGAAGATACAAGAATACAGCTTTTATAGTATTCAGGAGACAAAAAACTCTTTCCCATTGGTCAGTGTTACATGGTTCGATAGGTTAAAACCTATAGGAAACTTCAAAAACATACTTAAGACCCTTAGCCCACATCTGGACAACATGAAGCAGCTCTATATTAGAGCTTTCCAGTCCCAGTGTAAATTAACACAGTCTCTCTCCCTCCCTCTCCCCTCATCTCCCTCTCCCTCACACACACACACACACACACACACACACACACACACACACACACACACACAGTAAGAACAGGTCCAGGTTAGAGGACAGAGGGAAAGTACACAGTAAATACAATCGCCACTACAGCCCCTCTCCCTCCCTCTCCCTTCCTCTCCCTCCTTCTCCCTGTCCCTCTCCCTCACACACACACACACACACACACACACACACACACACACACACAGTAAGAACAGGTCCAGGTTAGAGGACAGAGGGAAAGTACACAGTAAATACAATCGCCACAATTTACAGCCCCTCGGGGCCACTGGACCCGGGCACCACATGTGTAGGAGGTTGTACAGTGTGCACTCAGGCTCAGCGCCTGATGTGTGTCTGATGTTCCCACAATGACATATCATATTTTTCTTCACTGATGTATATTGAACATGTATTACGCTGATGTTCATTACAAATGTACATTGTTGTTGACAATAACAAAGGTCTGACTGTCACTGTTGAAATCTGTTACTTGGTCAGAGATGTACTTACATCTACATGAAAAGGTGTGTGAGTCATTACACTTGTACAGTTGTTGACAATACATAAAGGTCTGATTGTCACAGTTGAAATCTGTTACGTTGTCACAGATGTAATTACATCTACATGAAAAGGTGTGTATTGAGTACTTGTGGTGCAGCGACATGATGTACCGAAAAGCCTAGTCACCCTGTGGTGTTTGATAGACAACAGAAGTCATCAGCCATCTGTCTCTATCTCAGAAGAGAAGATACAAGAATACAGCTTTTATAGTATTCTGGAGACAAAGACAGAATGACACAGTGACACTAGGCTGTGTTACAAGTGTTGTATCTCTTTATGCATAATAAAACACACAGAAATCACAGCATGCCTATGGAAATGTACAGAAAATCACAGGTCAAGTCCACAGAGGACTCACAGCGAGCACCACATCACAGAATGACACAGTGACACTAGGCTGTGTTACAAGTGTTGTATCTCTTTATGCATAATAAAACACACAGAAATCACATGCAAAGAAATCACAGGTCAAGTCCACAGATAACGCTCTGCATGCCTTATCTTTCAACTGTACATCACATATCACATACCTGGGATTCCTGGGTTGTGTTCATCTTCACCGTGCAGTCATATGTCGTGGCAAAACGGCCTTTACTCTTATGTTGAACAAAACGCAAGAAACACTTACAGATCGTTGACAAAACTATCTAAGAGAAGATACAAGAATACAGCTTTTATAGTGTTCTGGAGACAAAGAACCTCTTTTCCATTGGTCAGTGTTACATGGTGCGATAGGTTTAAACCTATAGGAACCTTCAAAAACATACATAAGACCCTTAATGTACATAAGGACACCATAAAGCAGCTCTGTATACACAGCTGCCCATTTTACCGCACTTTAGTCACCGTTGCGTAACAACCACACAACCTTAAACAATGATGTGAAACTTGGTAAGAGGTCAGTACACAGTAAATAGAAACGCCACAATTTACAGCCCCCACATGTGTAGGAGGTTGTACAGTGTGCACTCATTGAAAAATATATGTTCCTCACAGAAAAGTAGCCAAGGCCAATGAGTCTGAGGCTGGCAAATACGTATATGTTAAGGTTATATGTGTAATACACATTGAAAAAAGGAATGCTCCGCTGGATATGATCGTACTTATAGTATGTCACAAGCTCTGTATACACAGCTGCCCATTTCACTGCTTAACAACCAAACAACCTTAAACAAAGATATGAGTACACTTACCGTTCACTTATCATAGGTTGGACTCTATTGATTTAACAATGTAACACACTCTCTCTCCCTCCCTCTCCCTCCCTCTCCCTCACTCACACACTCACACACACTCTCTCTCCCTCCCTCTCCCTCACTCACACACACACACTCACACACACACACACACACACTCACACACACACACACACACACACACACACACACACACACACACACACACTCACTCACTCACACACACACAGACAGTAACAACAGGTCCAGGTTAGAGGACAGAGGGAAAGTAAAGAGTAAATAGAATTGCCACAAGGTTGTACAGTGTGCACTCATTGAAAAATATATGTTCCTCACAGAAAAGTAGCCAAGGCCAATGAGTCTGAGGCTGGCAAATACGTATATGTTAAGGTTATATGTGTAATACATAGAAAGACACGATGATGTATTGGTTAAATGACTGTCATATCATAGGCAGTAGATTGTCATATCATAAGCAGTAGATTGTCACATCATAAGCAGTAGACTGTATCATAAGCAGTATATCATAAGCAGTAGACTGTCATATCATAAGCAGTAGACTGTCATATGAGCCATGAGTCAGCCATAGAACACTCATAGTTAGACCATGTCCTACATACACAGAAATACGTCCGCAGTGGCACCGTTAACAACGTTTAGTCATATCGGGTACTTTCTCCATGAACTGTTCTACAGACAATTGAACATTCTCAGCTCTCCGCTTTAGCAATGTGGCAGCTGCTGTGGAAAATCCCGGGAGTGTGGTTATTGGACTTATTGTCATTTTTAATGGGTAGGGATTCATCTTTAATGTAGCCTCCCAATCCCTTTCACCGCCCAATGTATCACCCCCTATTTGAAGTACTTGGATGTCTTTAGTGATTTTTGTTAATGCTTGTCTCTGGGATTCTGACAACCCTTCGGTGTTACACTTAGCTGCTTGTACACCAACACTGAGGCCAAATGTACCGCCTGTCATCTCTGCAGTAGCACCGGTTTCACTACAGCGTTCTCTGGTAGAGTCCAAGTTAGCGACGGCGTCTTTGTTGCACGTGGAATAGATCTCAAATGTACTGTAATACCCACCCACTGTAATAGCACTCACGAATGCGTAACCCCAGGTAGCCAAAAAGCGATCTATGTTTCCGTGAGGATCTGTGTTCAAGGTGTCAATGTCGTCCTTGAGTGCGCTGCTGGGGGTGTACGATGTAATCATCACAGTACCTACTTCACATTGGTACGTGGACAAAGTGATGGCTACGTTGTTGATATCTGACACGCTTTTCTCCACTGTCCGTTCCACTGCTTCGGTTTTGCTGAACGATGCCTCAGCTGAAGCCGTTATTCTGAAATAAGATCCAGACACTCCCACATGACCCGAAATGGAATCATTCGAACCTTCGGTGTCCGTTCGGGACGAGCTCCCAGAAGTGCCTCTTTTATGATACTTGGTTGACTTTAGACACTTGATAGCCTTGTGGAACCTAACGGATCCGGGTACAGTAAATTCATTTTGTCATTTGCATCTGTTCAGGAAACCAGATAGGGGTATCGCCTCCACATGTTCAGTGCCTTTGGATGTTATGGAATGACCCAAGGGAAACGTGTACACAGAAATCGAAGCGTCACAGTAAGCCATAAGACCTCGGTCCACTGCTGCGAGGAGCCCAAAGCTCAGTGCTAAAGTCAAAGTTATGACCGTTAAGGGGATCAGCCACATTTTCTTTGGTGTAGTACAAATACACTGAATCACACATGGTCCTTGTGCAGACGCCTCCTGTGTACCCAGATCTGTCTTGTTTTCGTCACGAGGATTCGCTGGACTTCGGAGAATAAACCTCCTGGCCAGATCCGGAACATCTATCCGAACTTTCCACTTACAAATCACGATTATGACCACCGGCACAATCAAGACAAGAATCCCGAGAAAAGGAAGTGGATCGAAAGAACTAACCTCAGGCTGATCCAGTATAGGATCGCACACCACATCGTGACTATGGTTACCCGTGAAACTTGGTTGAAATCCTTCGTTACAGGTTGTATGAGGCACACACGTGAAACACTGTAGACGAACAGTGAAACCCTTCTTTACACTTACACACATGCTTCTTAGTGGGACCATAATGTGGTTTCGCGAAGTTCCTGTTGGGATCACAGTAAGGTTGTCTGTGACACTTGTCCAACCGGTTGTAGTCTGATGTGTATTCACGGTCCTGACACGGTATACACTGTGGATCTTCGCATGTTCCATGACCCAAACTGGTCCCTGGTGGACACATACAACAATCTCCTAGTTGTCCACATCCTTCTGTCAGGGTGACCAGACACATACCCAGTAGTAACATTACTTGATGGTACCAATCCCCGTTAAGTGCCATGAGTTGCGTCAAGAGGCAATTGTAACTGTAATCCTTGAAATGTTCAAATAGACAGCGCTGTTAAGTCCCATAAGGCGTCTTGGAAATGAAACTTGTCGGTTGTAGCCATATTTGAACCACGGCTAAGTTTTGTTTTTAACAGCTGCCGCTGAAAATCCAACCTACAGTACGTCTACGGGTTTCGAAAAGAAAACTGCGACGCTCCAGCTGGTTCGGGGGTTTCCAACCGATGCTGCTGAAAAGTTCAACCTGCGGGTTTCGAAAGCCACTACAACGGTCCAACCTACAGTAAGTCTACGGGTTTCGAAAGAAAATTGCAACGGTCCAACCTATGTGAGTATGTGGAGTGGTTGTCCAACTGCTGCGTCCAACCAACAGTAAGTCTACGGGTTTCGGATTTCAAACGAAAAACTGCAACGGTCCAACCTATGTGTGTATGTGGAGTGGGTGTCCAACTGATGCGTCCAACCTACAGTAAGTGTACGGGGTGTGGAAAGAAAAACTGCAACGGTCCAACCTATGTCTGAGGGAATTTCCAACAGGGGGTTTCCGAAGACACCGTATATAACACCGGACCACCGGATTCCTCAACCAAGCAGCCAACCAAGGCCAAGCCATGAAGCTCATTGTCATACTTGTTTTTGTAACCACCTGTAAGGTCTCAGCCGTGACCAAGACCTACAAGGGCCAGTGTCTCAGCGGTTTGACTGTCACGGTAGACGCTCCTGGTATAAACGGCATGTCCAAATGCAAAGACTACAAGGAACTCGTCTGTAGTGCTTGCAAGGTGGTGAACTGCAAAGAAACTAGACTCTTCAAAGATTACAGGAAGAAAAACGACGGTGACAGAATCAAGACGACTAGTAACCTGGAACACCTGAGTCTGAAGAACTACGGGTCAGACGAAATGGACGTGTCTTACAAATGTCTTGGCGGTGTTCTACAGACTGTGCGTTGTGGTACGAGTGACACCATGAAACAGTGTCTGACATCCCACTGTGAGGAATGTATGACCTCGAATTGTGAAGTCTACGCAGAGAGAACGAAGGTTAGTTCTGGTAAAGTGGCTGTGTCTAAAGGTGTGTATCAAGTCGAGCCAAAAACTACGGCGACCGAAAAACTAAAACACGCTCTGGACAAGATCAAGAAAATCGGCAACAGTGACAAAGCGAAAGGGCTCGCGTCAGCCGCTGGAGCAGCATTCCTGACTAACAAAGAGCATATTCAAAAATTGGCCAAGGTTATTGGAGTTCCAGATAACACAGCGGAGAACATTGAGCAAATCATTCGACTAGGTAATGCCTTTTACACTAAAGATTTCAAAAGAGGACTAACTACATTGGTCGAATTGACCGGTCGAGCACTGAGTGAGGATGAGGAACGGTTGATCCAGACAGACATGGGGGATGGTGAAATCGACTACGTGAGGCTAATTACTGTCCTTGAGTCCGAGCGGGATGAGATGATAAGAGGGGAAGACTTGTATGAGGAGGATCAGGACAACTCCTTTGTGAACAAATATGAACTGTATATAATCATAGGCGTTGCAATTGCATTCGTGGCTGGTGCAATGTGTTGTGTGGCATGCTGTTGTTGGTTGTGTATGAGAAGGAAACGCAACGGGAAAAGGTGTAACTGGCAGGCAGTCAGGGAAATGCACCCTATGAATGTAATGTAACACCAGCAGTCCATCCTTTTCCTTCCAAGTAATGTAACGTCCGTATCTTTCCCCTGTATCTTACACCAATGTACTCTACCGGGTGTGTATGTAAACAATAAAGATGATGACCATATTGGCTGTTGTTGTGTGTTATTACAGGTCCTCCCAGTATAAGTACGTAAAATGAGGTACTGAAACCCACGGAACACACTCCTGTTTCGGTTCAGATACAAGATGACAGAACACCAAGGCGCCACCCAGGCATTATGCGACTCTGATAATACGCCAGATGGGTTAGTGGCACGGGACGCGGAGCACGATATACCAGCGGAGGACGTTTCAACGAGTGGAACTGTAATTCAGGCAACAAGCTCCGCCTGTCAAACGAATTGCACACCATCCACTTTACATCCGTCTGCACGGGTGATCCGGTGGATGGTAGAACTACAATCCGGACAACAAGATCCTCCTGGCAAAGTTATCGCCTATCACCTACTTTGGTACAGCAAGAGAAAAAGGAGAGACCTGTGTGCACTGTCCGACCAAATAGTCGTTGTATGCCTGAACCTGAGTGGAATATTGGTGTGCGACCCGAAGCACATGCTGCACTCCTAGGTCCACTCAGGAATAGGACTAGACGAAGGCGCACCGGAGGGATATGGAGTTTTGCCAGAAGAGGGGTCATGCTCCCCTCTAGAGGGGTCATTTTCAATGACTCTGAAATTGACTAAGTCCTAGATTGGACTACTAGGTTGGACTGTTTTTTTTCATAGGTTGGACAATGTTTGGTATAAATACTTTTACATCATGCTGATGTTGTTGTCACAGCGTGGTATTTGTATAGAAACAAGACTTTGCAAAGGACAAGGAGAATGAGGAGGTCCCATAAGCCATGCGCCACATGGCCAGCTGTGTTTTATTTGGACATGTAACAGTTTATATATGTATACAGTTTCTAATACAATATGTAATGGTGTTTGGACATGTAACAATTTATATACCTAAATGGTCTAATAAAATATATTGGTGTTGCATCACTTCATGTTTTACTTTTTCCTTACATTTACCTGCTTCCCCGCCTGTGGACCTTGTTGTATTATGGTACTGATTTTAAAAACACCCCCTTTGTTGTTATTGTCTTCAATCGCATTCCGTTAACCCTTCCGCTGTCCTCCTATTTTGTACACAACCCCCCTATCCACGGGGTCAGTGTGACCCGGGTTCAACGTTGCCCCCATTTCTGGTCACGGGAGAGGGGGTCATTGTGACCCATGAGGACAGCGGCCTAGGAGAGTGGGGTCGTTGTGACCCAGGAGGACAGCGGTAGTAGGAGAGGGGGGATGGGGGGTCATTGTGACCCAGGAGGACAGCAGTAGTAGGGAAGGAGACGTTGAGAAGGGATAGGGGAAAGCGAGCGGCCTAGGAGAGTGGGGTCACTGTGACCCAGGAGGACAGCGGTGGTAGAAGAGAGAGGGGGGTTGGGGGTCATTGTGACCCAGGAGGACAGCGGTGGTAGTAGTAGTAGTAGTAGTAGTAGTAGTGGTAGTAGTAGTAGGGTAGGAGACGTTGAGAAGGGATATGGGAAAGCAAGCGGCCTAGGAGAGTGGGGTCATTGTGACCCAGGAGGACAGCGGTAGTATGAGAGGAGACGTTGAGAAGGGAGGGGAGGGAGCAAACCTTCCGTCATCCTCATATTCTGTACACACCAGGCTTTTTGTTACGAGGGGAAGAGCGGGGTGACAGCTTTGACCAGGGACACGCGTGAGCGTAGAGACTTGGGAACGGGAGGGAGCTGTTTCATGAGTGTCGACACTGTGTGTGTGTGTGTGTAATAATCATAGATAACGATTGGCAGGCACACCTAAGTATACACAACGTGCATCACGGATGGCAGAATCCATTCTAGGGTCGATGTCACCCGAGAGGAGAGGACAGGGGCCAAGGGAGAAGGAGAAGGAGAAGGAAAATGCGACAAGGTTGAACGACGAACGAGACAGCGGTGGGGTCGCTTTGACCCCAAGAGGACAGGGCGAGGGAGAAGGAGAAGGAGAAGGGAGAAGGAGGAGGGAGAAGGAGGAGACTGAGGGTCGCTTTGACCCGAGTGGACAGGGCGAGGGAGAAGGAGAAGGGAGAAGGAGGAGACTGGGGGTCGCTTTGACCCGAGAGGACAGGGTGAGGGAGACGGAGGAGACGGTGGGGTCGCTCTGACCCGAGAGGGCAGCGCGAGGGTTAAGAGCCTTTACTCATAGAATGAGGGTTACAGTACGTAACCAACTGTACGTACGCTCACCTGTTCATCTCTAGGCTCGTTCGAGATGAACTGCACCTCGCTTGGAAAGTGGACGAGATCAGGCGGGAGCAGCAGGGGGCGCTGACAAACAGCTGCAGTCAAGTCGGACAGAGTCCAGCAGCCTTCAAAGAATATACAGGAAGTCACAGATATCCTGTTAGATCCATCTGTAGTCTACCTGTAGTTTGCAAACCACGGCTAGCTATGGCTGAAGAAATCGCGTATGTGTTCTTGATCGCTGATGAAGATGAAGATGGACATGATCGGAGAAGGTAATTTGTTTTATCTAAATATTTCAAATAAACCAGAGCATATGGCCACAATTACTGTTCATTTAGTCTAGTGCTTTGTGTTTTTTCCTGATTCCCGTCCACTGAAAACCACGTATCTCCATGTTTGATGATTCTCAAGTTATCAGGTAATTAGAAATTCTCCTACATCTTAGGGAAATTAAGACACTCAAAAACCAACTGAATAATCTAGGAATTGTGTTGTCACGAAATTTAAAACAAGGTTGTATTTTTATTATTTCACATAAAGTTGTGGAGAAACATGGTTTTCATTGGTCAGCAGCGATATTTATTCAATAACTGCTCCCTACAAGCCCAATGAGTTCTTTAGAATTCTGTATATAATCATCTTCAGTATTCCTCTCTTAGGTTGGTTCCAAAAATACCGCATTTTATTGAGGAGGTTGTCCCTTTATACAGTGTCACTGACTTCAAGTCATTTCAGACTATCAAGAGGACAAGTGGAGGTAGACTTATCTAAAGCATTTCAAGGCCAAAGTATTATCACTGATATTTGCATGTTAGTTTGATAATGTTCTCTTCTTTGCTATCTAGGACATTATGACCACATTGGGACCTTTCCACACGAACAGAAAGAAAACCAAACTACCAGTGCCTAAAAGTGTTCTCGCCTGTCTGTGGACTCTGTCTAACCAGGAGTCATATAGGGGTGTGGCAGACAGATTCAATCAAGCACTTCACACATCTCAGTTACAGTTTCAAACAGCCGAATTCCCAAATACTGTCTGTGCTGTTGATGGATGTCACATTCCCACTGTAAAACCACAATGCAACAATCCCATAGCCTGTTATAACAGAAAACAATTGTATTCCGTTATCCTCACCGGATTCTGTGACAGTGAACGGCGCTTCTGCCATGTAAATGTAGGTCACCCTGGAAGCTGGCATGATTCGAGAGCATTTTGCAACACAGATGTTGCTCAGCTACTAGAAGAAGATCCCCAGGCCCTGATCCCAGAGGGAAGGGACATTATCCTCTGTCGCGACAAGTAGTGAAACCCTACAGGGATAATGGGCACCTAACCGCGAGGCAGAAGCACTTCAACAAAAAACTTAATGCAGCGCGTGTGGTCATTGAGCATGCTTTTGGCATCCTGAAATCAAAGTTCAGGAGGCTCAAGTGTCTGCACATGAAAAAAGTGCAGAATATCAGTGCAACAATTCAGTTTTCAGTTTTATTTATATAGCGCCATATCATAACAAAGTTATCTCAGGGCACTTTTTCGAATAGAGCAAGTCTAGACCGACTCTTTATGTTTACAGAGACCCAACAGTTCCCACCATGAGCAAGCACTATGCGACAGTGGCAAGGAAAAACTCCCTTTTAACAGGTAGAAACCTTGAGCAGAACCAGGCTCAAGGTGGGCGGTCATCTGCCTCGACCGGTTGGGTTGAAGGGGGAGGGGTCACTCCCCCAGTCACTGCATGTTGCATTCTTTACATTTGTTTAGATTCAGGTGACCAACTTGATGAAGATGAGCAGGGTCTTCATCAACTCGGAGAGGACATTATTGATGATCCACTCCCGCCACATGCCAACAACCAAGATGCATCTCATTACTGAGACCTGATTTGTGCCCACATTAAAGGATCAGACATACCTTCACTCTCATACCCTTTTTTATTAAATTTTTCTCTTTTCTTTACACGTTTTTGTGAGCTGGTGTGCACTATGCCACAGGGTGATGTGAGGCAGCTCAGGTCAAATGCTAAATTTATCATGGAAATCAAATTACTACTGTAGCAAGAGCCCAAGAATACTTACACCCCTAACCAAAGGAGACCTAACAGATATAAGGCCTCCACCGGGCCCGGACACCTGGCCGGGTCGGGGAGGGGTGCTACTCTGGTTCCTGACCCTACGCTGTATGAGATGTATGGTATGAACCCCCTTTTTCTCCCTTTTGTGCCTGCTCTCAGAATGAATCGGGCCAACAAAAAATTGTTAAAGTTTTACTTTACTTTTTTTTATTGTCTCAATTACAGAGATGTTATGTTGTCAAAATTTGGTCAAAAATAAAGAAAAGATATAAAAAGATTAAACTGGCTCCGTTCGACTACATGCAGTATAATTCTCTTTTAGGCTGATGACTGAGGATGGCTTTTCAGTAGGGAAGCGAGGTTAAAGGTTTTGTTTCAACTATATCCTTTTTTTGTTCTATTTTTGATTCTGTTCAAAGTCCTTTAACTGGCTGACATTAGTTCTCACGAAAGATTGCTCCACTCCATCCAGATCAGCTTGTCCTCCTCTGCAACTGCGCTCCTTCGCCAAATTACTTAACCACTATGAGTTTAGCATTTACTTTCGTGAGAAACCAACTTTCACCCGTTAAGACCTCAACAAAAATTGTCAAAGTTATTTTTGATCATCATGTGCTTCAAAATGCTCTAACCATCCACACGCACCCACGGTCTAAGTGTCTGCAAGGCTTGCGGGTGCAGGGGGCTACCGCTTATATGCACTCCTGCCCATGCATCCTGCACATGCACAGGAAACTCTTGCTAGATCAGCAGAGCCGAAACCACAACAAAAAACCACAGAATGTTCTCTTGCCTTCACAGGAAACACCTGCTCAGGAAACAAGCGTTCCTTATATGGTCACAACGATAAGAGTCGTCTTCGGTCAGCCATTTAAACCATCTCATGTTCATCAGCCTTGTACATCTGAACAGGTCTCAACATGTCTCAACATGCCCAAACCAAGCCAGTCACAAACAGGAAACTTAACAATTGTAAAACAAAATGATAACAATAGTAATAGTGAACATGTAAAATGATTACATGATGATTAAATGATCTTAAATAATTAAATGATTATAAAAATGAGTAAATATGAAGGACAAAATCCCATGAGTAAAAGAATAATGGATAATATTAAAAAAATCAAAATAAGGAATCATAAGAATGAAGATTAAAAGAAATGACTAAATTAAATGCAAGTCGACCTTGCTACTCTGTCAGACAATTTTATTGTCGGCACTTCTCTTATGGAGGACTCCTCCTTATATATTTTGTTTTTGGTGTTTTTTGTCATTATTTTCTATGGACAGCTGGCATACACCACGTCGAAAAATAACTATAGCGACCAAATGGTAACCATAGTAACTACAGAGATAAATAATAACAATTGCATCAACTCCTTTCTTTCAACGCTACTACCACCTTGTAATATTTGATAAGGCTCTAAGGTATTGTGGAAGAAAAATCGAGAAGATGGGCCAGATGTCTTCAGGATCTTCACCACACTTTAAAAAACTAACAGTCACTAATAAAGAAAACACTGAGTCCAGATGAGTTCAGATGTGAGCAGTTTACTGTTCAAGCAAGCAGTACAGCAAACACGAGTCCTTCCATGGAACGACTGAACATGCAATGCACAAATAATGCCTTTTATACTCTTTCTGTTTCCCCTCCTTCTGTGGTCTTAGTTTAGTACCTCTTCTTGACCTTGAGCTGTTTTTCCTTGCATCTTATGCCAGACCCCATTGTTTTTTCTTTTTACTCATTTTCCTGTAATCGAGAAATAATGGTGTCATCTCTAGATGATTCATGATAAATAATCGTGTCAACTGCTAGGTGTTTTCCAAATCCCAAGGGCTCGTTTTCATCGACCCGTAACTAATGGTGTCTGCCCATAGTGCTTTATCTATTTTTTAAAAAATATGTTGCTTCAATGTTCTAGGTGCTTTTCCATGTCCCTTAGTGCTTCTCGCTTATTTAAACACCTGTCTGCTGTTTAGGTGTTTCCCATGTCCATTAGATATGTCTACCGTTTACCATACCTTAGGTTTTTCCATGGCCATTAGTGCTTTTGCTTACCTAGACACATGTGTTTTAGTTCTCTTGCTTATCTAGACACGTATATTCTGCTGCTAGTCATGCTCTGATATCCTTCATCTGTTGTGCTATGCTGCTTGTGCTCATTAACACTGTCTGAGTACATGTATTATATAGTACACACTTCATCAGACTTCCAGTGATTCATCAATCATTATTTTCATTATTATTATTATCATTTCCAGTGTTAAGACATACCATATAGCTTTTATTCCCCACAGTATTAAGTTAATTACCTTTTGATTAAATTGCCTCTACATCATCAAGACTTCTGCTGTGCCTCCAAGTGGCAACTCATGATAACTGGGTGGTAAGAACCCAGGCAAAATCAGCAAGGGATCTCGGAGTATCATTGGTCCCCAGAGACAGTCATTTCACATTTGTGAATGTGAACCAGCCAACCACTGCTCCTTCTGTGGAGTTTCAGTTTCTTGATGCAATATATCCAAAACACAGACACACAAATATCATTAACATTTTTATTTTGTGTTGCTTTCTTTTGTTTTCCAATATCCTTTAATTGGGTCAATATTTGACCCATGCATGTAATCATCTTTTTTTCAAATCCTCCTCTTCTGTCCTCCTCCACCTTGCCAATTCCGGCCTCACCAGTGACTCCAATGCAACCGTTTTCCGCTCACCATGGGATTGGTATGTGTCCTGAAATGATGGCCGGCTGTTGCCCTTTTTTGGTCCAATGGCTTGTGTGTTTTGAGTGGCTGTTGAGGGGCCGGGCTGCTGATCTTCAGATTGACATGGTTTATCCATAGTTGAATTCTCAGTGAGTCCAGGCTCTGATGGAGTTTGAATAGGGAAGAGTGGTGTGGAAATAATGGTTCCTGGTGGTGCATTCCCCACCCCGGAGCCACCAAATATTTCATCCATTTGCTGTAAAAGGATACAGGTACAATCAGAGAGGTAAAAAGTGATAATTTCCCCCCTTCACCAGTGTTGCAGCTATGAGGCACTGATGATGCCCCATAGTTAAATTGTGGATGGCAAAATACTGAACAGGACAAATGGAAGATTGATACTCCTCAGAAAGTCCCATTGACATTTAAGATGTATATACTGAGCAAGCACTTACCGAGTAATATTCCCAGATAATTTTGCCTTCTCCTGTTGCCTGAGATCTGTCTCTGGCTCTTTTGTATGTGGTTAGCATGTTCCCCAGTTTTTTCCTTATTTTGTCATTTGTGAATCTGTATCCTTTGGCAATGAAGGCTTGTTCTAGTTTCTTATAAAAGGCTATTTTATTCCGGTTGTAAAGTTGTTGGTGTGTCCTGGTCAGCTCAAGTAGTAATAATACTGTGTTGCGTTTGAGTTCTGTAAAGACATTGCAGTATTGTTAAAAACGTTAATATTTTAATCTAATCCTTAGATTACAAACAAACAGTCACTGTACCTGTCTGGGATTCGTGGCATTCTGTCTGGCAGGATGGAAATGTGACCAAGTCGTCTGAGGAGGATGACTGTTATGGGTTTGTTTCTTGAGTGGGGCACCGGGAGAGTGTAGTTTTAGGCTGGGTCCGAACCTGAGTGGAGGTGGTGGAAACACTGGGCTGGGGAATAGGAGTGGGGCACCGGGTGAATGTTGGAGGTTGAGGGGTGGGGAAGACAGGAGGCTGGGTGATAACACTGCTACAAATCTGCTGCATTGCCATGTGTGGATTTACTGCAGAGAAAGGCCAGACAATTGAAAAGAATGACCCATTATGCATTTAAATATTCACGTTTGGCATAATAAAAGGAGAATTCACCTTGATTGTGTCCTGCAGCTCTTACTTGTGCCAGTATATCAGCAGCATACTTGTTATCTGGAAAAACAGATCGGGTTTAATAATTGACATCCAAATTTATAATGGTTATTAAGGTATCATACTTTTCTTTCTTACTCACCATTTGTCAGTCTTTGAGCAGTTTCTCTGTTCACTTTGTAATTTGATCTCTCCTTTGTTGTCTTTCAAGGTAACTATCACTTGATCCATATTGTTTCTGGTCAAAACCAGGTTCTGCAGGTTCCCTATATACCCAACTGCCTCACACATTACCCCACACCTGTTTGGAATGGAGCAGATCTTTTGTGTGGGAACCCATTACTGTTGACAACAGATTGTGCCCATCACAGTGATTGCTGTTGTGTTTTCATGATTTTGCTGATGATGTAGTTCATGTATTTCTGATGCTTTACTGCATTTGTTCAATAAATGACAGATACAATTATCAGAAGGGAACTTTGACTCAGTGTGAATTATTTTTCTTCAGCAGTTGCTGTTATGTGATATGTGCAAAGTAGCTGTTATTCTCTGGCTACATAAGTTCCACTGTATTCATCATCTTAATGGGCATATGAGATGTGGTTTGTGATATTTAATATTTCATCTCACAAATGTAACAAATAGAAAAACAAGATTTGTACAAATGAATTAATGATACTTTTAAGGTTCAAGGTTTTGAAGTCACAAAGTGGATTTTTCCTAAACAATAAATCTACTTTTCACAGTGGTCTAAGTTTATCAGAATTTTTTATTTGCTCAACTATGCCACTAATCCTAATTTTCTGTGTAATTAAATAAACATATCTTATTTAAGCCATAACTCTCCGAATGTGGTCTGCAAACTACAGTTAGCCTACAGGTGGATTTAACAGGATGCAAATATTTCTGTGACTTCTATTAAATTCGTTGAAGGCTGCTGGAAACTGTCCGACTTGACTGCAGCTGTTTGTCAGCGCCCCCTGCTGCTCCCGTCTGATCTCGTCCACTATCCAAGCGAGGCGCAGTTCATCTCGAACGAGCCTAGTGTTTTGGAGTGAGAATTGTTTGGGCAGCGTGAGAGCGTGAGACTGAACGTGAAAGCGTGAGTCTCACGCCAGGAGCGTGATAGTTGGCAACACTGGTATAAACTGTGAGCTTGCTCTGCCTTCTTCAGTTGGCAGTTACACCCAGTAAACCCACTGAAGACCGGCCGAATCACTATTTGTTTTCTTTATTCTTTCAGAATAAAACCATCCTACCTTTTCTTAACATATCTTCATCCTGAGTCCAGTGTGATTCGTGGGTGCAACACATGCAGTACAAAAACAGATGGGTGTGTCCTATATGTAACCACACAGAAACAAACAGATGTCCTCTTCTGTACATGAGAAGAACCAACAGGAAGGTGGGCCAAGAGGAAAAGTAACTGTGCACTGAAGTTTCACAGCTCCGGAGATTATTTGTCCCAGAATCATTTATGATACAATTCCAGTTTATCCAACAATGTTTTTATTGCTTCTCATTTGTACAGTAGTGTTTTGGTTTTAATCACTGGGTTTATAACACTGACAGTTTTGAGAACAGGCAACTGGATTTATGAGGAACTCAGCTAGAGAGGCAAACAAGTTGCATAAGCTCCCAAAATCAATTGGAAAGTACATGGTAAAATGAATGGATGAACCAGTTACAGAGACAGTGTGAAAGGAGAAGAAAGTAAGTAGATGTCAAAAAAAAACTGCAAACACACTTTCCGGTGCTGTTGAGTTGATCATATGATCTGTGTGACCGGGCAGTGCTCGGGCTGATCCAGGAACAGCGTCTGGAACATGTGGTTGTAAAAGGAGGGGTGGTAGAGGCAGGCCCGGGCGCAGTCTGGGCTGAAGTTCAACTCCAGGATCTGAGGCTGCATGATCCGCTCACCTGACCCAGGATCAGAACACACATCATTAATGATTATACAGAACAGAAACAAGTGTTGTAAAAGGTGTTAGTATCCTATACAAAGACATCAACAGGGAAAAGTACTGTGTATTTAAATATATATATACATATTAACAGTATATTTAGATTATATTAAAATTGCAATGATTAATTGCCTAATTGTTTAGCATGCCCACTTCACACCTGCTGGATTGATTCAAATAGGAGTGTTCTGTCAGATGTGCATGAGAAGGATTACTTCTGTAGACAAGTCAACATTTTTGCTTTCGGCCGTGGTCGGATGACAAATCGTTTGATCTCGTTTGCTTCGAGCATACTGACACTGGACCACATTAACACGAGTCAGTCGTTGAATTGCATTTGATCATGGCTCAGCAAGCCAGGGTCGAGAACTGCTTGTTCAGAACTGTGTGATGTGCTGCCCAACCTCCCACTTATCCGATGTCGAGAAGGTGTGGGGGGAGGGGGTTTCTGAAGCTATTCAACCATCTGACAAGCAGTCCTGATGAAGTACACTGGTCCCTTAAAGAGGGCTTTGTGGGCCCATTCTCACAGAGAATGACGCAATAGCTGCAGGAGCAGTGAATATAGGCATCTGGGAAGAAAATAAGGCCAAATTCAACTAATACCGGAGGGAGGACGACTACAACAGAGAGCAAATGAATAAGAAAAAAAAGGATCTGATTTAAGCAATCTTTTAAAAGTTAGTATTAGCATATACAGTAGTTTAATTGGCATTAAAGGCACCGCACTAAGCTGGTTTAAATCCTATTTATCAGATCGATATCAGTTTGTACACGTTAATGATGAATCCTCTATGCACGCCAAAGTTAGTCACGGAGTTCCACAAGGTTCTGTGCTTGGACCAATTCTATTTACCTTATATATGCTTCCTTTAGGCAATATTATTAGAACCAATCAATTAGCTAAACTTCAAGCATGCCTTAACGACAAAAACCTGGATGACCTGCAATTTTCTGATGTTAAACTCAGACAAAACCGAAGTTATTGTACTTGGCCCCGAACACCTTCGAAACACATTATCTAAAGATATAGTTTCTCTAGATGGCATTGCCCTGGCCTCCAGCGAAACCGTAAGGAATCTTGGAGTTATCTTTGATCAGGATATGTCCTTTAACTCCCAAATAAAACAAACTTCAAGAACTGCCTTTTTTCATTTACTTAACATTGCAAAAATCAGGCACATCCTATCTCAAAAAGATGCAGAAAAACTAGTCCATGCATTTGTTACGTCTAGGCTGGACTATTGCAACTCTCTATTATCAGGCTGCCCCAATAAGTCCCTTAAGACTCTCCAGCTGATTCAGAATGCTGCGGCACGTTTACTGACAAGAACCAGAAAAGAGATCATATTTCTCCAATATTAGCTTCTCTACACTGGCTGCCTGTAAAATCCAGAATAGAATTTAAAATCCTTCTCCTCACCTTCAAAGCCCTAAATGGTCAGGCACCATCATATCTTAAAGAGCTCATAGTACCCTATTACCCCACTAGAGCACTGCACTCCCAGAATGCAGGGTTCCTTGTGGTTCCTAGAGTCTCTAAAAGTAGAATGGGAGCTAGAGCCTTCAGCTATCAAGCTCCTCTCCTGTGGAACCAGATCCCAGTTTGTGTACGGGAGGCGGACAACCTCCTCACATTTAAGAGTAGGCTTAAGACTTTCCTCTTTGATAAAGCTATAGTAGGGCTGACTCAGGTGACCCCTGAGCCACCCCTTAGTTATGCTGCTATAGGCCTAGACTGCCGGGGGACTTCCTATGATGCACTGAGCTCCTTTCTCCTCCTCTTCCTCTCCATCTGTACGCCCTCATATCCCATCAATGCTTGTTATTAATTCAACTTCTTCCTGTAGTTGTGTGCTTTCTCTCCTCTCTCTCTCCCCCCTTCTGTTGCTTTCTGCAGGTATTTCTGCCTCCGGAGCTGTTGAGTCTGGATCTGTGGTTGCGGCCACCTGCTGCCCCCGTGCTCCTGCTCTGCACCCGCTGCTGCTATTACTGTTGTTGCTCTTATTATTAGTATTGCTATTATAATGTTGCTCTTAGTGTTGTTTCTGTTGGTGTTAACATCAATGCCATTACCACAGCTATTGCTTTACATCCCTATGTGGACAGTTAAACATGCAGAGAGAGAGAGACTGAATGCACTTCTGTACTGCCTTCTAAAATCAGTGTAATACATTTATTATCTCAATCTTCATCTCCAACCTAACGTCCTGTCATTCAATGTTTGTGTGCTGTCAGATTTTATAAAACGCAAAAGACAATTTTTGGAGAGCTCAGGGAGCCTGGAGGAGGCTGGTTTAGAGGTCCTTGGAAGTCTGAAACTGACCCATGTAAAACCCAAGTCATTTTCAAAAAAAGAGACCTGATCCCAAAGGGACCCAAGAAAAGTCAGACCTGATTCAAAGACCCCTTAGGATAATTAGACCTGATCCAAAATGTGGTCAACCTAAACAGACCCAAATAGAGTCACTATTCATGTCTCAGATACTATGGAGCCGATTGGCTTCATTTTCTTGCACTTTTATCTTTTTGTTGTGCCGGGTCACCATGCCAACGACTGAATGCGGGTGTATTGTTTTCCTTCGCGACCAGCTGATGGCTCTCTCTAAACCTTCACTGCTGACCGGAGAGAGACTCAAACTTCCAGCTGAAGAGGAGACGACGGGGATGCCGGGCCGGGGCCATAAGGAGAGCAAGGAGGAGGAAGTTTAAACCATTTATTCCCTCTACTGTAATGGGGAATGTGAGTTCCCTGGTGAATAAGATGGATGAACTTGGGGAGCTGATGAGGACACAGCGGGAATATAGGGAGTGCAGTGTTATGTGTTTCACTGAAACATGGCTGCAGGAACATATTCCGGACTCAAACTCCACCGTCCACGGCTTTCAGACTGTACGGGCCAACAGAGATTGCAGACAGAGCGGTAAGAAGAGAGGAGGGGTGATTGCAGTACTTGTGAACAACAGATGGTGTAATCCTGGACATGTTACTGTGAAGGAGCATCTCTGTAGACTGAATATTGAACTGTTAGCCGCGAGTTTGCGTCCAAACTATTTGCGAAGGGAGTTCACATGCGCCATTATTGTTGCTGTTTACATTCCACCATCAGCTGATGCCGAAGCGGCGTGTGAAGTCATAAATTCAGTTACTGCCGGACTACAGCCCTCTACAACCCCCCACAACCCCCCCTGTCTGTTTCCAGCAGCCAGGTTAAGATACAACTGACGAGACTTTGTCAGAACAAAGCTGCAGGTCCGGACGGCATCAGCCCCAAGGTCCTGAAGACCTGCGCTGACCAGCTATGCGGGATTCTACAGCACCTCTTCAATCTGAGCCTGAGCCATGAGAAGGTTCCAGTGCGGTGGAAGACATCCTGCATTGTTCCGGTACCAAAGAAGTCTTCTCCATCTACCCTCAATGATTACAGACCGGTTGCCTTAACATCGCACTTCATGAAAGTCCTGGAGAGACTGGTGTTGGATCATCTTAGACCTGAGGTGACCACCTCCCTGGACCCACTGCAGTTTGCCTATTGCTCTGAGGTGGGGGTTGAAGATGCCATCGTCTACCTGCTGCAGCGAGCACACACTCACCTGGACAAAGCTGGCAGCACTGTGAGGATCATGTTCTTCGATTTCTCTAGTGCCTTTAACACAATTCAGCCGATACTGCTACGAGAAAAGCTCCAGAGGATGCGGGCAGACACCTCCATAACCTCCTGAATTATTGACTACCTGACAGATAGACCACAGTTTGTACGGCTGAGGGGATGTGTGTCTGAACAGGTGGTTAGCAGCATAGGAGCACTGCAAGGGACTGTACTCTCACCCTTCCTCTTTACACTGTATACCTCAGACTTCCAGTACAACTCGGAGTCCTGCCATCAGCAGAAATTCTCAGATGACTCTGCAGTTGTGGGGTGTGTCAGGGATGGAGAGGAGACTGAGTACAGGGAACTGCTGGACCGCTTCGTGGCGTGGTGTGGGAACAACCACCTCCTCTTGAATGTGGCCAAGACAAAGGAGATGGTCATGGACTTCGGGAGGACCAGCATTACGTTGAACACCATCCCCATCCTGGGGGAAGAGGTGGAGGTGGTGGAGGACTACAGATACCTGGGCATCCATCTAGACAAGAGACTTGACTGGAAGTGCAACACTGAGGCTGTCTACAGGAAGGGACAGAGCAGACTTTACTTCTTGAGGAAGCTCAGGTCCTTTAATGTGTGTAGCAAGATGTTGCATATCTTTTACCAGTCTGTTCTTGCAAGTGCAGTTTTCTTCGCAGCTATCTGTTGGGGCAGCAGCATCAGGGCCAGTGACACTAAGAGACTAAACAAGCTTATTAGGAAGGCTGGTTCTGTGATGAGGACTGCTCTGGAGCCCCTGGAGGTGGTGGTGGAGAGGAGGATGTTGCACAAACTGCTCAGCATAATGGACAATGATTCACATCCCCTGCACAACCTACTGGTCAGACAGCAAAGCACTTTCAGTGGGAGGTTCCTGCAACTCCGCTGTAATAAGGACCGCTACAGGAAATCATTCATGCCCACCACGATGTCTGTTTATAATGACTCCCCTCTGAGCCGGGAGAGGAGACTTATCCTCTGAGTGGCAATGGACAACATACTGATTTGCTTTATATATATATATATAAATCTCTATTGCAATAGAAATTTGCTCTGTATCTGTCTGTAGCTGACCTTTCTCCCAGAGACAGTGGGAGATTGTTGTGAGACTCTCTCCTGTGTTATCCTCGTCCTTGAAACTGCTTATTTGACTGGTGAATTGTTTCTTCCTGGTGATGATACAGTGTGTGGGCAAGTGCATGCAGCTGCAAACAGTAGATAGCTCAACCTTCGAATGTAAGATTTCTCTATAAAGACAATGTAACCACGCTTCTTTTTACCCTCTTGACTGTGGCACCCGTTGAGTGCACATCAGTGGATCCTTTCTGCAGAAAGCTTAATAAATACTCCAAAGACTTTGGTGACTCTTTATTTTCAGATTTCCACCACAAACTTGGTGTCAGAAGTGGGATTGCTCATCCGAGTTCGTCCGGACTCGGGGTGAAAGGTGACCGATCATCCTGAAGCGTGACTTCAGCCTCAACCTCCCCACAAAAAACAGGGTCGAGAACGAGGACCGGACACCCGAGGCTGGTCGTCTCAGCGCTGCGATCCAAATGAATGGGTGAGAATCTGAAATTTGTTTTCTAAAATAACAGAATTAAGAAGTTTGGCACATATAATTAAGTGGAATTGAAAGAGGTAAGGATTGGCAGTATTAGCAGACTCCGAAAGTCTGTGGTAGAAGACTTAAGTGAAGTCTTCACGGGTCTGGGACCCTTAAAATTACGTTTAACCAAGGTTAACCAAGGTTAGTTACTACTAAGACCACAGTAGGGACGAGTAGGAACAGTAAGGAGACTGTTCAAGGGTCAGGGACCCTGAAATTACTGTGTGAAGTAGGTCTGAATCGTGTACACGTTAGGATAAATACGGATCGAGCCTCTTGATTTTTCATTAAAAAAAAAAAAAAAAAGTAGGAATATTGGGCATAAGCAAATTCAATAAGCAGCATTTGGGGTATAAAATACAGTTGAAGAATAAAAGTTAAAATCCATAAAAATCTTACCAAAAAAAAAAAAAAAAATCTTACACAAAAATTTCTGTACACAAAACTTAAATTATAATTACAATGGGTCATGTGGGAGTAAAAGTAAACGCAAAGATGACGATTGTGGTTTCAACGGTCCTAACAGCACATATATGAAAGTGAACTGCGGCAAGACATCTGTGTCCCAACTCAGATATTGGTCGAGGGAATGTGGTTTTCCTCAAACAGGCAGTTTTAGCTTGAGACAGTTAGTTCAACTGAGAGAGAAGCTAGAAGAAAAGGAGAAAGAGACAAAAGGTAGAAGAGGAAAAGGAAAGGTTAAGCCAGACTGGAAAGCATTTGGTTTATGGATGGAAGAAGCACATCGCAGGGACAAAAGGTCACAGGCAGGGACAGAAAAAACCTCACTTGTGTCTCAGTGTCTCAAAATGCTAAATCCCAACCTCGACTGTGCGCCGCCAAGAAAACGACGACAGCCCAGGCACCAGCCATTCCAGACGCTCCAGAGCCGGAGCCAGAGGGGGCTGAGGGAGGCCCATTGCCCACTGACAACGCTTCCACTGCACCTCCGCCACCATATCTTGAGAACCAGATAAATCAGGCACCAAGGCAACGACTATATCCTGATCTGTCAGAATCATCGAGCACCTGGTCCCCCTCAATAACGCGAGCTGGACTGAAATACAAGGCAAAGCCTCGAAGCCCATGCAGTCCATGCAGAGAAACACTCAGAGACAGAGAAAATTGGACAAAGAAAACAAAAATCCACTACGAGGGCAGAATAGGGGACGGGGCTGAGGCAGAGGATAAGACAGATACGATCCAGAAATTTGCTACAATTGTGGAAAAAGAGGACACTGGGCCAGAGAGTGCCAGGAGAGGGAAAAAGGAGAAGAGAAGGCAGACTGATGCCAGGCGGACGCGCAGGAGAGGGAGGGGGAGGCATCCTGCTCCACACTGCGACTCAACGAGAGGGTGACTGCACCTAACACACACACCCAATGACACACTTAACCTGATTAAAAGACACAATTTCTAGATTAGAAAATCCACCAGTTAAAACAGACACATATGCTAAATACTCATTTGATGCTTACAAAAGAATGCCTACAGTCATATTGGAAGTTTCGGGACGAATGATTCCTTTTCTTGTAGATTCAGGAGCTACACACTATTTATTTAGTTATTAAATCTGATATGTGTGATGTGCCACCAAAATTGAGTGGGAGATATGTGCATTCAGTGGTGGCCTCGGGAAGGGTCGTGCAGGAGAGATACACTGCGCCTTGAACTTGAACCCCCCATGGCACATTCTCTGGTGAAATTGAGCCCGGATGCACTGTTGTATGTGTATGAGCGGAAACTCTGCCCATCTGCAGTGACGTCTGTAAACAGGGAACTGATTGAAAAAGCACAGGCACTCACACTGAACACGAACACACAGGATTTGCATTGCACAGCACACGTGTCAAAAGGGCCAGATAAGGAGTATGAGAAACAGTGGTTCAGATTACATCACACAGAGAAGCTGACTCTCGCTCATTTGTTTTGGACAAGACACAGATGTGCAGTTGTGGTAAATTTACCTAAAACTGAGATTCCGCTGTATTTCTCTGATTATATGGGAAAACATACACTTTTTGATGTGACTGGATCAACACCACATGTTTCTCTGGCAAAACACAAGCTTGATAAATGGCAAGATTTGGGTCCATGGATGAAAAAATGTGTGCAGGCTGATGTGTGGAGGCCACTGTGGCCCCCCACATTCAGTTTAATCCTTATTTGAAAACATACAGGCAACGTTTCACTTCAGTAGTGCAGGCTGTTAGATCAGTTGAATTGGTACCACAGACAAAGTTCACAACTGCATATTTGTCTGATTCCAGTGACGTCACTTCACATCCAGCCCTACAGGAAGTCCCTAAGACACTGGGCGACAGGTAAACATGATGTAGGCTTAATCAAAGGTATGGCGCCAGTGGTCATCACTCCAAAATCAGATTACAGACCACATCAACATCAATACCTTCTGACACAAGAGGCCATCGATGAAATTACACCTGTTTTTAATGATTTATTAAAGGCAGGGGTAATTGTTCTGTGCACAAACTCTCCAATTCGAACTCCAATTTTTCCAGTGAAGAAAATTAGAGACCAAGGTCAACCAGATGAGTGGAGATTCGTTCAGGACTTACAAGCTGTAAACAGCGCAGTCCAACAGTGAGCTCCAAATGTTCCTAATCCATACACCATCCTGTCTCAGGTGCCACCAGATGCTAAGTGGTTTTCTGTTGTTGATTTGGCCAATGCATTTTTAGCGTTCCAGTGCATCCAGACAGTCAGTATTGGTTTGCCTTCTCCTTTAAGGGGAGGAGTTACACATTTACGCGCATTTGCCAAGGATTTTGCGAATCCCCAACCATTTATAATGAAGCACTCAAAGACAGTCTGAGCTCACTCACACTAACACCAGGAAGTGCACTCCTGCAGTATGTTGATGATTTGATGATTTATGCTCCCACTAAGGAACAGTGTGAAACTGACACTGTTGCCTTACTCAAACATTTGGCAGAACATGGCCACAAAGCTAGCAAATCAAAACTGCAATTTGTACAACAACAAGTGACATTTCTGGGACACGTGATCACAGCAGAGGGCAAATCTCTCTCCCAAACGAGTACAATCTGTACAGAACATTCCTAAACCTGTCACTAAAAAGCAAGTGATGTCATTTCTGGGGATGTGTTCCTATTGCCGGTCTTTTATCCCTAACTATGCAGTCTGCCTACCTGCTTGAGAGCTGTAGCAGCAGCAGCAGAAAAGGCTGTAATGGCATCCAGAGATATTGTGGGTTACTCTGACCTCACTTTGTTTGTTCCTCATGCTGTGTCAATAATCCTGCTAGAACAGAAAACATCTCAACTCTCTGCAGCACGATGGTTGCGGTACAACACTGTTCTCTTGGAAATGCCTAACATCACTGTTAAACGCTGTAACACACTAAATCCAGCTACTCTTCTCCCCACAGAAACAGATGGAGAACAACACAACTGTGTGGCAGCAATAACTGAAGTTTGTTCTCCCAGACCAGACATACAAGAAACGCCACTTCAAAACGCAGAACTTGAACTGTTTGTGGACGGATCTGCATCACGTGATCCTGTGACTGGTATGAACCAAGTAGGCTTTGCAGTGGTAACAGCACATGACACATTACTAGCTGAGCCACTTTCTGCCTCCTTGTCTGCACAAGCAGCAGAGCTTAAAGCACTCACTGAGGCATGCAAATTGGCTAAGGACAAAAGTGTGACTATCTACACAGACAGTAGATATGCATTTGGCGTTGTACATGACTTTGACTCTTTATGGAAACACAGACAATTTCTTACTTCTTCTGGCAAGCCCATATCTCATCACACACTGATCTCTGATCTGCTTGATGCAATCCTTCTCCCCAAACAGGTTGCAGTTTGGAAATGTGAAGCTCACACGTCTAACAAAGATCCTGTTTCACAGGGAAACGCA
Source organism: Macquaria australasica (assembly GCA_005408345.1). Lineage (NCBI taxonomy): Eukaryota > Metazoa > Chordata > Actinopteri > Centrarchiformes > Percichthyidae > Macquaria > Macquaria australasica. Next base: position 58,501 of record SEMN01000324.1, read on the forward strand.
AGGGTGGATGCTGCTGCAAAGGCCGCAGCAAAACTTCCTCTCACTAACCATACCATGTTGCTTGTTTCTACACTACCTCTGACCCCTACGGCTGATTTACAGGAATTTCAACTTCGAGCTGCTGCAACTGAAAAGGTCACATGGGTTAAAAGTGGATGTGTGAAAACGGACGGGGTCTGGTACTGGAAAACCTTGTTTGCCTAAATATCTGTTTCCACATTATGCTAAATTGACACATTGGTTGAATCATGTGTCAAAAGGGGGGATGATGGCCGCTATCTCACAACATTGGTTCACAAAAGGTTTCACAAACTTTGCTCAGAAATTTTGTCAGTCATGTGTAATCTGTGCTACCAATAATGCAGGGAGAGGGATCCCTGTACAGCAGGCGGCTCATCCACCACCACAAAAACCATTTCATCATCTCCAAATGGATTTCACTGAACTAACACCAAGTGAAGGGAAAACGTTTTGTTTGGTGATCGTTGACATGTTCTCTAAATGGGTGGAAGTGTTTCCAACATCTAAACAAGATACGGGGGCTGTAGCTAAGGCCCTGATCACTGAAATAATTGCCAGATGGGGAATTCCAGAAAAAATCAGTAGTGATAATGGAACACCATTTGTTAGTACAGCTTTAAAACAAATTGGTGAATATTTTGGCATTGACATGAGACAACACTGTGCCTACCACCCAGCGAGTGGCGGGGCAGTGGAGAGGGAAAATGGCACGTTAAAAAACAAATTAGCTAAATGCCGTGAAGAAACAGGCTTGCCATAGACAAAGGCACTTCCAATTGTCCTCATGCAAATGAGAGCTCGAGTGAGACCAAAATATGGCCTTAGTCCATTTGAAATCCTGTTTGGAAGACCACCAAATACTGGTATTGGACCAACAAAGAGACAACTACCATCTACCGACCTATGTGAAAATGATATGCTCCGTTATTGTGCAAACCTGTCTTCTGCTCTGATATTCACAAGCAAGTGAAAGACGCCCTACCAGCTCCAGCCGACACACAGCATAATGACCTGAAGCCTGGGGACTGGATAGTGGTGAAGGACCTCAGAAGGAAAAGCTGGAGGCAGAGACAGTGGCAGGGACCCTACCAGGTGTTGCTGACCACCCAGACAGCTGTGAAGGTCGCTGAAAGAGCCACGTGGATTCACGCAAACCACTGTAAGAAAATTCCAGAGCCATCTGATGATTTTTCACCCACAGTACACAAACAGTAATTGAAGTGGGACTGCGTTGACCAACACGAATAGAGGTATAAGCCAAGCGCTGCCCTATCTGCACCAGGCGAAAAACACATTGCACTTGCATGCTCCAGAGACAAACATTGCTAACGAGTGACCATGAGTCACCACAGCTGGACAACGATGGAACGCAGACCACCATGGCATCCTTTTAGGCTCCCAGGCCTGTGTGGCCTGAGAGGGACATTATGTACATTGTTTGTGATAACACTGTTGGTAGTGTTCCCGTTGTTGTGGCTAGAACATTCCCCGACGCACATTAACACCAAGAGGGAACCGTTTGTCACTGAAGACACTGACACTGATGATGAGAATTGGATGAGTAAATGGTCAAGTCCCTTAGCTTGCTAAACTACATAGGGTGTCTATGCCCGCAAAAACAGCATTTGCTTTCATACCCTCTGATATATGATGATGTATCCTAAACCTGCTGGTGTGATATGTTTGAAAAAATAAATTATTTCTTAGGGTCTGTATATACTTGATTGTCAAAAATGACAAGAAGGGGGGAGATGCAATGGAAATTTGCTCTGTATCTGTCTGTAGCTGACCTTTCTCCCAGAGACAGTGGGAGATTGTTGTGAGACTCTCTCCTGTGTTATCCTCGTCCTTGAAACTGCTTATTTGACTGGTGAATTGTTTCTTCCTGGTGAGGATACAGTGTGTGGGCAAGTGAGGTGAACCTGCATGCAGCTGCAAACAGTAGATAGCCCAACCTTCGAATGTAAGATTTCTCTATAAAGACAATGTAACCACGCTTCTTTTTACCCTCTTGACTGTGGCACCCGTTGAGTGCACATCAGTGGGTCCTTTCTGCAGAAAGCTTAATAAATACTCCAAAGACTTTGGTGACTCTTTATTTTCAGATTTCCACCACACTATTTATTGTTAATTGTATTTTTCTTGTCAATATTTTTATTGTTCCTTTTTACTACTGCAACACTGAAATTTCCCCTTGGGGATTAATAAAGTCTATCTATCCACAAAGAACTATCGGCTGGAGCGTCAAGGGTGGTGTTAATCCTAACCTTGACCCTGATCCTGATCCTAGACTCTCTTTTAACCTAAGAGCCACTTGTCATTGGAAATGCCACGTGGGACCCCTACATCTGCTGGCCTTTTATAATTTGTAACCTCTTCAGTATCAACACCTGAGAGATGGAAAGTAGAGTTATGGCCTCTGAAACAGTTTGGGCTGAAGCTCCAATCCCCTGAGGCTCAAAGCATAACGTTAGTTATTTCATTGAGAATGAATGCTCACCATTTTGCCCCGTACTCCACTTCAGCATGATGTCAACGGCATAGATTGCACGGGATGATGGGTAGGGACAAATACCATATGGAGGTGGTCGAGACGAGGCTGCCTGGAAGAGCTCCCGGAATGCTTTAAACAACTCTCCCTATGAAAGGTAGGGAAAGGAAGGAAGGGAAGCAAAAACATAACAGAAGAAAATGACATGATAAAAATGAGGACCTGAATAACACAAGGACAGAAATAAGCCAATAAGACAACTTAACCTGTGTTTCACATGGTGGCTGAGGCTTCGGACACACTAGATGATTATCAGTCTGATTTACACCAGAATTGCTCATCCTGACACAGGAGGCTGAATCAGGAGGTGTCAGTGCTTTACAGATTCAGACATTTACATCACAATATCTGTAAGAGTGCTGTAATGTGTGCTGGGATCAGAGATTAAGTTAATGATTGGAAACCTCAAGAGCCAATAAGAACTCTGTTTGTAATTGGGTGAGTTAATTACAGATTGTGTGCAAAATCTAGGTAAAGTTCCTTAATTCAAGAAGTTTCTCCAAAAGTTCCCCTAGGTAAAAAGGGCTAAATGTGAACACTTACTTCCACCTCCTTCCATGGATACAGTGGGTACTGCTTCTCAAACATGGGAATGAACTCATCGAAGTGCACCTAAAGATAGAGAGATATTGATTTGACTTCTTATTACAAGACTTATAACAGTTAACAACTGCACCTTCATGACTACATTCATGTTTTGGGAAATGTGCATGCAGTGGTAACAGCATGCATTTACATAACAAGTAAATTGGTCATAGCTTCTAATGAAATAAGATTTAAGTTGAAATGCCACTCTGCCTCAGAGTGCAGATGTGTGGGTGTTCTTCCTCTGCATCTCCTCCCTCCAGTAATTCTATTTTACTTATTTCATTTGCCATACCTATGAAGATACATATATGTGGATATACTGTACATACAGTACAGAGATCCATGTGCATGGGTTAAGTTTGTGTGTCACTGAATTGTTAACATATTCCCCAATTGTCGCGCACACGCACACTTGTTTTCTTTTCCTCTTAGGAGACAGGCAGAGACCTCTCTGTGATCAATGGAACCCTGGTATATATTGAGTTTACTGTGATTTACTCATTACTTGTGCATATAGGTACACATATGCACATGCGACTTCTCCCCTGGCTATCTGAACCAGCAGGTGAAACTTTACTTTTCTTGTGATATCAGGGTTGATGCTATAGATTACCTAAAGTAATTTAGTGTTAGTTTAGGAATAGAATCTCCCTTTAATATAATCACGATAAAGAATCATGAAATCACATGAAATTCACTCTGCTTCCCAATAACCTCTCAGCTGCTGAACGATGCATTAAGGTGATTTTACTGGTCAATATTAAAGTTTTATCCACTTATTGGTTTCCTGTGTTTACACAAGTTAACACAGCTTACCAAGATAATCATTAACTGTCATCCGGTATAAAATGGTCCTCTTTTCATGCATTAATTGTCTGTTGTTGTATTCATAATTTCATTCATCCATTTATTAATTGTTCATCGCTGTATTCACTGGATAAATTCGTGGTTGCATTTATTCTTTCATTTGTAGGTCTAGTAGTTATAGTTGTGCGTGTAGTTAGTAATTTAATAAACCTTTCATTTATAAAGAACTTAATTACTATGTGGTTTGTGTGTATTAAGTATTAAGGTCACTGTACACGAGTCAAGAACTCTGTAGCAACCTTTAGACCGAGACTGAATTAATTGGCTATCTTTTTCCCTTTTTCGAGGGTGGTGCCCTGAGGTGAATTTAATGTTAGTTAAATTCTGTTATTTAATATAAATATTGATTATTCCTGATAGCCGAAGCTGAGTATCATATCTCTACTTCAATTTGTATCCATTTGTATTAAGGCCCATGTATTTGGTGCCGGTCTGTGAGACTAATGCCACTACAGTGACCAGAACATGTTCTTGTGACCACAGATTGATTTCACAAATAGATAGTGCTAAGATGAGCTAACAAGTAAAACAACAATAAAAAAGTACCTGCTTAAGCTCCACGTCCTCTGCATAGTTCATGACAGTGAAGTGCTTTTGGTAATCATCAAAATGGTCCAAGGAGAATGGTCTAGATAGAAGAAACAAAGATCAGTTCACTGTCTATATTAATACCAATAAAATACTTAATGAATTCAATATCATGCTGCGTTTGACCCTGACATCAAAGACAAAATGAGGACATGCCAAGTCATGAGGAAACTCTTACATTAGAGACATAGGTCAAGTCGTTTATAGCCACACTAGCAGCATGGGTCTAGTGATGGCATGTTGGTTGGATGGTAAGTTGGTCCTGATTGAAATACCTCTGATAACCACAGATCCAGGTCTCTGACCATAACTTTGAATTCACACTAACCCAACCCAAAACCAACAAATTATTCATTCATCTGAATCAACAGGGGAACACAGAGCAGCTTTTGTACAAAACACAATGCAAAAGCTGTATTTATAATCCATGATATTTAAAACCTTCTATGATGTCTAAGAGCATATTGATAAATGTAGTGATAGGTGATTTTCTTTTATTTACTTTTGATGAGGTTTTCCTTTAAATAACAGATAAACAAAAGTGACACACTTATTTGAGTATTTTATTGTTTTTTCAAATAATATACAAACCACAAAGCCACACATTGACAATAAAAAAAAACGCTCACTGTACATTACAGACAGTTACTGTGATGTAACTGCAGATGATTAGTGTTTGCATACCTAGTTATCTCTTTCCAGGCTGATTTACATTTGATGAGCTAGCAACTAATGTTGCCTTGCTAGCTAATAATCAACTTAACTTACCGATACTTTAAGCAGGTGAACTGCACTTCATGCCTCTGGGAGAAAGGTGGGTCTGTTGTGCTGGCTCTCTGTATATACACTTATCTTGCGCGCACAGATTAACCAAAACGTGGGAATGAATTGTATCTGGTGCGCATGCAATAGCATTTTGAGAACTCGATGTAGTAAAACATGGCCTCGATATATTTTTTTTCTCTCTTTAGCCACTCTGGGGCTCCGTAGAGACGTAACAATTAAAATTTTTACATAGGTAAAGTTTAGGTAGATAGGTTAGCTTTAAGCTGTGTGGTGAAAATAGAGACCATGCAGACGATCATTCAATCATGTGAGATTCTTCATGTATTTGATAAAAAGTTGCCATATTTTATAGAAAAAATGTATCTTATTCCTTAGTGAGTATTTTCCAGAGGTAAAGGGAGTTTTTCCTTGTCACTGTCACCTAGTGCTTGCTCATGATTGGAATTGTTGGGTCTCTGTAAATATAAAGAGTCGGTATAGACCTGCTCTATATGAAAAAGTGCCCTGAGATAACCTTGTTATGATATGGTGCTATATAAATAAAACTGAATTGAATTGAATATGCAACTATTCACTTCTGAGAGCCACAATCCAAAAAAAAATAAAAAACAAGGCGAGGATCCACCTCTTAGATACATATATTTATGTGTATGTACATATATACATACATACATACATACAAGGGTTGTGTGTCTCTCGTGTATACTCACACACGCGTATATATATATATATATATATATATATATACACACACACACATACATACGCGTATATATATATACATATACATATATATATATATACACACACATACATACGCGTATACATACATACATACATATATATATATATATACACATATATACATATATATATACACATATATATATATATACACATACACACTATATATATACATATACACACACACATATATATACATACACACTATATATATATATATATATATATATATATATATATAATGTGTGGATGTAACTATACAAGGTTGTGTGTCTCTCTTTCTCCTCTACGTGTGCAGGAGTTTGAAGTTTGACCTTCGGTGTGTAAGGCCTTAAATCAAGAATCCTCCCTTCCTCCTGTGAAAAGCTCCTGTCTTTTCTTTCTCACTCTGTCTCTGGAGGAAGGATAATATAGCCAGGTTCAATTCAATTCAATTGTGTGTTCAACTTCTGTAATCTGGGGAAGTTTTTTTTGCAGCATTATCAATGCCCTGATGCTCTTCCAAAAGAAGCCCAAATCTCAGGACCAAATATCAGTTCAAATTAGGAAACACCCATCTAGAGCACACCCTATACTATGATTACCTGGGGTTCAAAATCAGTGCATCAAGTAACTTTGGTCTGGTAGTGAATGCACTGAAACAAAAAACATGTAGAGCATTTTATGCAATTAAAAGAAAATTTTACAAAATAGACATACCAATTAGAATTTGGACTAAAATATTTGATTGTGTAATCCAACCAATCACCCTCTATGGTAGTGAAGTTTGGGGTCCACTGAGTCATCAGGACTACACTAGATGGCACAAGCATCCCATAGAGGCCCTACATGCAGAATTCTGTAGGTCCATATTAAACGTCCAAAGAAAAACACCAACCAATGCATGCAGGGCAGAATTAGGCCATTGATCATTAACATTAAAAAAAAGAACACTTACATTTTGGTTACATTTCAAACTGAGACACACTGAGATTTCAGGCACTACAAACCCAAGAACTGAACCCCAAAAAGAGTCCTTTCTGTCAGCTGGTCCTGAGACTTACTGATCAAATAGCACCCAACACTGTTTAACCTCAAACCAGCACTGCTTTCCAACCACTGATCAGAGTAAACCAAATTATTAAATTAACAAAAGATGCCTATCTGGAACACTGGTCCGATCAAACCAAAACTCAAAACAAACTGAACTGCTATCTGGCCCTAAACCATGAATACAGATTGGCAGAGTATGTCTTCACTGTCAGAGATCCAAAGCAGAGACAGATCCTGACCAAATCCAGACTCAGTGACCACAGTCTAACCATAGAGAGAGGACGACACAAGAAGTCCTGGCTACCAACAGAGGAAAGAGTCTGTGGTCACTGCACGACAGGTGAGGTAGAGACAGAGATGCACTTCCTGTTAAAATGTGACAGATATAATCATATATCATATCAATCATATCAGAGAAGAATACTTAAATTTAGTTGGTTAATCCCAAACTTCACAGAGCTCGATGACAGTGAAAAGCTTGAAAGCTTGAAAAGCAGATTGTATTAGGAGAAGGACCTGCAGCAGACTGAGCTGCATAATATGTGACTGCATGTCACAAACTCAGGGACACATAATAAAACATCACTGATTATGACAAACAAGTATCTTGACATAGGCTAACACACACACACACACACACACACACACACACACACACACACACACACACACACACACACTAAACATATGTGTATATAGGTTTTCTGCTATTTTCTTGATTTTATAAATTGCTTTTTTATTTTTAATCTCATTATTACCTGATGCTTTGGCAATATTGGCTTTGTTACACCAACATCAACACACACTTCCAGTCTCACATATGTGTAGTATATACGTTTTCTGCTATTTTCTTGATTTTATGAATTGTACTTTAAAAATGAATTTAAAAATATATATATATATATATATTTATATATATTACTATATATATTTATTTATGTGTCAGCTAAAACCCCGTGTAGCAGCAGAGATATTAAATGAAATGGAGGATGTATCCCAATAGCTCAAAAATAATCATCTAACCTTGAATCTTAAAAAGACTGAGTCAGTGTGTTTTTACATGAGAAAGAAAGCAAAAGAGAAGCTTACAATCAAAATAAAGGAAGTCAGTGATTTAACATTTTTAGGAGTCATTTTGGATACCCAACTCAAATTTGATAAACACGTCAAAACGATATGCAAGACAGTAATGGCAAACCTGAACTGGTTTAGAATGATAAGACATTACATACCCCTTAAGGCAGCTCAACTGTTCATGCATGCCATGATATTTTCACACTTATCCTATTGTGTCACTGTATGGAGCCAGGCTTCACAGGCAACTGTCAAACCTGTTACATCAGTATACAAACAAGCACTGAAAATAATGGATCAAAAACAAATAAAATGGCATCACCGTATAATTGTGAAAAAGTACAAGTTGCTCAGTTAAGACAGCTTCATCAAGTGCTCTTTTATTAAATAGATTTTTAAATGTGTGAATAATCTCGCCCCAGCAGTGCTTTGTCCATTTGTCACAAAACCAAATACCAACAGAATAGCCACTAGGGTATTATCAAATGGCAACTGCAGGTTGGCACAGCGCAAAACTTCCTTCGGTCAGTCATCTTTTTCAGTGAAAGAAATACATTTTTGGAACGCCCTACCAACAGAAAAAAAAAACACAGACTGATCTGAAAACATTTAATGAAATGGTGAAACACTGGCTGAAATAAAACCAAACCTGCGATCACGGATCTCAAGCAACACAAATATGATTGTAATTGGGTGTAAATATTGTAATTTTATATGATCATGTCACATGTAGGAGAATGTCAATATTTATTATGTGCTCAATTTAACTAATGTATTTTTCCTAATGATAATATTTTATGACCTTACGCTTTGGCGATATTGTCTTTGTACATTCATGCCAATAAAGCATATAGAATTGAATTACATTGAGTGAGAGAGAGAGAGAGAGAGAGAGAGAGAGAGAGAGAGCGCAAGCGAGCAGGAGGAAAGAACATACAGTAGTACAGTACAGTTCCACAGAGATGTAAAGAGTAATAATAGTAGTTATAATGGTATTGATGTTAATATTAAATCAAAATAATACTAATAGCATAAGGTGCACTTGTTATGAGTGTTATCATTTGAAGACAAAGGATCACCGTTTTTCTATCATTGATCTGTCTATAAAACCTGAGTGTAACTTCATTCTGTGGTCTTTTGTCTTATGAAGGCATGAACCCTGTGTGCATACGAGAAATATAATACAATAATAAAATTCTTAAAGACAACTGTTTATTGTTGAATTCACTTTAATACAGAAACTGTTCAATCCTATATTTAAATAATATGCTAGCATATAAATCTCCAATGTGTAAGCTTCCTTCTATTGTCATTGTTAAGCACAGGTACAATGGGCAGTGATCAGAAAGATCCATTGTTCCAATGTGACAATTTTGCACCTGCTTATTGATCCTTGAGTATGTTGAATTGTTTAGAGATCCAGCTACACGAAATATGGCCATGGCTCACCTCTTTGGAGCCCCATTGAACTTTAATACACAAGAAGGACTATACTGCTTCATGTATGATCAAAAATAATTATGGCTTGCTAAATAACGGCTTGATAAGCAACTTTATGTATCCAATCACGTGCTTCACATTTGACATAGATGGGTTGAGCCTTATAGAATGTCTTGTGTGTGCCTCAAGTTTGACCAAATATGGAAGATAGCTTGAGTTTTTCCTGTGCTCCACCTGTACAAAACAGAGGCACACCATACATCCGAATGTTGTTTCTTCTGGATCTGCTTTCCAGATCAGTCACTTTTTCCCGCAGCCTGCGTTGTTCTTTCAGTAGACATAGCAGGGCCTCTTTAGTTACAGCACTGCTTGCTTCCACATCTGAAATGTGCTCCTCCACCTCAGTGTTAGCCTGGCATTGAGCTTGGAGTATCGCCCCAATTTCAGATAGCTTTTGGTTAAGTTTGTCAGCTCTTCCTTCAAGTCTTTCCTTAATCCCCCTTAAGCTTGGAAAAAGCCATGTGTTTATCTTTTTTAGAGTTGCAAAGGTCATTAGAGATGGACGACATTTCACGGAGCAGTTTGTCCAGGCTCAATTACTTCTTCTCTGCTAGCTAGCAAGATGCCATTTTCCTCATCAGATGGCTCCATTTGGTCTTTTCTCGACGTTAATTGTTCAGTTCCCCGCTTTTTCAAACTCTTCTGACATCTCAGTGATTTACCCCCACTCATTTCTCTCCCTTCAAAGTTAGCGAGTTAAAAGTTTTCAACTAGGGGGTTGTTTTTAAGACTGATTGAGACAGAGAAGATAACTATGCGTCCATTCAGAGCATGGCTTCAAGCAGCAGAGGTTTTCTTGTTCTTCACAGACTGTGTGTACTTGGTACATTCTTCTCTGTCCACACATGAATAAAAATCAGCCTGAAGACATGACATTGTTGCCTGAATTCAACTTCTTCGGACTTGCGGCTCAAGAAATCTTCCTTTAATGTAGTAAGGAAATATCTTCGTTATCCTGGTTTTCCTTCTGAAAATGTTCGGAATCTAGCCCCAGCTCTTCTGGTGTTCCACTGCATGTCTGTGAGAGGGTTTATGATTCTGCTGCGACACCTCAGGGAATGAATTGTTGGCCATAAAGCATCTTTTAACCTCTTCTTGCTAAATCGAAGTTCACAACAATAACTATGCAAGCAGGCTCAGGGTTCATAGAGTTCTCCTGCCTCATGTTGGTTCACATGTCAACCAGCAACAGTGAACACAACAGCTGTGAGCGGCTCGCAATCGTATGTCAAAATTTTTGGCCGTTTTGTATCCTCCGAGCATCATGCACAGTTGATCACTCCCAGGTCTACTACACAGGTAAAACAGTATTTAAAATCACCACATCACTGATGCACGTTAAATATGAAACAATGTGTTACTGCTGATGTTGATGAACTCATCTGGTCGGGTCTTTGTCAGTGTACCAGACTAGAGGATGATCAGAGTTTCACTCAGTCACTTGTCTTTGAAAACTGGGTCTGTAGTTGATCTGTCACTAAATCGAAACTGAACCAACCAGGATATCATTGTGGTGCTGGTCAAAATGCAAACACGCATGCAGGGGCAACTCTGTGCACTGAAGTGCACATTGTCTCTGGCACACAGTCCTTACTACTCTGTGTACTGTGTGCGTCCTGAACATCCGACATATTGAAAATACAGAGAAATACTTAATGTGTATATGAGAACATTTTGAAAAAACTATCAAACACTGAGTGTCAGTGTGTACGGAGTTGGATACAAATAGGAGCTAGTACAGGCACGGCGTCTGAGAATTATTGTTTTTATTTCTGGAGGGTTCCTACCTCCCCAACCCGGTTGCCCCCTAGGTTGGATGTTTAACAAATCCGGGTATTTTACCAAGTTGGAACTAGATCCAAAATGGAACCGTCTATCACAACCCATCTCTGTTAATGAATGTATGTATGTATGTATGTATGTATGTATGTATGTATGTATGTATGCTGTACCTATTAGCAAAGCGCAACCAGAAGACGTTGTAGGCATAGAGACGCAGAGGCTGCACAGAGCGCAACATCAGCATGTAGCGAATGTCAAACTTCACCATTCCAACCTCCTCTCTGCTGAACAGCACTGGATCTTCAAGGTACTTACACACCACCTGGAAAACAAAAAGACAGACACACACACAAGCACACAAAAGCACAAAGTTAGAGGTAACAAAATAATAAAACATCTATGTGTCTGAGTCAGTACTGAAATGAAAGAGGAATAAATAATTTTACTATACAGTATTGGCTACATTCACATGTGCACAATGCAACTGTTGCCAATATTGTAATTAAATGCTTGTCACATTATAACACAATCAGCATTGACATATTCAACATTTCATAGAGTGAAAAGCCCTGAATAGCGGAAGTATTTTCCTAAGCTTTCTGCTGACATCATGTGATCCTGTTACAGCCATTAATATATCTCTGTTCCAATTGCATAACTCTGAGCTACGAACATTACATTTGTAAACTTAATGCAGATAAGGAAACAACTCATGGACCTGTTACAACCTTGAAATCCAGCATTTTTGTATGAAAAAGATTGGTAAAAACAGGTACTGGTATAACGACTATTTTATACCCCTCTTTTATATCCCTCAGCCTTGGTGCAACCTTGGCTGAGGGGTATTTTTACCATCCTTGTCCCTGCTGAAAACAACCAAGACAAAGCCCTGTCTCCTTCTCTGGAGTCATTTCATCTGGAGTCGTTTGCCAGAACCTTCTTGAGGCCAGCTGAAAGTCTCTCTCCTTGGCCTCCTAAAACTCATTGGACTGCTGCAACCACAGAAGCTGTAGTCTGGCCTGCCAATACCCGTCTGCTGAGGTCAGAAGTCCTTTAAGCTAACCAAGCCTGAACAGTCCCATTCTTTAGACTAAAGGCGTCAGTATGCTTCAACCAAAGCACTTGTCAAATGGTCGAACAGCGTCTGAAACCCCCTCCTCACACACCTTCCCAACGTTGGAATTGAGTGCATCCAACCATTATGGTAACCAACAATCATGCCCACTTCATGCAGTGATTGGCCAGGTGTGCTGAGGTGTGAAAGTAAGCTGGGTTTGAACTTCTCTCTCAAGCTTTCCATTTTAATGCTTACACAACTACTTCTGTCACTTTTTGTATCTACAGACGATTGCAGCACTTTGAATGCCTTCAAGGAAAGCTTGCCCGAAAGTGTGATCCGTTATCCCCATTTGAATTATCACGTCTCGCCCTGCTTTCAGCTTTAAGTCATCAGATGGAGGATGTCCTTATAGGGACAGCAGAAACAGTATAAAAACCCAACATATAGAGAAGTAGGACAGTCACCTTCAACTGCTATAGAATCCTGCACCACTCTGATTCATCTTGTAGATTGAATCCTACGAGCAGCAGAGTCCCAGGGGTAAGAGAGCCACGCAAGTGCAGCCCAGCAGGACTCCCTGAATTCAACTGAATTCAAGGGGAGAAAGCCTCTGAGAATGGAACTTCGACTTGAGGTGTGGTTTTTCATCCAGCGTCTAAGAATGGTGCGGACACCTTTTTTTTTTTTTTATTTTTTTTTTTTTTAAGTTTTTGGATTCTTTTACATTTTTCAAAGCTGTTGAATTGTTTTCATGTGGATGACAGGAGTCACCCAAGGGGGGAATTGTGGAAGTAGGAAATGAATTGTGTTAACTGTTAGTTAATCCACATACAATAACTGTAATTTATTCTATCAATATATTATAATTGGTAGTTTATAATTATAAAACAAACTGTCATGTAATCTCACTATATACAAAAATGTACCCTCACTGTGTACTCATAAGAGATGAGGCCTAGCATGTGTGTGTGTGGATGTGAGTGAACTTATCCTTACAGTCAGGTTGCATAGGAACCTAATAACAACCTAAGTAACCAGATAACTTAGGATGGGAGGAAGAGCAAACTGCTGAGTCCAGGTTGTACCATGTGGCTTGACTGTATGCTCGCACACAGTGTAGTGTTTTTTCTGTTCTACCAGCCGTGCTCTGTCTGGACTGTCTTCCTTAAAAGCTGGGGTAGGCAGAATCTGTGCAACCTAGGCAAAACCTTCTGCCTCTCTCTCTGCTGCCTCGTATCACTCCGCTAAGCCCCTCCCACCAAACCCACAATTTCGACTGGCAGCAGAAGGAGTCGGTTCTCATGCGAAACCGTATCCCATGTAGGCATGGTGTGAGCTTCACCCAGACTGCGGTCCCTCCCGCCGTGACTTGTTTTTTCAAAGACGCCCCTCCAGCACTTCGCGGCCGCAGAGCAGACCGCCCCAGGCTTCAGAGGCAGCTGCAACGCCGTCCAACAGCGGGAAGAGAGGCTGGTACACCACACACATACACCACTGTTCCCCGTCAAAAGTTTTTCCCCACTGTTTGTCATCATGCCTCTTTGCCACTCGTCCTTACGAGTGCCACGGCATTGAACGTAATGAGCCTGACGCGCTGTGTGGAGCCGGGACATGTTGTTTTGTACTATACACTGCTGCAGGCAAAGGAGGTCACAAGTTTCAGGATTTTCTGCAGGAGTTTCCGCCATTAAATCAGGCTTTCACCGTCTGAAGGGACGTGCACACATATCTGCTCTTGTAGCTTAGCCAATACGAATGCACCGTTTCTCTGAAATAACCTGTGACAGACTAAAGTCTACCGTCACGGGATAGATTTTCTGAAGCCTGAAAACAGAGGCAAGAGGGGGAGCTGAAGTAGAGGTTTGCTCTCAGACCACTTGAATTACAATATGCTGCACGGTTAATATGGCATTTATGCCCAGTGACGCCAAAAGAAAACTGCCTACCCAACCTTTAAATGGCACGAGTGTGTGTTGTGAACTGGGTAAGAGGCTGTGGTAACTATGCAGTGTTGGCCATGATAACTGGGAAGATAGAAACCAATTCAAAACACAGTTGTCTTTACTTTTAGCTCTGAGCAATGTGATAACTTGTTGTGTGGGTATTCTTACAGTAGGCCTGTTGTTACCTGCTGCTTCATCTACAAATTAACAGACAGGCCTAGTAGTACTGGCTTATAGCCTTGGCCTCTAATTTTCACATTGTTTTTTACTTTGCCTTTATACAGAATTATTGACCACCAACAAGGCCTAGACATACTGGAGCATTTGCTTAAAACCAGACCAATGAGAACATCCTCTACCACTTTTCTAGTTAATTTGGTACTCATGTGGTACTCATCTGCAACATGCAGAGGAAACACACAGGTAAATGAGATGCAATCACTGCACTTTTCTATTCATTTATTATAATTTAATTTACAGACTGTGTGATACATACTATGTGTGCATAACAGCGAAAAAGCCATTGATCTACTGATCATATATATATATATATATATATATATATATATATATATATAGTTTCATACATTAGATTCTGTACTCTGTGCTTTTGCAGATGATGCACTTCTGCTCAGGATGTGGTCATCAGACTTCTTATGCAGTTAGGTACCATCCATCAGTTTAATATGTACATAGTCTTAGGTCTTAGGTGTCTGTATGTGTGTTGGTACCTTTGGCGTACTCTCTCTTTGTCTGATAATGTAGTCCAGGTTGTTGGAGATGTGTGTGTCCAGTCCACGGGCCAAGTTCCAGGGCTTACAGATCCAGTGGTTATCCTCTCCCCTGAAATGCACATCGATGCATCTTTTATGTAGCCAGTCTAACATCGAGCTCCAGGGACTGTTCTGAGTCTGAGGCACATCATCAGCAACTAGAAAACTAGTTTGGAGTTTGTAATAAAACGTAATCTTTTTTTATGCTGATAAAACCATCAACTCGTACAAAAGCTGTTTATGGTTATATGGAGTATTATTCAGTATCATATTCAGTGATTACTAAAAAACATAAGACTCCAACCTTTGTTGTCTCAACTGATAATGCTTGATGAACTGTGGCAGCTCTGTGTGGAGGTTGAAGGTCTCTGGTAGCCAATCAGGTGTTGGGCCACCTTTCACCCTGCGGGCCATGGCAGCTAGGCAGTCCTTCACAGTGACGATGCTCTCACAGGGAAACTGGTTAAGCATCACATGAGGTCGCTCCTCGCTCAGCTTCCTGTTAGAGAAGTTGTTTCTTATATGAAAGTCCATTTGGAGTTTCAGAAAAGGCAATGACAATTGATTGCATCAAAAAAATAAAAAATATGGTCAGGGGTATGGGGGTGTGGACCTGAAACTAAGTCAGACTTAAGTCACACACTTTAACCAATGAGTTGTGACTTCATTTGGACTTGATCCACTGCCCAAGACCAAAGCAGGGGAACTTTAGCCTAAGTCTCCATTAAGATGTCTACATTTCTAAAGTGTGAAAATGACTTGCGCCCACATTAGCTTTTCCATGTTGTTTTTAGAGAGACCTCTGTCCACAGTGAAACACCGGAACAACGTAAAAATGGCTAAAACTCTTCTTCTATGCCCTCTTTTCAGTTGGTAAACTACAAAACTGTGTACTGCATCCAACATTTAATGAGGAGTAGGACAGACAGCCCAGCTGACTAAATCATTATTTTATGGTCGTCCAACAAAGTCAACATAAATACAGGCTTATGACAACAGCTGTGTGATCGGCTATATCAGCGTTTATAAAAAGTTGGAGATGACAGAAAGTTGTCTTCTTAACCTCGCTTTCACACAGCCCAGACTGTGACGCAGCCCAGTGACAGCCTGTTAAACCTCCAATCAGTGTCCCCCTGCTCTCTGTGGCTACGTCACAGTATTTTAATACAGCTGAATTAACAATTTAAATTAACAATAATATTTACATATTTTTCTGTTTCTGTTGTCAGACAACTGAATGAGTATGAAATAGTGACTTAATCGCAGCTAATAAATGCAACATGTTAATCAGCAGTCATTCCCAAGCTGCTGCAGTAATAAAATCATTATTTTATAATTGTATAATTAATAATTAATGACAACAACTCTTCTGTGTACTCAGCTATACTGGCATTTAAAATGAACAATCACAGAGAGTTAGAGGTGACTAAATATCGTCTCTTTAACTTTACTGGCACACAGCCCGTCCTTCACTGGGCTGGCTTACGCCATCGTACACTCTGGCGGCTGTTTTGGTAAAGCACCTACATGATCTTTTCTAGTATAACCCGGCCCTAACAATACGATACGATTTCTTTTAGGTGACTAGGGTCAATATAGATAGAGAAGGACAGGGAGCAATGGCTAATTGTGGAATAAGAGCTTGCAGTGAACATGAGCCAGCTTTAAAACCCAGCTTTGGGTAAGAGGGGCTTTTCCAAACAAACAGGTCACTGAAACACAAAACAGTTAAAAGCTCCTTTCAGAAGTTTGGTAAGGTGTGCCACATATTTGTTTAACAGAGAAGCTCCAATCCTGCATACTCCGCACACCTGGCCAGTTGTTCTGCATGAACATGGCTGTGAAAACTGCTAATACCTAAATTAAGAAAAATGCACTCAACTCAAGGTGTTCTGCTGCTGTGTGTGAACGACTTGATGCAGATCATTTGCAGCTCTTGTACACAGTGAAGTAAGGTAGCTTTCAAGAGGATGTGTGCTTAATCGCCTTTTAGAACTGAGAAGAGAAGTGAACACAGTTTCGGAAGAGCAGCACTCCCCTCTTGCTGAGCATTATACTGATGGCAACTTTTGTGTAAAACTGGCCAACTTATCAGATATATTTGACCAGTTAAATCAGCTCAATATATCAATGCAAGGCAGAAACCGCAGTGTTTTTGGTTTCAGACAAAATTGAGGGCTTCAAGAAAAAAACGTGTTCTTAGGAACATGTTTTCACTCCTAAGTGAAACTTTGGAAGCCTCTCCTAAAGTCAACATATCCAGTACTATGACCAAGCATGCACATGACTCAGCTGTCACAAAGGTTTGCAGACTACTTCCCAGAGGACCCACAACATGGAAACCTTTGGATTTTGGACCTTTTTCTGTGGATCCTGCTTCAGAAGACATGGCTCTGTCCACTATGTTGGAAAATGAACTGATGGAACTATCAGCTAACAGTCAGGGTTTTCCATTGTGACCATCACAAAATCAAAGGCATGGAACAAACTCATCTTGAATCGTGCGTACGCACAGATTTGATCTTAAATTGTGCATGCAAACAATTTAAGAACTTTTGTGGCATTCATCAATACTTGCGCACTTCCCTCTTGTTCTTAGGTAGGGTCAACATTTAAGAGTGCCCTAGACCACACGCAAGCCAATACACACTAAAGCCAACTTGTGTTCTGAGCTGTGAAATATTAATGATAATGAAAAAGCTATTTGCTTTATAAAACACAGAAGAAAAATGTTATGCAATTATTTATTCATTTAATAATTTTAAATGTTTACTAAAGATGATTAGCCTAAGTGACAACAAAATTAGACCAATATGCCCGCCCGCCCGCCTGCCCCCGCCCCCACCCACACACACACACACACACACAATTCAGTTTCCATGTATCGCACATAAAATACTATTGGAGCAATCAACTGTACTCATGTGCGCATAAAGGCACCATCCCAAAATCCGTTCCCCTTCCTCAAAACAATTCCATTCAGTCAGCATCCAAATAATATGTGGTGCACAGAATCACATCTTGAACGCGGTGGTCCGCTGGCCGGGGGGAGCGAAAAAAAGACATGGTAAGTGTTATAATATTATACATTATTCATAAATGCAACATTTAATTTAGGTGATAGCTCAGTGGTGGAGCCCACTATCGGTATACTGAAAGACTGGTGATAAGCATAGACACAGCAGGTGGCAAGCTTTTATACACACCTGAAAAAGTGTGCAGAATAGCCATGACCTGCTGTGTTCTGCACAATATTACAATGCAACATGGTGTGCCCCCACCCCACTCGCCACCACCTGAACATATGGAGGTTGATGCACTTTTCTGGACCGGTGACCCCACTGCTCACACTTGAAAATAAGATGTTTTTTCTTAACAAAGCTTCATTACGTAAAGTTTCTATTTCTGCAGAAGAAAAGTTTTTTTTTCTTTTTGCTGCCCTCAGGTGACATTTCCTTTTTCTTTCTTTTCTTCTTCTGTCTGAGTTTAACGTTAGCTGTCAAATGTCAGTGGCTTGTTGCTATGCGGTTTGCAGTCTGCTGTCTTTATATGGGTTTATTGGGGCGTTTCCCTATGCTAATGCAAAACTGCCTGACACACGTATCCAATTTAAGATCAAACACAATTCATCAACATACACAGGTGGGTAGGAACAGACTCGGCTGTCAGTGCACGTTTCATGATCCCACGTAGGATTTTCTTATTTTTCCTCTTATTGCTTTGTGCAGGAACAAATATAAGAGAAAAATAAGTAAGAGCTGCATATTGTTAAGCATGTACAACTCAGCAGTGCTATGTTTGGTAACGTTCTTGGAAGATATGTCATGAGTGGTTCACTCTGAGCATGCTACACTAAGAGGAGGACGTAGTAGGTGAAAATAAAAAGCCTGCTAGAGCCAAGAAAGACATCTCTTTCTCCTCCAGTATGCATAGATCACAGACAGTGACTGTGGGGCTGAAAAGCAATGAGAAAGAGTTACAAGCCCTACTTAAATCTCATCTGGTTCTGGAAATAATGACATCCTAGGACATGTCCACTCGACTTCTAAATTGCAGTTTTGTAGCTACAAGTTCACTCTAAAATCTCTCTAAATAAGATCCATTACAATGCACATGAAAGAATGCTCTGTGTTGATATAAAATGCAATTTCTAACTTTGAGAACACACACACAGCAAGATGCAGACCAGTCTGTCAAAATGAAAACACATTGCACAACTGTTCTCCAGTACACTAGGATTTATTCACCAAACGTTTTCAACTATCTTGCCTTCATCAGGGCGGTGTCTTTATCCAGCTTTTTCCAGATTCCTTTTATACAGTCTGTTGATCAGTCATGTGACCTATAGACCGCCATAGAAATTAGGTATGCAAAACATTGTTATCATCTTTTTTTTATCATTATTTACAAAATACCATATTTAGTCTTAGTGGGTACAAACATTTCTCAAGGGAATGTGACAGACTGATAGAAAGCGCACACACACTCAGTGTTGCTGCAGACACTGCAGCAGAAAACAAATACTGCCTTGTGATAGCCTTCAGCTATCAAGCTCCTCTCCTGTGGAACCAGATCCCAGTTTGTGTACGGGAGGCGGACAACCTCCTCACATTTAAGAGTAGGCTTAAGACTTTCCTCTTTGATAAAGCTTATAGTAGGGCTGACTCAGGTGACCCCTGAGCCACCCCTTAGTTATGCTGCTATAGGCCTAGACTGCCGGGGGACTTCCTATAATGCACTGAGCTCCTTTCTCCTCCTCTTCCTCTCCATCTGTACGCCCTCATATCCCATCAATGCTTGTTATTAATTCAACTTCTTCCCGTAGTTGTGTGCTTTCTCTCCTCTCTCTCTCTCCCTCCCCTTCTGTTGCTTTCTGCAGGTGTTTCTGCCTCTGGAGCTGTGGAAGTCTGGGTCTGTGGTTGCTGCCGCCTGCTGCCCCCGTGCTCCTGCTCTGCACCCGCTGATGCTATTGCTGTTGTTGCTGTTATTAGTATTGCTATTATAATGTTGCTCTTAGTGTTGTTTCTGTTGGTGTTAACATCAATACCATTACCATATCTATGCTGTATTGAGCTGCTGTATGTTCTCTTTCCTCCTGCTCTCTCTCTCCCGCTCCCCCCTTCAACCCAACCGGTCGAGAGATGACCGCCCACCTTGAGCCTGGTTCTGCTGAGGGGTTTCTACCTGTTAAAAGGGAGTTTTTCCTTGCCACTGTCGCATAGTGCTTGCTCATGGTGGGAACTGTTGGGTCTCTGTAAATATAAAGAGTCGGTCTAGACCTGCTCTATTCGAAAAAGTGCCCTGAGATAACTTTGTTATGATATGGCGCTATATAAATAAAACTGAATTGAATTGAATTGTTTGTCTACGTGTTTGTGTAAAAAAGAAAAATTTAATGTATACTTTGATTTAATGTGTAATTTTTATGTGTTATTCTATATACTCCTAAAATGACACTAGAATCAAACTTTAAGCAATGCAAGGGCAATAAAGGACAGTGGTCATGATACAAACATTTATTTTGGCGACTAAAAGTATATTTAAGTCTTTTCCTGTTGTACTTTTTGTGGTTAAAGGATCATACCTGTGTTAAGTATTAACTCTTAAACTTATCTATACTTTATATTCCTGATGACCATTTGCCAATGCATGCTGTGGAATTTCAGATTTTGAATGCCTTTTTCTTTTAAGAAAACCATTGGTTTCCATTTATTTCTTTACGTCTCTTGAAACTTTGTTGAGTTGTGTAATCCATCACAGTGAGCAACAAGTCTGCATTATTTTTTGTCAAACTTCCATCATTCTTGTGTGGTGATATAACTAACTCATAACTTCACAAAGATAATGCAGACTTGACATTCAATGTGATGGATTACACAACAATTCAGGCATGTGTCTAAATAACTAATACTTTTTTTTAAAAGATCAGGAAAAAAAGCCTCATTTGTATTATCCACTGCAGACTGTATGGAAAAAAGAAAAATTGAAATCAATGATTGTCTAATATAGATATATCTATGCTATATAACTACACTACATATAATGTGCTGGATATGCAAACATGCTGTTGGCCGCAGAGGACCTTCTGATGCTTGCATCTGTAAGTTACAGACAACAGAAGCATTACTCACTAATGCCACTGAGTAGCAGATTAGAACATTAAAGGCATTCACATCGTCAAACATGAAAACACTGAAACATGGCTATATTTTACACAAAAGACCAGAACTTTTTTAACCCAGGAGGTGTACACCACGGCTCCTCTGCAAGCCTCTGCGACCGACGGTTACCCATAACACCCGTCTCTGCATAGGTTCACAAAGACGTTTACATGCATCTCCGCAGAAGCATAATTCCAGCTTTATGGTTCCAAATTGTATAAAATCTATGGAAATGTCCTTTGGAAAAACACACACACAATAATGTACCCTCACTGTGTACTCATAAGAGGCCTAGCATGCGTGTGCGTGGATGTGAGTGAACTTATCCTTACAGGCAGGTTGCATAGGAACCTAATAACAACCTAAATAACAGTATAAGTTAGGATGGGAGGAAGAGCAAACTGCTGAGTTAAAGTCCAGGTTGACCGGACCAGAGTTTGTACCATGCAGCTTGACTGTATGCTCGCACACAGTGTAGTGTTTTTTTTCCCTTTACACTGTTTACTTGTATTCTGTATTGATGCAAATAAACCTACATGAATTGAACTGTCACTCAGTCTCTGTTGCTGTCTGTGTGCAGTTTTCTTTGACTCAAAGTCACTCGTCAGTGAGGGTTCTGGTACCTCACCTACTTTAATTTATAGTAAGTTGGAGTTTAATTAACAACATCCAGACCTGAAGAAGAAAAAGAAGAAAGAAAATCCACCACAATAAGCACTATACTTATAGTGCTGTAAAAAACTCCCACAATGGAACGAAAAAAGTGGTGTCCATAGCATGCACACTATTTTCTTGCTGATAGATGTGTAAATTACAGACTGACAACACTGAACCTGTTAGTGACTGTTCATAGTGTCCTGAATATCAATTACTACTACTGTAGGTGTTGAGTGTTTAAGACAATGAAGACACCTACAGGCTGGAGGTAGAGAAGTCAGTCAACTGGTGCAGGGAAAATGACCTAGGCCTGAACGGAAAAAAGACTAAAGAAATGATCTCAAAACAAAACAATCAATAAAAGCACCTATCCTCATCGACAGCCAACCAATTATAACAACCGAGTTCCTTGGCACACACATCAGCATTAACCTGAAATGGGGCCTCAACGCCAACCATCAAACGCAAAAAGCCCAACAGAGACTTTACTTCCTGAGACAACTCAAAATACACAGAGTCAGAGTCTACTGGTCCAGTTTTACACAGCCATAATCCAGAGCATCCTGTCACTATTAATTACTGTCTGGTATGGAAACACACCTAAGCACACAACAAAGACATATATACACAAAGACTCCATATACACACAACGCACCATCTCACGAGCAATCAAGATCACAGATGACCCTCTCCAACCAGATCACCATCTTTTTCAGCATCTCCCCTCTGGCAGAAGCTGGTACAGGTCACTAGGAGGCAGGACAGAACGCCTTAACTGAGGCTTCTTCCTCAAAGCCGTACAGTTGACAAATACTCAAAAGTCGGCATAATTTTAATTATATGTGGAGTTGTGTACTGTATGATTTTTATTTTTGCACTTATGTCCTTTATGTTTGCACTGATGTTGTATATGGTGTACTGTCACAGCCATTCCATCTGTATTGAGATTCCACCAGCCTAGCCGTGTGGTAATAAAAGAAACTTGAACTTATTACGTAGGGAAAAGCAAGTGAGTGTTTTCGGACACAGCATGGCTCTGTGGATGAACAGTTAAATTGGATTATCTATGATAATTCTGCTTCATATTTACCAATAACTCATATAACTAAGCTAAATTAGCAGTTCACAGACTCCAGAGACGAGGCTTATGCTTTACCACGAGGTGGCTCCAATGACGCACACTTTACAACGTGATCTGATGCTGAGGGTAAAGCTAGCGTGTCTTTCCTCCACTGGGACATACCGATAGATTTCCTGGAAGTTGGCTTCACTCTGCGTAGGTTTTTTTGGGGGCTTGTTATTGGATTATTGGATGTTAACAGTGGGAAACATGAATAAACTCTTGACAGATGGGCGGTGATGTAATTTTGACATCTGGTTGCTACAATGTAAATGTATGTTGTGTGGGTGTTGCTTTGTTGCTGACCTGTAGTCTTTGATGTGATTATAGCTCCACATGATATCAGCCTCGTCCTCTTCCTCTGTCACCTGGAACTGTGGATGTGTCAGGTTGTTCGTTACTTGTGACATTTCGGTGTAAACCCTGAAAGCAAAGCACAGAACAATGAAAGATGTGGAAAACACTGAAGTAATGAGGGCAACAGGTACAACAGAGAAGAAGTACACAACAACTAGAAATGGAGCAGCGACTCAGTCAGTCTGGGCTGTAAAACTAATTAGCACTAAACACAAAGTACAGCTAAGGCTGATGGGGATGTCATTAGTTTTGCAGGTATTTCGTCATAAACCAAACCAAATAAAATATTTGACCTGATGGTGGCGGTACATGAAAAGTTAAGACCAAAGTCAGAACAACCTCCTGAATGGCAAAAGTTAGTAAATTTCATCCAATATTTAGATATTTCACTAAAAAACCACAAATGTCAACCTGCTAGTGATGCCACAGGAAGTCAGGGGGTCTCCAAAGTCAACAGGATTCATCCTCTGGGAACCATCAGTCTGTACAGAATTTTGAAACAAATCATCTAGCAGATGTTGAGACATTTCATTGAACAAGTGAAAATTTTGACCTGCTGGTGGTGCTAGATGAAATGTCAGTGGATAACCAAAGTCAAATGTATTTATCCTCTAGGGACCAAGAATGTCTGTGCAACATTCCATGGTAATCCATCCAATAGTTGTTGAGATATTTCAGTCTGCTAGCATGGCAAAAAAATTATTGGTCACATCCACGTGTTTGCACTGGGACTTTATACTTAAGTTTTTCAGTTGTGGGAAAATATGGCCCTTTGTTTTGCCATTCATGAGGTTTTCAAATTTAAGTTTGCACAAAAACTGGTCTTGTATGTCAGGTGTATTGATACTAAGGGACTGCTCAGCAAGTGGAGGTGAATGCTAGGAGCTGCAATAGTGTCTGACTGCTATTAGTGAACCCAGCTCTTAAAGAAGAAATAGACATATGGAAAGACAATGGCTATACAACAAGCAGGAGAAAACAGTTAGCGAATACACAGTGATAAATGAGCTGACAGCAACAATGTGGTCAACAGGGAAGCAAGACTCAGACCTGTATTGTGATATGGAGCACAAACTAGGAAGTTGATTCCAAAGCAAGGATTTCATAAAGACATCTGGGTGTCAAGTGCACATTAAAATGGCTTGCCAAAGAATACAATTTATCCTGATACCGAGAGAAATAAAATTTTCTACGAACTGAGTTAAGGTAGAAGGATGATTGTCTAATGTCTAAAGTGCTGTTGCTAGTTTATAAATCATTCAGTAATCTCAGGCCAAAATACATCTCTGATCCCTTTGAAGAATATAAACCCAGCAGGGCCCTTACTGTAGATCTTTAGGAAGCAGTCAACTGGTAGAAACTTGAGTCAGAACCAAATGGGGTGAAGCTGCTTTTAGCTACTATGCTGCACACAGATGAAACGTTTAGCCACTTTTAAATCTAAATGAAAAACTCATTTGAACGCATTTGGGGCAACTTACAATTTATTTTTATTATTGTCTCTGTGTTATATGAATGAAGCTGTGTGATTCATAGCATCCACACTACAGAAACACACAAAAGAGTTATTGGAGAGAAAGGCAGTGTGATCAAGTAAAGATGAGGCAATGACAGCAAACCTTTCACAATAAAATGAGTAAGGCCTTTCGGAACAGGTATAAACACTTTTAAACATCGTCAAACCATGGATGGATTACTGAAGAGGCCTACTGGGCACAGGACCAAAAGGCCTCAGGGATCAGTGACTGTTAACATTTCTTGATGGAAAGTCAGTCAAACAACCACAAAGAGATGCATAACCACCACAAAGACACACAAAACGACCACAAAGAAATGCAAAAAACCTATGAAGAGATGCAAAACCACCAAAGAGGCACAAAACTATTACAAATAGATGCAAAACGACCACAAAGAGACACAAAGCAACTACGAAGAGATGCAAAACCACCAGAAAGAGAGAGAGTTCAGCTATGATTAAATTTCAAAATGAGGTATTCAGTTGCTGGTAAGACTCAAATCATTATGGAAATTATTTGTTTCCATAGTGATTAGTTGGAGTTTTCTTACGAGTCTGACATGCAAGTGGTAACACAAAGTAAGGTTGGCAGATATAGACCTCAACTTGTCATTGGCTTGTGGTTTTAACTCCTGTCAATCTCCATGTACCCTGCAGTGTTTGTGGGGCTTGGCTCACGTTTTCCACAGGAAATTTGGGCTTATAACAATGCTGATAATGTTGCCGCATGCTGCAATAGGTACTGTTCATTCATCATATTATGTTCGTGGGGCGTTCCAAAGTCTTCTCACCAGAAATAATCTGCCATAGATATCTCAACTGTCATTTACTTTGTTTTTTCCTTATCTGAATATTTTCTTACTCATATTTGAAGTTGGTTCAGTCACTGAACACTCCAAGCCAACGTAACAATGATAGTTAATTTCATCATTTATTAATAGATATGTTTATCCCATATTTGATCATTGATTATTTCTCACTGTTCATGTTCCATATATCTAACAGATGGTGTCATGACTCTTTTATGTGTAAATCTTTCAATATCAGAGTTCCTGAAGTTCCCAACAACTAGAAGAGAAACTTATACAAACCCTTGTTAGCTACATATACTGTGTTCACTACAGCACCAAATTTCATGGCAGTCCATCTGATAGTTGTTGAGACATTTCATTCTGGATATCCATAGAGCCACTATTAGAGCAAATATTTGACAGTCAATATAAGCAGTGTTATCTAAAATCCTTTGAATTTAAGATCCTGCTATCAATTAGTGTTTTTAATGCTGGAAATATGCTCACTTTGCTGGACGAATCCAGCTCTGTGGGCTAAACATATCAATAACAAAAATTTTAAAAATGTTTTTTCCTCAACCCATCCTCAGTTCAACTGCAGACATTTAATAAAGGGAATCCACAACAATTCATTGATTTTACCTCAAAAGCGTACTTCACAAAGATATTATCTTGTTTTTGTTGTTGTTGTCTTCAGCTGCTGAGATGAGACTTACTTGAGGATTTTGTCCTCAGGCACAGTGTAGGGTTGGACTTCCACAGGAAGCTGCTCCTTGTTCTCCCGTACAATGGTCTGTAGAAACAGACATAAAGGACACTGAAGACCTGACAGTATTTTCAGTTTTATCAGTGAGACTTTGTGAGGGAATTATGTTTCCTTCTAAAGAAATTCTCACTGCCTACTCGTGTACCAAAATCTAAAATGATCACTGCGTGAGTAGAAAATGAGAGCTGTGAAACAGGGTTGTGCTTGTTAAACGAATAAATACATTTCTAGAGGGTTTTAAACTCAATATGGTATGACTGATTTGTTTAAAAGGATGTGAATGATTAATCATTTCTGAGCTTGACTGACTAAAGAGTCAAAGACACATCACAGCATCATCACTATGGCTTTTTATGAAAAACAGTGGACATGAACGGCGTGTGTGACTAACAAAATACATTTTCATATGTGGAAAAAAGGTCTGGGATATATGAGTAAAATCAATGTCAGGTTATTAAGAATAATATATATATAATCTGTCTGTGTGTGATCAACACAGCTTGAAAGCTAATAGACAGAATGGGGTGCTGTGCACATTCACTTTAAAAACAACTGTTTCATGATTTTGGTGACCTTGTAACCTTTCCTCGAGTGTACGGTTTGATCAACTCTGTCAGGGAACATTTCCAAATACAACGTGAGAATTCACCGATTCAACAAATAAAAAAATTGAACAAATTCACTCTGCAGAGATTTACATATGTAAATGTACACACATTTCTTTCATTTACCAACAAAATGTGAAAATGTGTGTGTGAAAATAATTTCATACAAAGGAAGAAGTCCATCCAACACGACAAAGCATTTCCTGCATGCAGCATTTTCATGTCCCTGTCTACACGGGTGGCGTACTGAAAGCAGCACGACAGCAGCAGCTTCAGTCCTCCATTAATGTCCACACAGGATGTGTTCAGGCACAGTATTGAGTGTTGGTCACCCACATTTTTGCCAGCACTCAGAGCCCACACAATCACTGTTGTTACATGCGTAAAATGGAAGAAAACAGATGTGAAGTGTAAAAATATTCTTTAAGCGTGAGTATGCTTTAAGCCTGGATAGACGGCTGGATTGATGGAAACAGAAGCTTATCTGTTCCATTCAAACACGTTGGACGGATGTCTGTATGCGGCTGAAATGCCTCCTGTGTAGACAAGCCTTAAATCAAGTAAAAACAAGTGAAGAACAGCGAATTCTGATCTTGGTGATAAAGAAACGGTCACAGTCAAGCCATTGCCAGACGAGTTCACACAGTGCGGATTCAGCCAACCACCTGCAGGTAAATCTCTCTGTATTTCAGTATACCCGAGTTTTTAAATCTGGTGTGTGTGTGGTGACATTCCCGCGCTGGAGCACCAGCAGTAAAACCAGAGCCATGTAGAGAGAAAGTCGCGTCAACAGAAGTTCAAAATGCTTGATGGTCACATGATTCACGTAGACTTCAGATTGTTCTCGCTACATGATTCTGGTTTGCCAGAACTGAGGGGAGCAACCGTAGAGACTGAGTAGCTACAGCAACTAGGAGTATGGAGGAAAAATCTGAGAAGCTCCAAGAAAAGTTTCTGATGCTCCGGATAAAAAAAGAAACTTGGCGTTCAGAGGAAGGATTACAGTCAAAAAAAGAAACGAACACGGATAACCATTGGTGTAGCTTTTCCTTGTTGGAGAGGCTGAAAGAAGAGCAGGGACTGAGGGCAGACAGGATCTGTCCTTAGACAGGTTGGTCTTTAATTATTACATTTACTCTACCTAAATAATGGATTATTGTCTTGGAGCTGTGGAAATTTGATGGGGGCGAGCCCTGATCTGCTAAATAGAAATACAGGGTTATTTTTCGCAAACATATTTTGGTTTATTTTTGCACTTAAACAATATCACAACAATCTGAACCAGGACTGAGAACCAATAAGCAGTACTGATAAAAATCTAAAATAAAGCCCTATGGCAGTGCTTTCAAAGTCTAACTTTGGCCACCCTATACCACATTACCAATACTATGACAGGTTAGGCAGACAAGACAGTTATGCCTTGGCAGAAGGCTTTCGTGCAACATACCTCACTGTTTCTATGCTTTTGCCTTTTTCTCCTTAGCTTACTGTTTTGTCCATTAACATACCAAATCAAACCTGCAAATGCCAGTCGAACAGGTGAAGTCATTTGTGTTGTGTTTGATAAATCGTGATAGCCCTCACCTCATAGTAGGAGTCCGGGGGCTCAGTGGTGACACTGCTGACCCGTTCTAGATCAGCAGGTATCCATGGTAACAGACGGCATCGCCTCACCAGGGGCTTTGTCTCTCCATATGTATAATCACGGGTTACTTCATCTGTGGAAAGAGTAAGATATACAATTCTGCTGTGTGGAAATCACTCAATACTATTATTATATATTTTTTTTAAAAACGCAGCTGGCCACTGTAGTTTTTTTTACATTACTCAGACAGGAGCAAACAGTCCAATATGCTGCTGGTCTCATGTGACAGCAATTTCGATTTCTCTTCACTGGCTCCCAATCAAATTCAGAATCCAATTCAAGGTTCTTGTGATCACTATCACTTATAGAGCTCTGCAGGGTAAGGCACCTGTCTACATCAGAGATCTACTGCAGCCCTGTATTACCAGCAGGTCTCATTGGCTACGTTCAGACTGCAGGCAAAAGTGGCCCAAATCAAACAAGAACTTGTTTTAAAAAAGTCTTAATCAATAACATTCTGAATGAAACACATCATTTTATCCAGAGCTGATGATGGAAGTAGCTAACGAGTGAGCCATCTCACTTCCTTCTCATCACATGCGCAGTACCGATTGGGCAGGATGTACGGATCGGGCAGTGAGAAATACAACATGGAAGACAGCTGCTTCTTTCTCCTCATCCTGGTCCTCGCTTGCTTCCACAGCACAGTAACTTATAAATGAAACGCTGACTTCAGAGGCCTCCATGTTTACTTCCTTACGACAGCGTGCGCCATGTTTGTTTGTTGATAAGTTCACACCGGAATCTGATATTGGCCACATTTAAAAAATAATGTGAACAGCCAAACAAACAAAAATAAATAAATAAATAAAAAACTAAAAAAAAACTAAAAAAAAACTAAAGGGGACTGTGCTTTTGAGATTGTGGCTCCTAAACTTTGGAACTGTCTCCCTTGGGACTTTGGTGGACACTGTGGGAGCAGTTCCAGACCCACCTGTTTAGACTTGCCTTTGTAATTTTCTACTTTCTATTTACTTTTATTTTAATTAATTTCTATTTTATGGTGTTTAATTCTTCTTAAGTCTGTATTTATGTCTCTATGTACGTTGGTTGCCTTATTTCTTTTGTGATGCAATTTGTGACGTTCTGCTTTTGACAGGTGCTACATAAATTTCACTTACTTACTCTATGGCACAGAGGAATACGATATGTTAGGCTATGTTGACAATAGGAAAAAAATACAAAAATCACCAGATTTATCCTTCAGAGTTCTCACTATCTGTGTGGTGTGTGTGGATGTGGGTCTGCTCTCACCTCCTCCCTGAAGGTCCTGCAGAGGCCAAAGCACAGAGTAGGCCAGCTGGTTCTGAATGTAGAAGAAGGGGGCCATGCCACAGCTGGGCTGGTCAGAGTGCTGCACCTGGGAGCCAAACTCATCCATGACGTACCACACCGGAACCTTCTCCTCTGCAGACTGCATAAGAAAACACAACAGGAGGAGGATAGAGAGACAACTGAGGCTACCACTAAGTGTAATCAGATATTCTTGTACATGTGTCCAGGTTATGTTGGTGCATGAACAAAGCGTGTTTAGATCATGTTCTCCACATGGCTTTTCATAATTGGATGAAAGCTGTCACCTTTGGGCAGACAGCCAATCACATTGGGGTTCTCTGTCTTTGAAATGCCATAAAAGTGTATTGTACAATACATTCTGGGAGACACTCCTTCTGACTTCTGTGTGAAGGTATGGTCTCCAATATACTGTATACAATATATTTTAGTCTTCAAGCCGTCAGTGTTTTGTGTATAATTCCATGAGTGCTGACCCCCCACCCAGATGACTGAAAGCAGCAGTGTTGCAGGCTCCATGTGTGAAAGGGACTTTAGTTAACAGGGACATACCATGGCAGCTGACAGAGCATAGAAGGAGCTATGGATATAAGTAACAATGAGAGGGTGGATCAGGTTTTCTAACATACCCCCTGGGAGAGGTGATAAGTCTGGTTGTACTTCCACATGCGCTCCATCACCAGCTCCACTGTGTCTGGGTCGGGGGCCTCCCCGTGGAAGTCCACCCCCATGAGGGCGGCCATTCTAGGCAGCAGGCCGGGGATCTGCTCCAGCTGCTGACGGGCATGGTCCACACGGTACGTCCAGGCGTGATCCACCAGGAAAACACTGCAGGCAGGCAGCACAGGAAGATTGACAGAGGTTAAAGGCTAATTTAAAAAACAATTTAAAGTGCATTTTTTATTTAAATCAATACATGTCCATCAGGGTTTTTTTTTAAATTTCTTTTTAAATTAAGCCCTACTGTAAGGCTCCAAAGTGTTCAATATTAAACACATAAATGAATAATTATGAAATAAATAATCACATGGATATACTGTGGAAAAATATATAAATGTAACAATGATTTGTGAAATAATTTAAGAAATTAGTTTTATAGGACTTTATTTCATAATATTTGTCACGTCCTGACAGTGGTGTAGCCACCGCCCTCTTACCTTTCAGCCAATCACATACCCCCTGCCTCTTAAACTGGCAAGCTCAATAACTGCTACCAGATTCTGGCATTTAGCTAGTGCAACAGCAGCTAGAGCAACAGCAATGTCAAAGTAATTACTTATAAATATTATGAAGTAAAAATGAAGTCCTATAAAACTCTACAAACTATAAAAATGCCATAATAAAATAAAGACTTTTGAAATGAGGCATTTTGAAATAAAATGTCTATACTGAAATAAAAACCATATCCAAAAAAAGTCAGAAATTATAAAAACGCATGATAAAATAACATTTCATAATAGTTATTAATAATATCTGCAATTATTTCACAAATTTTGGTTAATTTATGTATTTCACTCAACTTATTCGTGATAATTTCATTGTGTATTTTTTATTTATTTAATATTCCATAAAATACTGATTAATTCCTCTGTCAAGAGGGCTTTTAGGGGCTGTGGCGCCCTCACCTGGTCGGATCTGAGGCTTGCAGCCCAGTCTCCCGGGTCACAACCACTTTACAGCAGATCACTGCTCCAGGATTGTCCTTCTTTTCTACATTCTCTCCATTTTCTTCGTCATCGTCGTCTTCTTGTTGGAACTGCATGATGCCGAAAACGTCCCCAGCATCATAAATCTATGACATTAGAAAGAATATGAGCCTATTTTCTCACGTCATCACCAGACTCCATTGGAGATTTGTCAATTTAAAGTTTGCTTGCTTGTGTTTAGCACACGCGTTTCATATATTGTTAGTTCCAGTCATACCGTCTATGGTTCCACTCTTCAACCCGGTATGTATCAGACACCCCAAGCAGCCCTTCTTTCCAATTTCAAAGTTCCTTCCCTCCTATTTTAACAGTTCACGCACCGAATATGCATATACCTAAGTGGGCGTGTGATCAGACTATAAAGGTCGAAATTTCATTGAAACAACATAACGATTGGTGCCTAGATTATATGCCGACTTTTACCCTGAAAACATATACATTCGGTAAAGGTTTATAGCCACGCTATCAGATGTGTGTATTTGCAAACAATTAAGGAAAAATGAAACCGTCAGAGTTTTTACGCGAGTTTGGCATAATTCCCCCCCTTGTCACTGAACGGGAAGAAGTGGGGTTCACATGCAGTATTCACAGATGTTAGCCGGGTATCGAGCCGTACCCCAAGCTAAGGTTGGGTTTATCTCAAACAAAGGGCACATCATGTGTCATAAGCTGCTAGTAGCCTCATTTTAATCCACACTGGCGTTGTTCAGCAGCGCTGCCACGTCTGTGCAGCAGAACGATGTCTGACAGCGTATCTTTCTGCTTCACTGCTGTTGACTGGACTACAGTTACTGAAACAGCGCGTGTCGCGGAGCTTTGGACCAGCTGAAGACGGACCTCGCTGCTTATTTTGTGATGCAGGCTCCTCCAGTAGATTTGGGGTATTCCTGAGGACTGCAGGGCCCCGGCGTGTAGGGCCACAAAGGCTCTGAACTCCTCGTCCTCGTCTCCGTTCATAATGATATGGGCTGCTATTATCACTATTATTAATATTATTACTATATCACATAGCAAGATATCACTCACGTGGAGGCGGGTTGCGCAAACCCGGAAGAAGAGTCTGACAGCTGAGCCAGCAGTGCATTATGGGAGAGTTTTCTTCTTCTTCTTCTTCTTTCCGTTTTATGGCTGGTGGCAACCAGCGTTAAGGTGCATTACCCCCACTTACTATATTGGAGTGTGTACCAGAGTTATCTTATTATCTAGCCCCCTTAACCTAAAAAAAATAAACAAATAAATAAAATAAATAAAAATTTCCCCGCTGTGGGACAATAAAGGCTTATCTTATCTTATCTTATCTTATCTTAAATAAATACATAAACAGCAAAAAACAAAAACAAAAACAAAAAACAACAAATATTTCATTTAACACTAAATTCTTTTGATCAGCCCAGTTTCTTTCAAATAATGGAATAAACTCCCTACCGTAATGGTAAATACATTTTTTAGACTCAGTTCTTCCACTCCAAGCTTATTGATTTCCCTCTTTAATGTTTCTCGTTCCTGAGAGTACTTTTGGCAGTGAAAACTGACATGCTCCACTGATTCCTCTGTTTGACAGTGCTTACATAATCCTGAGGGATGTTTGTTTATTAGGCACATTGTTTTGTTAAGTCTGTTATGTCCTACACTCAGCCTTCTGAGCCACGTTCTCTCTCCCAACATGGAAGAAGTACCTTTGTTGTTGGATGTTGATCTTCAGAATGCCCAGTAATTCATCATTAACTGTTTGCGTCTAATATGCAGTGCCATTTCACCCACCTCCACCTGAAGAGTGGACACAGGAGTTGTTTTGAAAGCACCACAACAAAGTCTCAAAGCTTGAGCTTGCACCACCTCCAACTTCTTTAATGAGGTTTTTGCTGCTGAACCATAAGCAACACATCCATAGTCTAACACTGATCTAATCAGCGCTACATAAATATTTTTTATTGCAGATCTGCTCGCTCCCCATTGTGATTGTGTTAAACATCCCATCACATTCAACATCTTTTTACACTTGGTGTTTATCTTATCAATATGTTCATTCCATGTTAACTTTGCTTCAAACCACACAACCAAAAATCTAAAAACTTTCACTTGTTCTATCCTTTGTCCATACATCTTTATCTGTATATCCACACCTCTTTTTCTAGTGAACATTACTGCTTTGTTTTTTTCTACTGAAAACTTGAATCCCCACAAATATGACAATTTTTCAACCACATTAACTGCCTCTTATATTTTTTCTATAATATGATTAATATTCCTTTCCCTTTTTCACAATGCTCCATCATCAGCAAACAATGGTCACCCAATATTGCCCCTGAACATAATTTATCATAATGGAAAAGAGTATTGGACTAATGACACTGCCCTGAGGAGTACCATTATCTACCGTATATCTTCCTGATAAGGCTGAACCAATTCTGACTTGTATAAATCTATCTATCAAATAAAAAGTCTTTAATCCAATTATATGTTCTACCTGCTATTCCTATCATATTTAATTTGATCATTAATCCCTCCTTCCAAACCATATCTTATGCCTTTTCTAAATAAAAAAAACTGCCATTACAGATTCTTTATTAACTTGTGCTTTCTTAATCTGTTTCCAGACACATAACAGAATCCACTGTTCCTCAACCCCTCCTAAATCATCTCTGATGAGGTGATAGAATTTCTCTGCTTTCTTAATCTCTATTTCTAGACACGTAACAGGATCCATGGTTCCTCTACCCCTCCTGAATCCACTCTGATGAGGTAATAGAATTTCTCTGCTTTCCATGTAAAATGCTAATCTTTCTTTAATCATTCTTTCCATTATCTTTCAATGCTATTTGCCTATAGTTCATTGGACTTGATGGGTCCTTCCCTGGTTTTCTGATAATCACTGCCTCTTTCCAACCAGTTGGCAATTTTCCCACTTCCCATACTTTATTATAAAAACCTAGCAGTTTCATATATGCTAAAACATAAATGCTTTAAAATTACATAACAGATTTAATCCTTCCCAGGAGATGTTAGTCCAGATCTTACTATTGCACTCGTCATTTCTTCCAAAGTAAATGGAGCATCCAATGTACTGTTAATATCGTCCCTTCTCTCAAGAATTCCGGGATGAGCTGATCTTGTCATTGGCCTTCCTCTCTTTTGCCTTTTTGCTTTACGTATAGTTTTTCTAACCTTTCTTGTGCTTGCTTATATTTAATTAAATTCTAAAAATTATGAGTTCTTCTTAATATCCTAAGAGCTTTATTCCTTTCATTCACCACTTTACCACGCTCATCTGTCCACCAGGGAACCACCTTTCTCTTCATTCTTCCTTGGACTTGACTGATTAGCAGCATCTAGTAATGTTGTTTTAAACTTTTATCATGAGTTTTTTTCTTCTTCTTCTTTGTTGGTTTTTAGAGCCGTTTTACATCCAAAATGTTGCATTACTGCATTCTATTGGATTGAAAATAAGACTCAATTCTCCTATCTAATCTAATAAAAACAAAAAAAAGAGGGCCTGGAAGCCTCTTTCAGCACATCCTCTCAGTAATTCCTTTCTCGCAGCATCAACAGCTATTTCTATTCTCTCGGAATCCCTCTCCGCCTCAGCAGCACAGTTAATCACCATGGCCAGAAGTGGTAAGAACTTCATCTTGTCCTTATACAAACAATATTCATTTCATTCATTTGTTCTCCCTTACTTCTGGAATCTTTTCTTTCCAAGCTGCTTCCTCATGGCTTGGCCTTCTCTTGGACCTGATCCTCATGACTTCCATCTCTTTCTTTCTCTTTGGACAGTCTCATCTCCACATTTACCACATGTCCCCAAATCACATATACACACAATCAAGCTGTGTCCAAATTTCCAACTCTGCACTGCATGGGTTTGGGAACAAAAGCCCTTACCGGGTAACTGATATGATCCAAGAATACTTTGTCAGGGTGGATTTCTGATTCGAGATGCAACATAACAGATCTTGTTGCACACCTTTCTCCGTCACTCATCCTGAACATCCTATGACTGTCAACAACTCTGCTGCTTCTTTCAAACACATTGACCTCCATCTTCCCTCCCGTGCCACCGGCCCGTGGAGAGTTTTAAAGGGCTTCATCTAATTTCAACAATTGTAACGGTACCTCTGATCTACATGCAAGAAAATCTAAACCTGCTTTAATCCACATATTGACATTAATATAGACTCAAATGTTTGTATGGTTCAGTGTGCGGATGACAAAACAATGTCACCACACAAGGTCCATTAGTAGCTCTCCTGGAGCTTTCAGTTGCCATGGGTGCAAAGTAAGTACGGTTCCTCAAGTACTACACTTAAGTACAGTTTTGATGTACTTGTACTTTGCTTGAGTATTTTCTGCTACTTTATACTTCTGCTCTACTACTGTTACGGTATGCCATGCTGGCAACAGAGAGAGGACCCAAATGCAGACAGGCAGGAGTTGACGATGTCCAAAGGTTTATTCACTAACACAAACACTCACAAAAATCCTCGTGACAGAAGGTAGGAGCACACACTCAGGGAATCACAGGAACATGGCATGATGTGGAACAGAACACTGAAGACACATGGCAGGCAAACACTAACATACATCAATGACTCGACAGGGAACAAAGGGAAAGGACCGGTATATATAAGGGAGGAGACAACGAGGAAAACAGAAACAGGTGCATGACAAGACCCAGGTGAAAACAATCAACAGGTGGGAAAGAACAAAGACAGGAAGTAAATAACACACAAGACACAAGACCAGGGAACTTCAAAATAAAAACAGGAAACAGTCCAATAGTCCTTTGGGGACCATGATAACTACATCTCAGAGAGATTCACTCCACTACATTTGAATGGTTGCTGGAGTTACTTTGTAGATTAACCTTTTTATTTACTCACACAGTGCAAAAATCTTCATCTTACCAAGTCATTTTTGTCTGTTTTTGGTTGTGAGGGACCGGGCAGGAAGGCACGAGGACGCAGAGGTATTTTCTTCCCAAAAAGGGTTTGTTTTTTTTTTATTTCACCAAGTCACAAAACATAAACAATAGTTCTGGGCCCATAAAAGAGGTCAACTAAACAGAACTAGTCAAAATGAATTAACAGAATTTAACAACATGTCAAACCAAACCAAATCAAACTTCAAACTGACCTACCAAACAAAGAACACAGGGGAACATATATACTGGGTGATCAAACCAGTTTCCACACACGGGGGATTACATAAAACATTTAACATACTAATTAACTGAAAAGAAACCAATAACCTGGCAAGTCTCTCAACTGAAATAAACATCATACTAAACAAAGTCAAAGGAATCTTAAGTACTAGACTAAGTCAAATTCAATCTACAACAGGCTATTTAAAATAACCCGAATCTCCCCTTCAGGTGGTGGGTACTTGGTACCGTCCTAATTGGCACTCCCTGTATTTAATGCCACTGCTTCCTGGGACCCATCTTTTGTCTAATCCTAGCCAGAGGACTCCAGCAGCAAAAGTATGGACCCCCCCCAGCACCAGTAAAACAGAAGAATTAAACCAACTCAAAATAACTTAACATTGTTAAACATACAAAAGTTAACTAAATGTGCGCGCTACAAAAGAGACTAATGTAATATTAACAAATGCCAAAAAACCTTGAGTATGTTATATGAACTAAAGAGTTTATGTGTGGTCATTTATGTGTTTCTATATGTGTAATGTGGTTAACAAAATGTGTCCAACTTAACCTACTATGTGACCGGGCATGGGGTTACTGACTCTTATGCTAATTGTGTGGCTGCAGATGCGGCCATCACATTGGTTTTATGAAATTTATAGAATAAGCTGACATTTTTCTTGATTCAAACCAGCGGTCCCTTATTCTTATTCTACACTCATTTCTAAAATGTTCTTGAAACAAGTTGATTTCTATTGGAAGCAGGTTGAAATAATCTAACTAGATGGGCAAAAGTTTCCACTTATTCTAAAAAATAAAGTGAGGTTAAATACTCAATAACTAATAAATAATTATTTAGTAAGATGGATTTTCAATGATGATCTCTGATATAAAGTAGTTAAAATGAGCTCCACCTTGACCAGCTAACTTTCAATTGCTGTTAACATGTTAATGCATAGCTGATAATAATATTCCAATAATATGTATGAAAACACTACAAAAGGGGTTGTTCTGCATAATGGGTACTTTTAATACTTGAAGTGCATTTTACTTATAATTCTTCTGTGCTTTTACTGAAGTAAAACTTTTACTTGTAATGGCATATTTCTACACAGTGGTATTGATACCCTTTACTTAAGGATTTGAATACTTCTTCCACCACTGTCAATCTTATCCCACAATCTTCCTCAGCAGACACTTCTATCACCTTGAATCTGCCATTTGTATCTCTGCTGCAGAGGCCATCATTGACATTGTTCTTGGAAGTCTCTATTTAGTTAGTGCTTGAAATGAATAATATTAAGAGAGAGAACATGTAGTAGGCTGATATGCAAGCTGTTTTTTAAGATCCACTGAGCTAAAAAAGAGCCAGTCAATTTGCATTCTTGTCGGGTTTTCTAAATCCTTATGAACTAAGCACATTCTTGGTTTTATTCTTAAACATTTCAGATTAATAAATATCAGTACCATATTTCTGTACCACACATTGCGAGGTTTTGATGTACTGCAATGAACGTGTAAAGTTAGAATAAAGCTACAGCATATCAGACTATTTCTGGATTATAAAAATAAACATGTATTTCTTAGTCAATACAGTCAGTGGTGTGACACATTTTTATTCAAATAAATAGAACAAACAAGAGCTACATCCAAATTGAGCATTACAATTTGAAATATAAAAGGGTATGGACAAATGGAATAATGAAAACTCCATAAATACACTCACAAAGCTTATTGCTGGCAAGCCTCCATATAGGAAATAAAATGTTATTTAAATAAGTTTCAATTCAATGAAACTCTAATGAAATCCTCTCAGACTGAGTATCATGAATCTTCTGTGCAGCTTACTGTACATTAGTACAATACATTGCCCTGGACGTCCCCACATGTAGTCAACATCTTGCAGCCTCCTCACATTGATTGATCCATTTAAAGCATGAACGTAAGCATTTACCTCACAGCAGAGGGAAGTGGACAAAAGCTAATGCCACTTAGACGATGTGTTTTTAATCATCATTTCATTTGTTTTCACTACAATATCGACTCCTGGCATCTTAAGCATGATTAGATGCTATAGCACTATAGCTTCCAATGTCTTTATAGTTATGTAGTTCAGTTCATTTGGGTTGGACAAAGGTTCTGGTCCAATATGGTTCAGAGGCATCTTGTAGCGTAATATTATTGGGGGATAGTTACTGTGTGCTCGCTACATTTCGCTTACTTTTTAATCAAGAACTGATCAAATACACAACACACCTTTTAGACTGGTCTGTAGTGAGGCCTGTCTTCATTTTGCTCTTAGGTCAGTCTAATGCAAGTTAGACAGTTTCTTCATAAAAAGACTTGAGTCTAAAAGGTTAGCAACCCAACACCCAGGCTAATTCGGAACTAAGAGCCATGTTTCCATGGTAACAATCAGCGACCCCTGCTGACCAGCAGCACCAAATGACAAAAAAAGAAGAAAACATGGCTCATATAATTTGTGTTTTTTGAACAGTGTTGTGGAGCGAGTAAGGAGACAGGAAACATACAGCAGTGAGGACTGGCCAGCTCTGCACTGTGCTGGAAGGTTTTCTGTACTCTTACACTCTTCACTGAATAAAATGTCCTTGTGGAATTCTTCGAGGAGGCAAACGTTTTCTGCTGGTGTGAACGGAGCGGATGGTTTGACATGGTTGCTCGGTCAGTCGTGTTTTTTCAGTTTGAAAAAAGTCTTACTTACCCAGAATTCATGGAACATTAATCCTACTCAAAATCGTCAGGGACTAAACACTTGTGTAGTGGACGAATTTAGCTGTCTATCTGAAGTCAGATTATTAGTTTGATCTAAGCCAAGTCTATCTCTGTGAAACCAGCCCGTTTGAACTGCTTTTCACTTTCTGATGTATCAAGGACAATCCCTGCTAAAATATATACGTGTTATCATGGTTACCAGTTGATCTTGTGTTATTACGTCGATCACTTAATAGGAGATTGCATCCTTGATAGTTCAGGATCAGCAGATGTATTTAACAGTCATCTAGCGTTTGAGTTCATGCTAAAATCACACATCTACTAACATCTGCTGCTTTCACACCATAAACAAAGCGCACCAGAGCCCAGTTCACAGTTGACTTGAACATGTAAAATTGGTGAAGGGCTTCTTTGCGGTTAGTGAAAATGGTCTTCATTAAATGTTGAAAAAGTCTCCAGTGTCCAAGTCGTGTGCTTAATGAGATCCAAAACCACTGAAGGTCAACAGTTAATGTAAATCACTCTTGAAAATGAGCTGCATATGTACGCATTTTGTGTAAATACTTGTAAGTACATTATCTTTAGACACAATGACATCACCCAGCATCCACAAGTGAGCCTCACTGAGGGTGGAAATCCATTGAATATGGCTTCAACGTCACATCTTTAGGAAACATTCTTTGGCATTGCTCCACACTTGAATTCCCTGTGTGTGTGAAGGGGTGGGGGGTGGGGGAGAATAAAAACATGTTGATGAACATGAGCACTAGAGTTGTCTTGTAACCTTCAGATTGCTGCTGTGCTGTTCTGTACCTTTTTGCACATGCTGATTTGCATGACAGCATAGTTGATGAGCGCTTCCCGCAGATCTTTGTCTTTCTGCTCCTTAAAGCGCTGCATGTCCACCCATGCCCTTTCAACATGCTCTCTACAGTACAACAGTGCAAATAAAACAGACACACACACACACACACACACACAAACACACACACACAATTGGCAAAGCTATTATCTTTAAATCAGCTCAGGACATCTGCTAACAATTCAGAAACCCTCTGCTTTCACACACGATCTGCCAGCATGACTCACTCGCACTCCACTGTTTTGTCCTTGACCGTCTCTTCACCCTCTGCTATCAGCTCTTCCAGCAGCTTCAGCCTGGCCTCCCTCTGCTCAGGTGCCTCTTGGCCAAAAAGCTTGTTGGTCATGCCTTTGAAGGAGAATGTCCGCACAATCTGTGGAAGATGTAAACACAGAGAAATACGTTTGTTTGGAAACTGTTGCCATCTAGAGTCCTCCTCAAAGGTCTGCCACCACAGCTCAAGAATAACAGACAAAGGGAGAGAAAAGGAATGCATGTATAACACTGAGTACAGTGTACCCCTGTAGCCAGCTCCTCCCGCTGCTGCTTCTTGGAGATGAGGTCCTGGGAGGCCACCTCAAGCTCAAACTGGGTCAGCTCATGTTTCCTGCACACTGCCCTGCCAAAGCAAAGTGCACAACACAACATCATTATAACAAAAACAGCCAATATCCAGTGACCACACCAGCAGCAGTCAGAAACGTAATAGTTTTGGATCAGGACCTTCAGTATTTGGATCAAGTAGCTCGTGAGGTGAGCCAGATTCAGTAGCTCCAGCTGCTATTTCAATGTGTCAGATACATATCTAACAACAGTATACACCCAACACATCATGAAACTTAAAACTTAATCGGGACATCCCTCATTTTGATTTATAGTCATGTTATCCCTCTCATCTGGTATCAGTATCATATTATAGGGACTGTTTGTGCACCCTGTCTAAAGTCTCTCCAGATAACGGGGGTGAGTAAGCTGACTATGCATAACATACCTGTGAGGATCAGCACACCCAGCATGGGCCAGTGCGAGTGGGAGAACATAAACCACCAGGGTATTACTAGTCTACCTCCGTGAAATTAGAGGCCTATTTTTAGCTTGAGCTCGGCTTTTAAAGGGTCACTTCACCAACAGAGAAAAATCTGCCTGTGGTATTTATCCATGCAGGTGTGGCTGAATTTGCTCTTTGATTTCCCTTCAAATTTCTCTAGATGTTCACTGGTATCAGAGGAACCTCAGCAACTACGTGGCAACACATACAGAAAATGAGTCTGCTTGTGAACTTTTCTTTCTTTAGGAGTGTGGTTAGAGGATCTTTAAGTAGTGTCTCAGGCTTCAACCGAGGACAGTATAATGTTCATGCTAACACTTTGTCATAAGCCTTCACAATATTTTGAGAATATGTTGCTAAAGTTGGGTCTTACCTCAAAGCTTCAGCATAGAAGAGATATTCTTTCATTTGGTCTGCATAATGTTCCTCTTCTTCTAAGATATCATCTATTGAGGCAGCATATCTACAGGACGACCAAAAACAACATCTGTCTTAACAAGCAACACAGCTGGTAGTGGCAGTATGTGTTAACTATAAATTGCACGAAGCTAGAATAACAGACACAGATGGGATTATGACAAGGCAGCGGACTCAAATACTCACGCGTCCATATGATGACCGGCACTCTGCAGTCCATCTCCCATCTCTTTCTCTATGGCGCTCCACTCGCTGCAGTGAACACATGGATGCACACACACATTTGCAAATTAGCAAGAAGAGTCTGTCACACACACTGCTACATTTGAGAAAATATCGTCTTGAAAAAAGGTGGTGGTTGAAAAAAGAGGTTTTGTTTTCCAGAACTGGATATGCAGCATAGAATTCTTTTGTGTTGTATGTAAATAGATTTGTTGTTCTAGCAGTATGATGGTCACATGTAA
Source organism: Macquaria australasica (assembly GCA_005408345.1). Taxonomy (NCBI): domain Eukaryota; kingdom Metazoa; phylum Chordata; class Actinopteri; order Centrarchiformes; family Percichthyidae; genus Macquaria; species Macquaria australasica. The sequence goes on from SEMN01000324.1 coordinate 101,091, forward strand.
ATGCTACTGAATTTTGGCACTGAATAACACATTTGGCTGGAGCAGAGAAAAGTAGGGGCCAGCCCTTTAAACGCAGAAGTCTGTCACTGAGTGAGTGATGAAGTTACACAATTGGTCGGTAGGGGGCTGGAGTTTCCCCATTTGTCGTTGCTCTTTCAGAATGAATAGACGCGAACGTTAGTTACGTACTGTAACTCCTGATTCTATAAGTACAGACGTAGCCCTCTAGGCTAATGCTAGTGTGTTCATCCCTCGCACTCACAATGCACTGAAGACTTTTAGTCCACGCTCACTCACTACGTGGGTCTCGCGTCTGTCTCACCTTGTGTATAAGCTTAGCTGAGATGGACAATCGGCTCCCAAAAACAGTTTTTTCTTCAGCCAGTTGAAGGAACCAGTGGGGCCCACAGCTTAGAGGGCTGCACCTGTACTCAGAATCTGGAGTTACAGTAACTAACATTCTATTTGGTATAGGCTTTGCCCTCTGAGGCTATCGCTAGTGGGATAGGGGCGAAGCAGGATGTGGTCCATGCCCCACTGGATCCGTCTAGTACCCACAGCACAAACACACACTCACTTCATGAGAAATCCATAACCAGTCCATACCTCCCAAATGCATCACAGTATCACATGCGCACAGATGGCACAGAGGCAGAACAAGCCCTTTACAGTGAACTTGTGATTTGTGATTTTGGACTAAAATTGTTTGGACCTGACAATGGCACAATGGAAACAGTACAAATTCATCAACAGTTCAGGTCCTTTTCTATTCATGCACAGATACATTATCATAAGCTTGTTGTCAAACCTGAAGACTCTGCCATAGTTTCCATGGACCTTGTAAACACCGTAGAGCCGATCTGCAACCCTCTAGAAGAGACACAGGAAATAAATGAAGTGTTCAACCAATAAAAGATATAGTGAATACTTCTTGATGAAATGAAGATGTCCAGCATAAGGAGCCCAGTAGGTGTCAGGAATATCTTTTTTTGTTTTCAGAGAAAAAGCTCTGATAAAGCCACTGTCCACTACCTGCCCAGCAGCAAATGGCAGACAGAAACACTTAGAGACAAACACCACTCCACATGATTGATCATGCTGCTCTGTAACTGCTGGATGTGTAAATAAGCAGCTGTTTGATCACAAGTTCACCATATCAACTGAAAAGGTGATATGTCAGTGTTGTGTTCACAGCTGGTTTCCACTGCAAGTGGCCAAAGAATCAGCTACTGCAGGTTCAAAGATTTAAAGCAAACATGGATTCAAGCTGTGTGTGAGAGAGAAAGACGGGTAGAGAGAGAGACTTACTGCTCGTGCTCGGAGCAGCTGAGATGTGTGAGACTGTAGCTCATCGCTGTAGTGTTTCATTTCCACGAAGCGCCTGAGTGAGAGAAAATAAAGGAACATGTACAGGTGTACAAGTTTCATCTGATGGATCTACAGCTGCAACGATTAGTCGATTATTATATTATTTAATATTATTATTTTGACAATCTATTAATGGTTTAAGTTATTTTTCAAGGAACAATGCCAAACATTTGATGGTTCCAGGTTCTCAGATGTGAGAATCCACTGCTTTTGGGGCTTTGCACCGTTGATGGGACAAAACAAGACATTTAATGGTGTCCACAAGAGGACACCATTAAATGTCTTGTTTTGTCCCATCACAGTAATCTAGAGCACAAGAGCTCTAGATTACTGTGGGCATTTTTCACTGTTTTCTGATGTTCGATGGACCAAATGATCGAGAAAATAATCGGCAGATTCATTGATAATGGAAATAATTGTTAATTGCGGGCCCAGATGGATGTACACATTGGGTGGAGCACCTTCACAAATTGAAAATATATTTTGTAATTATGCAATTGCTTCTGGATTTACCAAATGGATTATACTAATAGAGAGTATAAAAACATATTTCTACCTACAGCTAACATCTTATTACATCCTAGTTATTACATCAAGTTCACAGCTTACATAAACATACAGCTTCCTAAGAGTTAAAATAGATCTCTTGGTAACATTAATGGTAACTTTTGACAACATCTGAATAGAACTGAGCCCCTCTTACAATGTGTTTAGGAAACACTAACTTACTTATCTGGATTCCTCACCCTGAAGGTGGCACTGAGAGCTCTCAGTCTGGAATCTGCCTGCAACAGGAGTAACAGGAGGTGGTCAAGCTTTGTGAACACCTACAAATGTGTGGATGAAGTGCCTCTAAGAGTAAAGAGATGGAAGCCACACCAATGTCCGGTACCTTTGCCTGAAATCCTGTCTCATATACCACTTCCTTCCAGCCATGTTCCTGCCACACACAGCAGTGAAAAGTTAATCAGCAACTGACCTATAAATGAGCACTTGAACTGCTGGACTGAACCAGAGCTGCCACATGTACCTCAGTAAGGAAGTGGTAGAGGATCTTGTCATTGGAGAGGACTGGATTTGAAGCCACACGAAGCAGAAAGTTCTCCAGGCCGACCCTGCGGCGCTCCACAAAGTCTGGGTCCATGTTGTCTGCCGACAGCTTGTGCCACACAAACTCTGCCTGCACGCAGAGGAACACAGAGACTGCCTGCATTCAGCTTTTCACTTGACTTTTTTGCAGTTTCTTTACTTTAGCTGGATTGTTTTTCTTTGACTTCATCAATCGTATGTTTTGGTCAGTTGTAATACACAGCTGAACCATTCCTACATTGTTCTGCACTATATGCCACAGAGATGAATAAAGCATGTGTAAATCTTCTGTAAAAATGGAAAGCTTTGGCTTTGCTTATCTGTATCTAAAACGATCTCTTTATTAACTGAACATGGTATGTGGTGCTTTCTAAAAATGAACAGCTGTCACTGTTTGTCCCTTTTTACAGAAAGAAAGAAGAAATATCAAGTTCTGTAAATACATTTCCCATCAACTTTTACCAGTTAATAATCTTTTAATTACAACAATATTTGATGAAAATAAGGATGAGGACTGAGAGCTTCTTCAGGCAACGATCACTGAAAGCAGCGCCCTCTCCATTGCTGAACGGGTCCAGAAAGAGATTGAGATCTACAGAAGTCTTCCTTCAATCCCATCAGCACAAGACCTTGGAGCCTGGTGTGTGTGTGTGTGTGTGTGGGTGGTGGTGGGGTAATAAGTATAATGGCTATAGTTTCAAACACATATCAAACACTATAAACTGTTAACAGTTAATATATTGTTCAATTTCAAGTTCATATTTGCCTTAGCAATAAAAAACGTTTTGTGCTTCTTTTTTTAAAGTATCAGTTCAGGCACTGTTTTTTAGCATTGGTAACTGAGAACACTACTTATGCCTAGATATAAAGCAAAGCTGCATCCTCCCAGTGTCACTGAACAGGGTTCGGAAAGAAGAGCCTCACTGAACTCACCCGCTTCTCAGGCAGAGGTGGGACCACGATGTATGGATAGGTGACTATCAGGTAGTTCCGCAGCAGTTCAAATTCACTGTATCTCCTCCACAGAGAGTCAGGGGCTGGGTTATGACCTTCAGCCACTGCATCCATTGGCCTTTAAAGATTAAGCCACAACACAATTGTGTTAAGTTGGTTTGGCCCAGTGACAAAAGACAGACGTTAACACAGAGCTCAAACAGGAGGAAGTCGAGATCAATACAGCAGCACTTCCTTTCAATGACTGATCTGGGGAGTGCTGTTCTCACCGTGTTTCGATGAGGTACACGCTAAACGTCTCCTGCATGTTCACTGCATTTTTGCCACTCCTTTTCTCAGCTTCAGCAACACAGATCTCCATCCTGCGCAGGAGAGTGGAGCCCTCTTCCACCATCTGAACAGCACACCACAGGGATCATTAGTAACCTCTGAAAACAGACAGCTGCCTCAGTGTTCCAACCGTCTGCTAATTCGTGGTCCCACTGCTTATCTGTTTAGGCTGTTTAAGCAGCGGTCCATATGAACTATGAGGCATTATTTATTAAGAAAACTAATGCCAGCATGGGAATGATAGCAGACTGGGTGAGTCATACATGACCTCAATGCCCATTATGACGGAAACAATTTAAATGGCCAAAATATGACCTGAATTGTGTCTAATTAACGTTAACTAGTATTTAGCTAGCTTGTCTACAACATAATGTAACGTTAGGCTGGTTAGGCTAGCTTTGCCCTGAGATTTCAACTGTTAGCTAACAGTCAACACAGTGTAACGTTAACACAGCCTTTACCCGCTGCTATGCCTATGGTAAGAGCAATTTTACAATTCAAACGGGAAGGGGGGCTGCTGTTTCACCGTTGTGTTTAAGCTGTTGCTCCCCTCTGCGGCTGTGTGGTCTGAATCGTCGTCAGTGGCCACTGACTCCCTCCCATCCTCCGCCATCCTCGTCTTTCCTCCTGATGTTGTTGCTGAGCCAGGGCGCATGCGCAAAGCCAAAGACTATATTTATATGACTGCAAAGTATTCCTGAAAATAAACTGTAAATCAGAGACAGAAAATATTGCAGCAACTTCTCTCAACCAAGAATTACTATGTGTGCTCTGTCCCAGTTAAAGATCTTTTTGATCATCCTTTCCTCTGGCAACTGAACAAACCGGTACAGCCGAAACATTTCACGGACTACATAACTCCCATCCCATGTCTCCTTCAGGGTCCCACTTTACTGCAAATGTACGCACCCCAAGAAAGCACCTCATGGGTCGACTCTGGCTACCATTACTGTCAGGGGCTTAAAGCCCACACTCCTGAAGCATAAACTAAACTGAACCCAACTACTGAATCATCTAATTTTGAGAAGGTTAAAAAACCAGGGACAGGATGCAGTTTCCTTTTATTCATCACACACCCACATGCTCTTCCTGCTGACTCTTTTCATTAAAACCAAGATGTTTAGAAGAAGCTGTGGACTTTAAAGGCATTGATCCAAAATAAAATATATGACTGCTCTGCTGTTCACATTGCTTTCTAAAATGTATAATCCGTGTTTTTCACTATTAATGGCCATACGTGCATCTCCATATCATATACAGTATATCATATTAATCAACATGCCTAGATTGGCCTGTATGTTTTCTAGGCTATGTCATTTAAACAAAGAGCAAACAGAATGGGGGAGAGAACATCTCCCTGCTTCACCCCATGGAGTAGGAAACCAGCCTGTCCTGAAATGATTTAACTGCAAACATGCAGCTGGGTCTTCTTACAAGGCACAACTCTTTGTGTCTTTATCTATTTAGCCTTTGTTTAAGCCCCTGAATTTCCTCCTCCGTTGAACCTGCACTCTCCATCTCACAGGCTTTGAGATCAATCTCCTCTTTCTGCTCCTTTTCTATTTGGAGCATTTTCCTCCTCCTGAATCTTATGTTGGAGAGCATTATCGTTCAGGAGAATAGCCTCTTTCTCCTCCTCCTCAGTCTCCTTTGCCAGCCCAGTGTTTGTCATTGTGCATGGTCTCCTTTTCTATAATTATATAAATAATGCTGACTTGACTTGAAAGTACTTTGTTATTTTAGCCTCCCTTCATTGATTGTCAGCCCATCTAATGTATGTACTTATTTTAGCTTAAGTCCTTTAGATGTAAAACATTTATATCTATGGTCCTTAAAGATTGTCGTGCAATTTTGCTATTCCACTCAGACAAAAGAGGAATGAGACAAACATGTCTTACAGTATTTTCACACTTTAATAATGTTCAGAACATGAAACACAGGCAGAGGTTAGTTAATGTGCACACAGATGGGAAACTCCTCATTCTGTTTTTACCTTGGCCCGGTCCTCCCTCTGGTCTAGCTTGTTTCTTTCAGAAAACCCATCTGCAGTGCTGGATTCATTTGTTACACTTCTACATACCATCAACATTGGCTGTCATAACAGTCGATTACAACCTTTCTGCTCACACATCAGAGTGCTCGTGAACCAGAAGGTCCAGACCTTTCAGTGATGTCCTCTGGTGGGAAAAGACCGCTTCTCTCAAGAGCTCCTGTAGTTTTCCCTGCCTAGTTGTTATATGTTCTTATAGCGGTGAGCACTTGAGAAACTTTTGGACATAAACTTTCCCATAGACTTGAAATCAGGCTATGGTTCACTCAGTCAAAGGATACATTGTACAAGATTTAGCATGATCAAATGTAATGGAAGTTAACATGATTACATGTTGCTCTGAACTGTAATAGAAGAGCGAACATCATCAGAATGCACATAACCTTAGGTTGGGTTATTTTTCTGCTCTGTTTCATAAGAAGTATCTCATTGTCTGCAATCCCAAATGTCCTGTACCATCAATTATCATATAGTAGTAATAGCCATCATTTTAATACTAGGCATGCATCAAGAGGTTGTTACTCACTTCCTGTCTCAAAAACTAATGCAAGGCAACGTACTTTTATGTACAGAGGAATGAAAATATGGAATGGTTTGCCATCAGACATTACACATATAACAAGTAAAACTGTTTTTAAAGAGTTTAAAGAAATACCTAATGGCACAAATACCAGCTCCTCTCTAAATAGAACATGCTTTGCTACATAATGTCTGACAATATGATCATTAATGAGGAACTTTCTTTTTAAGTTTTTATTTCACAATTTTCTCAGTTACTGTATAAGCTGTTTTTAGTGGTGCTACTATTATTTTTGAGCTGTATCAAATGTTTTATTGACTAATTAGATATAGTGTTGTTACTATTGTCATTAGTAGTTTTATTGTTTTGATGTATTGGGTATTGTTGATGTTTGATGAATTTTCTTGTTTATTTTGGCTTGTTATTATTTTCTGTATTGTTTTTTATTACCTTGAACTTTTAAATTTATAATTGTTTTAAATTATATTGTAATGTTTACATGTGTGGACCCCAGGAAGAGTAGTTGCTACCTCGGTAGCAGCTAATGGGGATCCAAATAAATAAATAAATAAATAAATAAATAAAGGTATTCAAGCATGATGATATGTATAGTATAATTTCCCTTACTAGATCCATAAGGAACAATGGAAGGAGGAGATTTGGAATAAGCCAAAGCTCAGAAACTACGTTCAAATCAAAGGCTACTGCACAGAACCGTGTCTAAAGTGTTATTTTAAACTTTACCACTGGCAACTGAGGTAGGCAGACATAAAGGTGTTCCTGAAGAGCATGTCGAGGATGAACTTCATTTTGTGCTTCACTGCCCTGCCGTCTACAGTGACCTGAGGAATGAGCTGTTTGAAAAGAAATGCATCTGAGGAATCCTGATTTGTTTTGGTTGTCTGAAGGTGATATGTTGACTTGGCTCTTTTGTCTTGGTGAGAATGATAGGGAATGCATAGCAGCTAAGACAGAGAACACTGTATTCATCAGAAAAGGACATTTCTGGGTCCATTTGTGGGGTAACAGTCTCTTTGTTGAATATTTATGCTCCAAATGAAAATAATCCTAAATTTATTAAGAAGGTATATGAACTAATTATAGACTATGCCAAGGGAATTATTTTATTAGGTGATTTTAACTGTGTTTTGTCAAATAGGCTGGATAAAAATCCACCCTCATTTGCCGCACCTTAGGGTGTGAGTCAGACCCTCAAACAAGTGACTGAAGACCTTGGCCTCATTGATGCATGGAGGCACATACATACATCCAAGAGAGCGGGACTTTACATTCTATTCGAATCCGCACTCATCATATTCAAGAGTTGATTATTTCTTTGTAGCCAAAAATGAGTCTTGTAGAGTTCTAGACTGTAAAATACATAGCCTGGTGTGGGACTTAGGAAGATGTATTAACCCAAGCCGCTGGAGACTAAATGTTTCACTTCTTAATGATACCGCTTTTCAAGACTGTATAAAGACAGAATTAGCGCAATACCTTGACTTTCATTTGCATCAGCTAAAAAGAGACTCAGAGAGGCCAAACGTATAGAACTGGAACAACAGATCGCATGCCTGGAACAGAAGCATAAAAGCCAATTATCTACAAATGAACTAACACAACTTAATGAAGCAAAGAGGGCTCTCGGAAATTTGCTTACAGAAAAGATCGAGAGAAATCTAAGATTTTTAAAGCAACATTACTATGAACATGGGAGTAAAGCTAGTAGATTATTAGCATTCCAACTCAAAAAACAGACGAGCTTAACAGTTGTACAAAAAATTAAAAGTAGTGATCCAGAGAAGTCCTTTCTTCATAAACCAGATGAGATATCGGAAGCCGTTGGAACTTTTTATAAAAAGCTGTATTCAAATACTGATACATTCACAGACTCTGAAAAATTAGATGCCTATTTAGAAAATATAAAAAATTTCAATGGAAGATAATTAACAGATTTTTCAGAACACCACAAATTGTGGCAAAGATGACACCAAATCAGTTAAGTAGATGTTGGAGGGTATGTGGAGAGACCATGGCTACTCACTTACATATATTTTGGAAATACCCATTGATAGATAATTTTGGGAAACTAATTTTTACCACAGTGAACAAAGTATTAAATGTTGAATTGGTAAGAGACCTTTTGATAGCAATTCTTGAGATGAAACCGGATGGAAATTACGATAGGAAAAAAAAAGATCTATTACAAATATTATTAACGGCAGCAAAGAAAGCAATTACAATAAGATGGCTTAAAAAGGACCCTCCCACTTATGCTGAGTGTTTAAAAATTCTAAGAAATATTTATACAATGGAAAAAATTACATATATGCTAAGATTACAGAGGGAACTTTTTGTGGACAGATGGACACCACTGGTGGAGGTGGTGAGGGGACATTGGGATGGATAATTGAAAACCCATATATTTAATACCCTGAGGTGGAATAATGTGATTTTTATTTTTCCTTTTATTGTGTGTTATTTTTTAGTGAGACAAGATGCCGGGGAACTGTAAATAATAAATAATGTGGATGTTTCTTTGTGTATATGGGACTGATTGTGAAGGTTTGTACAAGATGAACTTGTATATAGAACACGTTTGGTTTTATTTTTTTGAGTTATTTACGTGGAATGTTTATAGTGTGGATTATTATAATACTTGATTTATGTTTATGTCAAAGGTTGCCAACTAGGCAGCAGGGAGAGGACCCAAATGCAGACAGTCAAAAATCAGGTACAGACACGCAGGGAACACCAGGAACACGACACGAGGAGACAACCAGGAACATCAACCAAAATGAACCAACAAGGAACAAAGCAAAGGGACCGGTATATATAGAGAGGGTGCTGATTGGTAATGGGGCACAGGTGACTGGGGAAAATTGGCGGGAAAAAGAACAAAGACAGGAAGTAAAAAGAACAATGAAAACCACACACACAGGACTTGTCAAAATAAAACAGGAAACACCAGAGTCCTTGGGATCATGACAGTTTATACATAATTTGATGTTTAGTTGATCAAATATAAAAGACGTTAAAAAATATGATAACCCCTTGTAAAGGAAAATGTCAAATATATCGAAATACTGTTAATGTAAAAGGGGGTTTGAAAACTAACTAAATAAAGTTGCAATAAAAGTTGCAAAAAAAGAAAAGGACATTTCTGTTATTTGAAGAGAATGTTCTTTGAATTTGTGAAACTGATGTGAATTCTTTGTCATGTGACCATCCTGGTTGTTGTGGTCTAGTGTCACCATTTGGTTCAGTACGCTCAAAAAAAACAAAACAGTGAATTTAAGATGGTTTAATCTTAAGAGAATATCACAATGCATTAACATAACTTTACATTCAAGTGATAAGTGACATGAAACAGAATTACAAGTTGAAGGTCAGACCATATACACTAATAACACTGGTTGCACTCTCTTGATCAGCAGCATCAGTTGCTGCTGAGATAACTAAAGTGCCCTGAGATAACTTTGTTATGATATGGCGCTATATAAATAAAACTGAATTGAATTGAATCAGTGTTTCATTTTGGCAAATAACAATGACCTCTACGGAGGCTTCGTAGTCGTGTCAAAAACTTACCAGCAGCCATCTGGCACCATCATGGAGATCTGCTGCTGGCTTTACATGTAGAACATGGGCTAGATGAACCTTCAAGTATGTATTGGTCAGTAATGTTAGTGATTACATTTGTTTCAATATTTAGAGCTGTGTGAAGCAGTACACTGTCAAGTCTTTGACATCATCTCAGTTAAAGGACACTTTATTATAACTTAGGTCTTATTTTTGTAGTTTTGACCATCATTTCTATCTCACCACAGTAATCAGAGAGAGCAAATAAATAAATGTCATGTAATCAGCAGGGCTGAGCTCCAGCTCTATAGCAAAAGGAATACTGTCAAAAACAAAACTGGTCAGATTTGTGGAAAATAATTTAACCTCCCTGTTAAAAATAACACACAGATCAAGTATGTATAAGACCTCGTATAAGGCTGCCAGAAGTTGCATCATGTCACCTATATCACACAACTGTAAAAATCAATAGACTTGATCAAAAGGACAAACAGATGGATAAAGAGATCCACTTGTGGAGAGACAAAGGATTAACTACTGGAATGAGGAATGAATGCTGCTTTAAACAAACATGTAGGTAGGGTTGAAGTTAGACTGTAGAACTAGAGACATTTCTGTGCTGTACATTAAAACAGGTTATTAAACACATCCATCATTGTGAGTTAGTTGTGACGTTGTCTTCCAGAGCACTCATTCAAATCTAATACACTTGGTGTTGCCTGGAGTGTTCAGAGTCAGAGATAAATGTGTTTCCTTAAAACATTTACACATCAGTGCTTCAAATTTTCACCACCCATTAATCCACCAGCTCCTCACAGAGAGAGTGGACATCATTTGACCACATCAATATTAAAGTGCAGGTCCTGAGTCATTTTACTGCTGTGCATGGTTGTTAGCATAGTGTATGGTAGGGATGGTCCCTACCACTTTTCTGATTACCTAAAATTGATCCCACCACTAATTTGATATTAATTGCACGTGCGTTTAAATCAAATATAATTTCCATCTGCTCTACTCCTTCATGTTCCCACTGGATGAGAAATAGAGTTTCTATTGGTGTTGGCTTTGTTCCCACCTCCTTTACATGCAGCGATGTGATTGCTGGAGTGTTTTTTGGATGAATCAGAAACAGGGCAGAGGAGAGAGCTTGAGGCTAGAGCACAAGACAATCCAGGCTGCCCTCGTGGCGCAGGTGCTTTGCCTTCTGTGATCATAACGTTACGGTACCGCCGGGTATCAAATTAAACATGTTGTTGTTATGAAAGATGCAGCTGTCCTGGGCTGGATAACTCACTACAGACCAGAAATTGGAATAGTCTTGCTAAGGTTAGCACTGTACAAACAATAGTTAGGCATATTAACGTTATACTAGTAGCACTGTCGCCTCACAGCAAGAGGGTTCTGGGTTCGAACCCACTGGTCAGCTGGGGCCCTTCTGTGTGGAGTTTGCATGTTCTCCCCGTGTCCGCGTGGGTTCTCCCCGGGCACTCTGGCTTCCTCCCACCATCCAAAGACATGCAAGTTAGGTTAATTGGTGATTCTAAATTGTCCGTAGGTGTGACTGAGAGTGTGAATGTTTGTCTGTCTCTATGTGTCAGCCCTGTGATTGACTGGCGACCAGTCCTGGGTGTACCCCGCCTCTCGCCCAATGTCAGCTGGGATTGGCTCCAGCCCCCCGCGACCCTCTGAGGATAAGCGGTATAGAAAATGGATGGATGGATAGTAGCTAGTATACTTAGCTAACATTAACTGATAATAGGGTGTGCTGTAGGGTGATTTTGTGCTATTACATTTGACTTGGCTAACATGAACTGTTCTTCTCATGTTGCTATTATACTTGTCCAAACAAGAGGAGCATACGTAATTCTTCCAGGACTGCTAGTTTGCTACTCTGTCTTGCCCAGTTTCAAATCCCATCTGTGTGGCTACAGGGTTACTGTATTACAATTCGTTATCTTCTGATGACTGACTGAACCTCCTGCAATATTTCCTCTTAATTCAGCAGTCTGGATTAGCATCATGGATGTCAAGAAAAAGAGAGACATAAGGTCTTATTTCTGGGTAAATGTAAGGAGCTATGTATGTAGTAAAAGGCTAAATTAGCTCACTCATCTATCAGCAAATAACATTTCACAGTAAGCACATGCTTGGTGAGTTAACTTATCTAGTGTTGTATTGCAAATCAGAAGTTTCATTCATTTTCATAACTTGTATTGCAAATTAGGAGTTCCATTCATTTTCATTTAGATTTGTTGTTAATACAGATATCAGAGAGAGACAGGAAAAGAAACAGAAGAAAGCCCAGGCCAGGCAGGGAAAGAAAAGAGGAGGGAACAGATAAGAATCAGTACCATGAGCTGTAATGTCACCTCAAAGAGCACATCCTTTTGATTGGAGCATTGTTTCAAACCAATTTCTCCCATCACTCATTCTAAGCACATGAACAGCTGTATAAAGTAAAACTTCATCCACTGTGCTGTTGTTTTTCCATCTGGTAGAAAAAATAATAAAACAGCCTTGACACAAAATGTATCAAAGCTAAGTGATATCCTGAATTGAACTGTTTAAAAGTACTATATAGTCATAGTATATTGTGCAGAATTGCCGCAAATACAAAGAAAAACCCTAAATTTTCTCGGGGAGGACCCCCAGCCTCCCTGACATAATGATGTCCCCACCACTTTCCAAATCCAACCTACTCCCTTGACTGTGCGGTTCATCCTGCGAACCGACAAAGAAGCAGGCTTGTTGTGGAGAGGAGGGGGCGGTGTGAGGATGATGGCAGGAGAAGGACAAGGAGAAGGAAGGGGAGGTAGATTTAGGGATCGCCAAGTAGCTGCCGTGGAGGTTTAGGGAGGAAAGAGCAGGCAGGTTGTCTTTCTGCATGGGTTGGTCACACTCCCTAGGTAGAGGCGGAGCGCTCAAGCATTTCCTCAGGCATGGCTCACTGTAAAGGCAATCACACGCATCTTTAAGAGTTTGTTTCACTTATTTAACACGTGATCAAATACAGTGCTAGACAGTAACTAAGTACATTTACTTAAGTACTGTACTTATGTACAAATTTGAGGTAGTTGTACTTTTCTTTTCATGCCACGTTATACTTCTACTCCACTACATCTCAGAGGGAAACTCCACTACATTTATCCTACAGCTTTAGTTACTTTACAGATAGTAGTAGTAGTAGTAGTAGTAGTAGTGTAGTCATCACAATGGGATGACTACCTCCCAGACCTTCACAGACATCTTGCAAAACTGATTCTTCACTTTGTGGAATTCCAATGGGGGGAAGGTTTGAATAAACTTTGCTCTAAAACCCCTCTGGATCTGCAAACTAACTTCTAACTCCCAACAGTAAAGGTGTCATTGGAGACACTTGCCAGGCAACGTGCAGGGGGCGCTTCACCCCTTAGAAATATGCCTTGTCTAGATAATGGGGTACCAACTAGATGTGAAGCAATAAAAGGACTCTTTGGGTCATTTTAGATGGAAATCAAGTCAAAGAAGAGATTGGATAAAACCCCTCTTCTCTCCCTTTCTTCCTTTCTAACACACACACACACACACACGCGCGCCCCCTGAGAAAGTAACACTGCCCTCCTTCTTTTTAGCCCAAGCCTGAATTAAGGTAAATTCGAGGTAAATTAAGAGCAGTAATCCAGTTAATATTACTTAGCACATGTTCTCTTGATGAATAAACTGACTCCTATATTTGTACAACGTAAAATGAGCTGGTTATTAATTCACAGATTTAATATCTTGTTTACTATGTAACCACACTGCCACCTAGTGACTAACAGACAGAAATCTCTAACTCTAAGGATACAATTATGACTGGTAAAAATGTAACATATTATATTGTGTAATCAAACTAAGTAGTGTTAACCTTCTGTCACCTATTAGCAGTATTGCAAATCATGTTTTGATAGTAAAGTAATAGTTAGAAATATCTAATTGTATGTAACTAATTGAATGATGTTCTGAAATCAGTCTTATTATTAGTATTACTACTATAATATTGCTATTATTATTATTATTATTTTTATTAATATTAACATAAATACCATAACCATTACTATTACTTTACATCTCTATGTGGAACTGTACTATACTGTATGTTCTCTTTCCTCCAGCTCTCTTGCTCTCTCTCTCTCTCTCTCTCTCTCTCTCTCTCTCAACCCAACCAGTCGAGGCAGATGACTGCCCACCCAGAGCCTGGTTCTGCTTCTGGTTCTGCTCGAGGTTTCTACCTGTTAAAAGGGAGTTTGTCCTTGCCACTGTCGCCTAGTGTTTGCTCATGGTGGGAATTGTTGGGTCTCTGTAAATATTAAGAGTCGGTCTAGACCTGCTCTATATGAAAAAGTGCCCTGAGATAACTTTGTTATGATCCATCCATCCATCCATTTTCTTCCGCTTATCCGGGGCCGGGTCGCGGTGGCAGCAGGTTAAGCAGGGTTGTCCAGACGTCCCTCTCCCCGGCAACGCTTTCCAGCTCCTCCTGGGGGACCCCAAGGCGTTCCCAGGCCAGATGAGATATATAATCCCTCCAGCGTGTTCTGGGTCTGCCCCGGGGCCTCCTACCAGTTGGGCGTGCCCGGAAAACCTCCAAAGGGAGGCGTCCAGGAGGCATCCTAATCAGATGCCCGAACCACCTCAACTGACTCCTTTCGATGCGAAGGAGCAGCGACTCTACTCCGAGCTCCCTCCGGATGTCCGAGCCCCTTTCCTTATCTCTAAGGGTGAGCCCAGCCACCCTGCGGAGGAAACTCATTTCGGCCGCTTGTATCCGCGATCTCATTCTTTTGGTCACTACCCAAAGCTCATGACCATAGGTGAGGGTTGGAACATAGATCGACTGGTAAATCGAGAGCTTTGCCTTCCGGCTCAGCTCCCTCTTCACCACCACGGTCCGGTACAACGCCCGCATTACTGCTGATGCTGCACCGATCCGCCTGTCCATCTCACGCTCCATCTTACCATCACTCGTGAACAAGACCCGAGATACTTGAACTCCCCCGTCTGGGGCAGTAACTCACCTCCAACCCAAAGGGGGCAGTCCACCGTTTTCCGGCTGAGAACCATGGCCTCGGACTTGGAGGTGCTGACTCTCATCCCAGCCGCTTCACACTCGGCTGCAAACCGCCCCAGTGCATGCTGAAGGTCACAGCCCGATGAAGCCAACAGAACCACATCATCTGCAAAGAGCAGAGATGCTATTCTGAGGCCACCAAACCGGACACTCTCCTCCCCCCGGCTGCGCCTTGAAATCCTGTCCATGAGTATCACAAACAGAATTGGTGACAAGGGGCAGCCCTGGCGGAGTCCAACACCCACTTGGAACGTGTTTGACTTTGTGCCGAGAATGCGGACACAGCACTCACTTTGGTTATATAGGGACCGGATGGCTTGTAGCAGCGACCCCGGTACCCCATACTCCCGCAGTACCCCCCACAGTACCCCCCGGGGGACACGGCCGAAAGCCTTCTCCAAGTCAACAAAACACATGTAGACTGGATGGGCAAACTCACATGAACTCCCCAGCAGCCCTGCAAGAGTAAAGAGCTGGTCCACTGTGCCACGGCCAGGACGGAATCCACATTGCTCCTCCTGGATCCGAGGTTCGACAATCGGTCGTAGTCTCCTTTCCAGCACCCTGGAATAAACTTTCCAGGGGAGGCTGAGCAGTGTGATACCACGGTAATTGGAGCACACCCTCCGGTCCCCCTTTTTGAAGACAGGGAACCACCACCCCGGTCTGCCACTCCACAGGCACTGTCCCCGACCTCCATGCGACACTGAAGAGGCGTGTCAGCCAAGACAGCCCAACAATGTCCAGAGCCTTCAGCATCTCAGGGCGAATCTCATCCACGCCTGGCGCCTTGCCACCAAGAAGCTCTTTGACTACCTTGGAGACTTCTTTGTTATGATATGGCGCTATATAAATAAAACTGAATTGAATTGAAATCTGATTAGTGCTAAACGATGTGTTCCTGAATGTTCATGAATCACTATGCCATTTTATGTCTACAATCCCGATTGCATGACCTTAGTGAAGTTTGAGAGTATGTGAATTTTGCATGTACAACTTAAATTAAATTCACAAGAGTCAGGAAACATGAATAGCAGTTTTAGAAGTTTTAAACAAAGGAATAGAGTTTTCGGCGCGAAGCATCTTCTCCATGGCCAAAACTCCACCTGTTTTGGCTAGTGACCGACCTCCGTCCTCCAGGCTGGTCCTCAAACTTGAGCTCAGGCAGCATTGTTTTTGTTATCTTAGTTTTCTAGACGTCTTTCTTTAAGTTTCTTTTGTTCTTGATATGATATGTTCTTCTTTGATATCGGACATCGCCGCCCTTTTACAGAAGACAGATGTCAATGTATCGAAAAGAATTCAATTACTTAAGAGACTGATCAATTGTCTGATTAATTTTTTATTACTTTAATACTATTTTTTAAACTTTTTTTTAAATAATCAGCAGATGAATCCAGAATGAAAAGAATCATTAGTTGCAGTCTGATATAAACTAGTTGAAAATGAGCTCCACCTCAACCAACTCCAACAGTAAAATCCTGCTTTTACATGAATGATGAGGAATAATCATCTAATGATATTAGATATAATAGTAGAACAGGCACAGGGGACATTTACTCCTTTTAATACTTTAACTACATTTTACTAATTATACTTTAGACTAATTAGACTTTTACTGAAGGAACATTTTCAATGCAGGACAGAGTATTTTTACAGTGTGGTATTAGTACTTTTACTGCAGTAAAAGACCTGAATATTTCCTCCACCACTGATCAAATACAGTCTGATCCCTGATCAGTTAACCCACTGAATGACCTTCATGAGTTGTGAGTTGGAGCCGTGAAGACGATAAATATAGCTCATAGTTCATAAATGCGACTCATTCATGTGTTGGTGTTAGCTCATGGATAGTTGTTAGCTAACGTTACCATTGGCAGTTAATCACCACTTCCTTCTGGACTGGAGGAGGGCCGACCCTGATTTACATGTAACCCGGGAAGATAAAGCAATCAGATGTGTGATCTGGCCAACAGAGATGCATATATGTGGCTAAGTGAGACAACTGAAATGTAAATGGAACCTGAGTAACTGCTCCTAACTATTATTATTATTGTATTTATCTATTTAAGTCATTATTCTATTACTGTCGTATATCTTTTGTTCTATGTATTATGTCATTTTCATATACAACCTTTAAGTTACAGGTTTAAGTTGTATGCATGTGGGTTTGATGTCAGCTGGGTACCTGGGGTTGGATTAACAGGAAAAAGACACCTTTTGTAAAATGCTGATTTGTACTGTTTAGAAAGCCAGCTACACGAAATATGGCCATGGCTCACCCCTTTGGAGCCCCATTGAACTTTAATACACAAGAAGGACCATAATCAAACAATGAAAAAGAGACACAAATGAATAAGAGTTAAAAAATGACTGTTTCCAACTCAGACAGTTTGCATCTTTTGCTGACAGCCAGCACCTGTGGGACCTTTATGCTAACGGTAATACTCTGTATCTCTCGATGTGTCAGACATCCTGTGTTACTTTCCATATGGTAGGACCTTCCAGGTTGGGACTGACATCAAAGCCTTTTGACCTACGTGCTTCATGTATGATCAAAAATAATTATGGCTTGCTAAATAACGGCTTGATAAGCAACTTTATGTATCCAATCACGTGCTTCACATTTGACATAGATGGGTTGAGCCTTATAGAATGTTTTGTGTGTGCCTTATGTTTGACCAAATATGGAATATAGCTTGAGTTTTTCCTGTGCTCCACCTGTACAAAACAGAGGCACAAAAGGGCGTAGGTGTCTTCTTCTTCGCTTATGCATTTTTCCTTTTTGACTGTTCTTGGTAGGGATTTTTGCATGGAGGACTTTAACGTCCACATCATAAGATATTGTTAAGCCCTTAAAACAGATTGTACACTCTGCAATCGAATTTGGTCTCACTACTAAAGGTAAGAAACTCCTTGGGATAGGCTGAACATTTTTAGTGTAATTATTTGATGCTAAATTGATGCTGAATTGCTGAAGTTAAATCGAACAATTTTAACTACTTGATGCTCATATTAACGTTGTTATTTTAACAAGTTAATGCTATGGTATAAACTGAATTGAATGTTAGTTGTTGCTAAAGTGATGTACAGGGCTAGAAGACGCTCGATGCTGCCTCATTAAACCAGGCGAGGCTCTTGAACCCAGGCTCGAGCCTCCTTCAGACTATCTGAAGTACCACCAGATCCACCTAAAAATGGTTGTTTATCTGGCCCCATTGCTGTACCTTCACAGGACACTGTGGTCTGAAAGAAGTGATACAACCAAACTGGTTATCGCCAGTCAACTTAGGTTTCTTAAGCAGGCTCTAACTCAATGTTTAACTGTGTATGTAGAATACAGAAACCCGTCTCAAGGTAAAATATCCATGCCTAGAGAGAGTATCGGCTAGGAACCACAACAGTACTGTTTCACATTGATACTTAATAAATAAACTTTTGATTCAAAAGACTGAGCACCCATTCAATGGCCATATGGAGTGCATAACTGTATGACGGAACCCAAACACAGTATGCACTGTATGGAAAATCATCTGTCACCTAATGGAGTTGGCTGGAGCTCTTTTCCAGGCCTGTCGGTACACGTCACCTGCCACCCCAAACAGCCAGCGCACGTCAGCTGGCACCTCTGGAATCCACTCCACAAACCTTTGGAAGAGTAGAAATGATATTATATGAACAGGCACTAAACTGATGTTTAACACTGGAACGGGCAACTTGGAAATGAGTTTTAAATGCTTAAAAGGTGACATATTGTCATTAGTTAGATCTATACTCACCTCTGGGCCACAGAGTAGGCCGACTGTACAGGAAGTGTGCATGGCATGAGCATGTAGGAGGCCACTCTCACTGGCAGCATCTCGGACACTTTGGCATACAGGCCAGATTTGTCTTGGTAGGCCTCACAGAACACTGACAGACACACAGACAACAGGACCTGTCATTATTTACACAGCAGTTTAAACTTTTCGTTTCTACTAAAATCAGTATGAATTGCAAAACCTTGGCTATTAAAAGCCACTAGAGTCTGGGATGACACCACACCTTTCTTGATGGACGTAGGCAGAGCGATCTGCTCATCCAGCCACCAGTGCTGTTTACGCAGTAGGCGTAACCACTCTTTTGTGGTTTCCGTATGCTCGCAGCAGCAGTTGGGTGGGCTCTCTGGCAGGGTGGGGCCTGAGGTCGGACGCTCCAGCATCAGCAGGTCTGGCACCATAAAACATGACATCAGTGACACAGTCCAAAGGTTAAGCTAGAGGCTGATAGGGAATACTCACCGTTCTCTTCAAGGAAGCGCAGAGCATCCTTATAACCGCTCTGACACATCTCAGCCAGTACCTGTGGAGAGGAAGACAGTACTTTATTGACTTCCCATTATTGATCCATGACATGAATGGTCCATGTAACACTTATCAGTTTAATTTCCTGTTTTGAAAATCAATTTAAAAAAACTGGAATTCAATTTTATGTAAAAAAAAACAACAACCCTTTTTTCTCTCTCTCTTCTTGTTTCTAAATGTAGCACTTGAAGCAGTTCAGCATTTGATGAACTTGATGTACTTGCATGATTTCTGGGTTGTATCCACAAGGTTGAATGCACTCTTATTTATTTTTTACTTTTTGTACATTTATGTCTTTCACGCTCATTTTCTTTAGTGTTGTACAGTGTTGTATGACGACCATGATGAAGCCAAAACATGTCTGTTTCACAATAAATCTGTTCTTTATGATAAAAGTGTTGTTGGAGTTTTGACCATTTAGGGCTGCCATTCTCCCCCACTCTCTGCTTTAAAGCATCACAACCTTTTTCTTTCTTTGCCATACCTAACTACTGTCTGGTAAGCAATTTTTTAAACTTTATTTATAAAGATAACTCATTAATAACAACAGCTTAGCCTTAGCTTGGCTTTGCATAAAGACTGGAAGCAGGGGGAACAGTTAGCTTGGCACTGTCTAAAGTTCAACCAACATCTCTAAAGCTCACTAATTAACACTTTGTTGTTTTTACATTTCTGTTTAAGCCATACACACTCAGAAATGTAAAAACAACAATGTAGGTTTTATGGAGAGTTGCGTGCTGCTATTTCTGTCTATGCTAAGCTAAGCTAATTGCCTCCTGACTCAAGCTCCATCTATGGAAGATTTAAGTTGTAAAAACAAATCAAACAAAACAATTAAGTGAATTATGTGTATTTCCTTTATATGTCTGGATTTACTGTGTCATAACTAAATGAAAAACATATGTTAAAAGGTCAATTATTTAGAAAACAAAGTGTAGAAGTTGCAATTCAGTGTTCCAGCAAAAGGCTATGAAAAAATTTAGATGCCTAAAAATTCCTGTGCTGGAAAACACTAAAATGCAATGGTTTGAAACTTCTCATCTAGCTCTCTGCAAAAAAAGCAAATAAGCTAATTTCCCAAAATGTAAACCATTCATCTAAGAAAGATTTGGCAAGTAATCTGGAATGCTGCTATTTTAAAGTTTTCAGGACTTTTTCGAGAGTTACCAATATTTCTTTAAGAATATTTATTTTTAACTTACTACTATGTTTTTAGACTTTAGACTTTGTCCCTGGAGGGAAATTCTTTTTCACAGCTCTGTACATCATCACCATTCACACCCATAATCACCCGCACCAAAACAAACAGTATTCATACATGTACATCACCATTACATACAGGACGACATGACATCAGCAACAAACATGACAACAGCGAATGAATCAGTGGACAGACAGCTGGTCAGGGGCCGGGGCCTTCAGTTTTCCAGACTTTTGCCAAAGCGAGCCATTCTGCACCTCAGGGACCTGTACCTGCGCCCAGAGGGAAGTATGGAGAAGTGCCAATTGAGTGGGTGTGTAGTGTCCTGTGCTATTGTTGTTGCTATGCGTGTGATGGCTCTGCAGTTGAGGTTGTGTGTGGGAGACCTATTATTTTTGCGGCAGTGTTAGTTACCCGTGTTAGTTTTGCCCGGTTTGTAACAGAGAGCATGTTAAAGAAACAGGTTGAACAGCAGAGCAGAATGGGTTGGACAATACTCTGGTATATCAGTAGGAGAAGGTGGGGGGCAACATAGAGTCCTTTGAGTTTGCTGATGACTGATAGTCTTTGCTGGCTCCTTGTGTGAATGTCCTTTGTGTGTTGATCGAAGCTAAGTTTATTGTCCAGAGTGAGACCCAGGTATTTGAAACTGTCTACCATTTCTACTGTTTCTTTGTCGATGAGGATGGGATGCAGAGGTGGAGGGGTACCTATTACCCTTTCTTTTGTTTGTATCACAATATTAAATATATTTTTACATTAATTCAGAACATGTGTGAAATCTGGTTATATTTCCTGACAAAGCCCAAAAGTGAAGGAGTTGTTCAGATAGAAAGTCAGCAAAATTTAGATCTTCTATCTAATGCTATATCTTAACACTGTCATTATGACTCATGTCAGCCAGTTTCTTATATTGCATAAGACCAACTTGTTCAATAAAAGACAGCTCTGGCATCAGCAGAGGTGCTCACTGGCTGGAATGGTCAGACCAGGGGATCATGGGTCAAGATACACAGTGCTTGACATTCAAATTCTGTGTTCCTATGCACGCACACTATTGAGTTTGTGTTTTGTGCTCTCCTGTGTATGTGTTGCTGAGTTTTATGAACTTTAAAGGCCCATCTAGGGACGGCAAATTAGCTTAGGCTATAAATGTGTGGCATTGGTTTATGCTACATACTTGTCCCTATACAAATAAACATTACATAAAATAAATGCACATCAATACAGCACCTGTCAAGTGTGTGTGTTTGTAGTGACAAGTTAATAAAGGCCTTGTTTACACCTGGCATTAACATGCGTCTTGGGTGATCCGATCATCAGGGCCATAGAGTCTACTGCCTACTAGCGGGTACAGGTACGACTTGTTTTTCATGTGGCGCAGTACAGAGAGGTAATTCCTCCTTCTAGGAATGTGGTAAGAACACACATGACCCCGTCACACAGATTTGTGCAGCCAATTACATAATAGTGGGACCCAGATAGCATAATGCACACATGAGGGGAGTAGTGAGGAGCCAGGCTGTATAACAACAACACAACAAACAGCTCTACCCCAACGAGGTCAAAGCTCACCTCATCTTAAAGGTTACCTAACAATCAGCAAAATGGCAGGGAATAACAAGAGGAAACATGGGACAGTGGAGAGTGAGAGCAGGTGAAAACAAAGGCAGAAGGTACATCCAGACACTACTTCTTGTCAGTGATGGGTAAAGGGAGCAGAGGAAGATTAAGCAGTGTATCTTTAAATCACAAACTAAAAGCAGTCTGCTGGGATAGTGTTTCATGAGGCAGCAGAAACAGCTTCTGTACTTTAAATATGACCAATATGATAAGAATCCAGTTGTAGGATGAATTGCGAAAAGTTATTCTGAGTGTCCTAACTATTTGGTCACAGTGTTGGTTCGAACAATTGATATATTTTTCAGTTCAGTTATATTGTCCATAAACTCCAATCAAACAACAATCTAGGCAAAGCTGTGATGCATGCTAAATATATCTAACTTTTGCTGAACAGCGATCACTATGGCAACAAGTGGTAATTGTGGGGTAATGGTAAATGTTAAAATGTAGTTTTGTTATTTCTTCTTTTAAAAGTTACATAATCTCACTTTAAAGCTGCATTAGTTGACTTTTTTTGGCCACTTGGGGGCAGCAGAATAAGCTAAAACACAACACTTACATATCATCACCTTATAAAGTTTTATATTATCCGGCTATTTAGCTGCTAAATGTTCCACTTTTTTTCACTTACAATTTGGCATCATATTTTTTGTTATTGTCTTGTTCTTCATTTTTATCATACATTATCAACTGCACCTTCTACACCATCTGAATGTCCCTCTGATGCTGAAGCATTACCTACCTTGGGTTCTGGTGGAAACAGGGCCCTGCTGAGGCGGTACATGTTGCCCAGGTTCATCTGGATGCTGGTGTTAGTGAAGCGCAGCTCGTGGAAGCTGGTGGAGTTGTCGCGGGGACAGATGTCACTCTCGCCAGAGAAGGGAGAGATGGTGATGGTGTTCTTCAGCTCTGACTGTGGCAGGTTGTCGCTCATCCCGCCGTCCACATAGCGCTAAGGACAGAAACACGCAAAGAGACATAATAATGTATGTAAGCAGTTTAAACTTTGTGACAGAGTAAATTGCAATATTTTCCCTCACTGCACTATGTCAACCTGTGTCATTACAGAACAGGTCTCATTGAAACATATGGGATATTGTTCGTGGCTGCTGAACCATGATAATGGGGCCAGACTCTAGACAAAAACATTCCGTTGTGCCCTGAGATTACTCTGACCTAACATTGCAGAAGACACTTCAGCCTTTCAAAATTAAAAACCCAACCACCTTGTCAGTCCCATCTCTCTAACACTAACATCTTATGTATGCGTGAAACCATTTTTAGAGACTTTACCCATTTATTTATGTAATGTAATGCTCCAGTTCCATTTCAGATTCAGCCTCTGAAATATTGGAAAATATTGGATCATTCAATGTGCGTACAGAGTATACCGTAAATGTGTATTTTGACACTTTTACCTATATTAGTGAACTTCTTACTGTAATATTGGATTTACTACATTAGTATTTGGCCTATTTTATGTTGTATTTTTACTAAATGTTACAACTATATTGTTTTTTTTTATTGCGTTTTTGCACCAATGTCTATTACTGCAGTCCCAGCCATCCAAAGAGGGGGATCACTCCTTGAATTGCATCTCCTGAGATCTTTTTCTTATGTACTAAGGTTTTTGTGGAGTTTGTCCTTGTTGTTGTGGGCCTGTAAAGTCCTTTGACTGTAAAAATTAGAGCCCGACCTATAACTTGGCTTATCAATATTATCGGCCGATTAGCTTATCACGGATTTATCCTGTCGGGAACATACAGTATGTCTAACGTTGAGTAACAGGAAATTGCAGTACAGAAATACCAAAGATATGTCTGAAGTAGTTTAGAAACAATTAGCGTGTCCACAAGAAAGCACTGACAAATTCATTTTTATTAGCCACGCTGGTGCCGTGGCTCTATACTGGCAATGTCTGTCATTCAGTCCACCACTTAGGTCCAGACTGAAATATCTACCATTAAATGGATTACCATGAAATTTTGTCGACATTCATGGTTCCCAGATGATGAATCCCAATGACTCTGGTGATGCACTTTTCCTCCAGTGCCACCATGTGGTTAACATTTTTGTTTTTTATTGAAATATCTTAACTAGCAATAATTTTGGTGATCCCTTACCTTTTCATTTAGCATCATCATCAGATCAAAATTTTAGTCTAACCAATTTATGACCAAATACCAGCACAAATAATGACATTCCCATCAGCCTCAGCTGTACTTTGTGTTTAGTGCTAATTAGGTAATGTTAGCGTGCTGAGTCACTGAACTAAGATGGTGAACATGGTCAACATTGACCTGTCATTGTCAGCATGTTAGCATTTAGCTTAAAGCACTGCTAACATGGCTATTAGTCTTGTTCAACTTCATATTGACATCAAATATCAATATTGGTATCAGATGGGCTTCAGTACAAATAAACTTGACTTTAAAAAACTATATATGTTTGTATTATGGGGAAAACAGACATTCTGAGACAGTACACACTACAAGGACCAACTAATTTGAGCTCTGAAGAAAGAACCAGGAAGTTATGTAGATGTTACATAGCGGAGTAGGTTTTAGAAGTAGCTGTTGATTTCCAGAGGAATTTCTTTAAAACAAATGCTAAAATCCTAATCTAATGAAATTTAACGCAAGCAAATATTAATTTCTTCTTGGAAACTTTGTATGCATGTCTGTTATGTATAATAATACTTCATAGTTGTGTTCTGACGAATAGACTCTTGAGGTTATACAACAGTTAACTGGAATGAATGAATTTATAGCATGCCAATTGAACACTATCTCCATTTTTCCTATTACTAGCTCAAAATTACATAAACCTTTCAAGGAACTTTCTAAGAATTTACAGTTACATATCAGTTCCCTTCTTGGAAATTATTAGGAAACTATGTGGGCCCACAAAATGAAGTGTTATTGAACTTTCTAAAGTTTGATTTTCGACAAATACGCCACCAGTTAAGCTGTTCTCCACAATACTGTTTGTCCTCAAGTTAATTCACGCTCATGCATGGAGTTAGTCACACTAAACTGGGCTCTGAGCCAGCAGGCGGTCTAGGCAGCAGAAAGTACACAATGTACAGAATCCACAGATAACACCTGCAGACAGAATATGTACTCTGTAACATGTCATCAGTTCAGCTGAACCTTTCAGTAGCTTATTGGACTCACTGTGCTCCCTGTGGTGTTTTGACACTGAACTTTGGCATCAAGACTGACACACTTTTATCGTACCATTTTAATTAATTTATATATACTGTAAATTACTATATTTAATTACTACATTCATTCAATTGTTTTATAATACCTTACGTCATCTGGTTGATTACTTTTATCTATCCTGACTGTGAAGTAGTTGACCTTTGTATTTTGTTACTATTTTGACATTTCAACTGCTTTCAGTAGATACACTTCAACTAACAGTTCAACTGTTGTTGCTTCAACTGATACTACGTCATTGCAGTGATTAACTTTCAACTGACATATCAACTGTTTTCAATGCTTACATTTCAACTGACACTTGGAACTGCCTGCTCTGTTAACTACGTTCATTCAATTGTTCCAATTTGAAGGTGAAATCTTATGATTATTCAGTGGATTTTTTATTAGATTTCATGGTTGATTACTTTTATCTGTCTTGATTGTAAAGCACTTGACCTTTGTATTTTGTTATTATTTTGACACTTCAACTTTCATCTCTTAGCCTTCAACTGACATTTCAACTTCTTTCACCCAGCAAATCCTTTAAATGAGAGCTCAGCTGCTTTCAGTGGATACACAGTCATTGCAGTGATTAAGTTTCAACCGACATATCAACTGTTTTCAATGCTTATACCTCAAATGACACTTCAACTCCTTTCAATACTGACATTTTAACTGACATTTCAAACACTTTCAATACTTTAACTGACACCTGTATTCATTACTACATGTATTTAGTGTCGCATTTTGAAGCTAGAATCTTGTGATTATTCTTTGCATTTTTATTATATTTCATGTCACCTGGCTGATTATTTTTTATTGGTCTTCATTGCGACGCAATTCACCTTTGTATTTTGTTATTACTAGAGAACTTCATCTGAATTCAATCTGACTGACTGAGATATTGTGTATGGCAACCGAGGATAGGAAGTAGGTCTGATTTGTGCTGCCTGTTCACAGTGGCACACAAACACAATGAAACCCCAGCTCTGCCTATCTGAATTAGATCGCTGTCAAAGTCCAACAGCAACTGATAAGTCAAAGTGAAGGCTACACTGGTATCAGAAACTAGGACTTGCAGCTAAAATGATTACCACACTTCTTTTTCTAATCATGCAAATGACTGATCATGATTATTTGTAATAAACAATGATGATCTCATAGCAGTCTTGCACCATAACATGTATTTTCCCTGTTGGATTTTTTCAGATCAGTATTTCCCTGGTCCTACTTTCAGGTTTTACTGGAATACTCTCATATAACAGATGCGGTTTTGGATCACTGCTGCACCCATAGGCAATCCAAATGATCTTCAAATTACAGGCCATGATCCACCTGTAATACAACAGCTCCACAATCAGACTCATGAGGATTCCCCTCTCTGATATCTCCCCTATCCCTCAACTTCGCTTGTTGCTACATATTTCTAAAACCAGTCTGTGTTTCTATCTTTGTTTGCCACTGAAACTTCCTTCTCCTTTTTTAACTTTCTTTTAGTCACATGGGTACATACTTCTCAATGAATGGTTTCGATCGCATGTAATGAAGCAAACAATGTGAATATTTAAGGAGAAGACATAAAAATTGTAAAATATGATTTTGTACAAATAATTGTGCATCCCAAAAGTTGACACCAAAGCTTAACCTTGATGAGTATAGTTTCAACCACAGACACTTACCACTCCTCTGAAGGATGGAGGAATCAGCCCACAGTAGATGGGAATGAAACAGCTACAGATCAGCGCCTGTGGACAGAGTGCAGGGATAAACCAGAGGATATCCACTTCCTGCAGTTTGCATTATTGTAATGGAGTCCCTAAAGGCTTCTCCAGATTTAGAGGATAACCATGTCACCAGCTCCCCTCACCTGGATGAGTTCCTCTTTGGAGCTAAACTCCGACACCAGCACGTTCTCCCCGTCAGACACTCTGGTCAGTGAAACACACAGCCGCCCCGATGCCCGGATGTGTGCATCAGAGGGAAGGTCACGATTCAGGCCAGACTTTATCACTTTGATCAGGTTGAAGGTAGGGTGAAGGGGGCCCAGGTTCCTCTTCCTGGCCTCTTTTGCCACCCCAAGCACATCTTCACAGCATTCAGCTAAAAATTAGTAAGAAAAAGGAGAAGCTGAGGATCGGGAGATGGGACTTTGAAGCTACACCCCTGCTGTGAAGATTCTCTGTGATCTATGAACTGCAAACAAAAACACACTTCTTCAAGCGTCGACCTGCGACTGGATCAATATTCACTAAAGCTACCTGGAGTCAGTGACCAACAGTGACCTAGGTGAGCCCTCTTCCGAGTACTGAGCCCATGCTGAGGTCACCGTAGCTTCTTGTTGGTCGATACGCATAGGTCGATCTGCATTCACACGTGTCTACTGATGTCAGCCCTTATGATTGCTCATTCATAGGAGAGAAAGTGAAAGGGTTCCTCTGACTCACACCATGTTATCTTATGATCCAGTGGTTCCACCCCACTGTTTTCCATTTAAACACATAGAAAACAATCAGAACATAAGCCATAAGAAGCCTACTGTACTTTAAATGTGATGGTGACTGATTACACATATGTTACATCTAATCTTGTACAGATATTATAATTATGTCCAGTATGTTTACACTGCTTTGAACACTGAAAGTATAATTATGACCTAATAATTAATTTATTTTCAATTTATATTTAATTGAATGAATTTATATTGCAAACGTACATACAGTATATAAACATATAAATTCATTTATTTTGACTTAAAATAATAAATATCCAATTTTATATTTGTAGGCCCACATGTTAATGCCATTCAGATAAGGTATGTTTTGGACACTGGGAAACTCCCTACGTATTATATATGAGAAATATCTGAAAGTGAATTTATGATTTTTTTTATTTTGTCAAAAAAAGTTAAACTAAAATCATCTGAAATCTACTAAAATTCAGCCAGTTTTCTCACACCAATAACTGAACTAAAAGGAGTTGAACCCATATTTCAAAATATATATATTTCAAATATGTTACATTGAAATCAGTGTCGTTCAACATAAAAAACAAAACTACAAAAAAGTATATTTTTGAAATTTCTGCAGCAGACATTAAAAACTATACCAATATTAATAATAATACAGGACTTCCGGTGTCCTCCATATCCTGCCTCAAGTGTGCATAAAGCTCCAGGCTACCGAGCCACTGCGGTGCGTCTTACTTATGGATGCTTGGCTGGCGAGCACCGAGGCGGTCAGAGCACCGGCAGAGGCCCCGTATAGCTTGGTCGCCCCTTTGATGAGGTAGGGCGCTTTCTCCAGCAGGCAGCTGGCAACTCCGATGTGATAAATCCCCAGGAACCCGCACCCGGCGAAAGACAGGTTCCAGCCGCCGTTTAGGTCGAACATGGCGGGGTATGCACGGGCTGGGGAGCCCTGAGAGCGGACAGGTCACCGAGTGCGCCGCGGCTGAAAGGGAGTCACACAGCTGTCAGCCCTGCTCGGCGGAGAGAGGCAGACTCAATGGTCAGCAGAGAACAGCTGTCTCTATAGAGGGAAGGGCAGGGAGGACCTACTGCTAATGATGCCTTCAGTGCTGTCAGAACTATCGCAACGCCGACATGAGCGGTCCAGTGGTAGGCTACGTCCATATATATATATATATATATATATATATATATATATAATTTATATGTACGCGTAGGCCTATATATCTATGTGCTATCAGGAAATCTACACTTATTTTCACGAAAGGGATATTACATTTTATATGGCATGACAAACAAAAAGTTAACCAAAAAAGTCTCACGACGTCATGATGTAGTCTATCAGAAGCCACTGAATGTGCCTGTTGCGTCGCAGGTTATTTACAAACTTTGAGATTTACGAGGGACAGTAAAGGCAACACGTGTTTGGATTGGATTAATGCACGTCTATCAATTCCCTTTTCTACACAAGAGCCAATCAACAGTAAGTGGGATAGACAACACGCAATGACGTCACGATCCCCTTAAAAAGAAATAAAAAAGACACAAACACCTCCCCTACTTGGCTTCTGTCACCTTTGCCTGAGTTGTAGATTTCTCACACCTGTAGAACATTTCTGTGGTGACCATAGACTGTATATAACGGTTACTGCTGTGTGTGTAGATGCCCTTCAGAAGAAAGAGCAAGTTATCTAGATTTGGGCTATTGTCCTCACTGCTTGTTGATGATTGGAGGGCTAGACAGAGGGCCATTTCCCAGTCAGCCACTGGATTCTGAGAGAACCAGTTACGCCATAATAGTTACTGCAACATACTGTTCAAGACACATATCACAAAACAATGACAACATGAATGAACTAACAATGAAAATCATACATCTTAGCCAGTTGTCTGTTGATCTGTGAGAATCTTTTAAAATATTATATTAATAAGAAATAAGATAAAGACAAAATATCTTAAACTTTTTAGTGCATCATACATTATTATACAATATTATAATATTGTGCATTAATATGTTGAGTATCACAAGGTTAAGGGTATAAGGGTAATACTATACGTGTGGTATTGGAATATTATCGTGACATTATGGTAACTAAAGAAGCATTTCCTGAAGGATGTATGTGAATGGTTTGCGCACTGATGCTGATTGACCTTAATGTATTGCCTGAGTTATAGATGGATGAAAGGGGGCTTTAATACACTTCTGCATTGGGATGTAATGCATTGTGGTAGCCTATATAACTGGTAAACTGTACATATCACCATGATGAGATTATTCACTGCAGTTGTTCATTGTGCAATAGTGACTATTTTGAAATGTAACTGAATGGAGTTTGTGTTGTATACAGTGCTGTGTTATAAATACAGTGGGACTACATGGGCCTCCATAGACGTGAATGCATTATATAACTCATAATACCCTATAAATCGTACATGTCATCATATGAACAGCTGATCAGAAGGCATTATTGGGCATTCTGAAATATCTGCACTGTATCCACACAGTTATGGATAGTAGTGATAGTAATTATGAATTGAAAAGTCACAGAACCCACTCACACAATTTGACAAATCATTCATTTTCATAGCATTCAAACTGACAGATGAGGTAATATTATGAAAATGCAGGAAATTGTGAATAATTGGGCACATATGGTATAGTATTATGCTATTGGTATTATTAAATATTAAGGTGTGAGAGTAATATAGCCTATGTAGCCTCTGTATTATTCATTTTATATTTATAAAAAATGCACACGTAACACAAGACATCAGTCAAAATTAAAAGCACTCACAAACACACCAACAGCCTTTCGAGTATACTCGAAATATAATATATATAAAATAATATATATATATATATAATATATTATAAACTGACTGTTAAATACCAGTTAAGACCCAGCAATAAAGGCTATATAGTATTATACGATTTAGGCTATATGGTGCTAGATTAGGATTATTACAGCCTTATGGTAACACTTTTTACTGGAGAGTGCAGTTCTGTGTAATGTGTTGGTAAACGTCCTTCCTCTGCGGGCGCGCGCATCCTCGGGCTCGGAGAGAGTGGTCCTGATGCTGGGACTCGTGTGCGCGCATTACATCACTTCTCTCCCGCGTGATTGGCTGCAGGTCAACTCGTCCGCCTGCCGTGCAGCATCCACCGAGAGCTTCAGCTTCCCGAAGCGAGCGGCAGCGGCGTTTCAAACCAACCTCATCACCATCATCATCCTCATCTTTGATTTCCTAAAAAAAACCTGTTCGCGTGGGTGTTCGTTTTCTTCTTATTGCACTGGCGGCTCATTTCGAGGATGGCCGAGAGCGAGGCAGACACGCCGAGCACGCCGATTGAGTTTGAGAGCAAATACTTCGAGTTTGATGGAGTGCGGCTGCCGCCCTTCTGCAGAGGGAAGATGGAGGAGATCGCCAACTTCTCCCTCAGAAGTAGCGACATATGGATTGTAACCTACCCAAAGTCAGGTAAAAAAATCCTCTGCGTCACATTCTGCACAGTGCTCGCCGACGTATCTTCGGTGAATGCACACGTCCCTTGTGATTATTAAAGTTTCATCATATCAATAAAGCACATAGCGAGAGAAGTTACAACCTATGTCAGTCGTAGGGTTCATTCAGCATAACGCACAGGCAACAATCAGCATGAAAGTTGCAAATCAGGCCGTGTTTCATATGCAACATGCCGGTTGGGTGGGTCACAGTTATCTCACGGATCTAATGTCTCTGTTTATGTTGCGCTTGTGCAGCAGGACTACATTTTATAGGCCTCTATCAAGCAGCGTGTATTTCATGATCAGATGCCAACAGAAGCAGCCCAAATCGATTCATGCCTGGCTATAGTGGCAGTCAGCCTACACGTCTCAGCTGGCCTTCATCATCCACCGTAATCTCACGCGGTATCAGTCACACACAGATGGAAGTTGGTGTTTACATGCATTGCGCAGCGCTGCTGCAGGCCCTATGCCGTGGGGTGCCCTGCTGTGCGCTGGGTGGGTCCGGTCATGTGACGGCTGGTGGGCAGCTAGAGCTCGCGGTCTGTGCATGCAGAAGGACAGAGGGAGTTTGATTGTTGTCGTGGGAAGCCTTGTACTGTATATAACGCAACTATGCATCATCAAAAGAATAATGAATCAGGAGGAAACCTTCACTGATGGCATTTTCTCCTCATGGGACTTTCTAATTGATTAAATCATTTTGATACATCTTAAGATATGTTTATGTATTTAACTAGGCCCTAAACACATGGCTATGGCCCTGGTTCTCATGTCTCTGGCGCAATGATATTCACTTATATCCATTCATGAAATGTTGCATTTCTGAGTACCAAGCCTGTCCTGAAAAGAAAAACAGTATAAAGGCTTGGTCACACCAGGAAATGGCACAGAGAAATTCATCCACGTCTTTGCGGAATATGTGATCTAGAAGCTTAGTGACGTAGTGATGGCATTTTCCCCTCATGGGACTTGATGCTTCTTAATATATGATAATATATACAACTATGCCTTAAACATCATGTCAGTCTAACAGGAATGCATCTCCATCCATTTCCATTACAAAACACATCTATCCAGTATGTTTCCCAAACTGTCTAGCTGGTGAGCTAACTGCAAAGTCACTAGGTGGCCGGGCTAGAGCTGGTCAGTAACAATTGCTCCCAGAGATTCTCTCTATTTTCTCTCTATTGTTCCGTTTACTCCACCTCACATCCTTTCATTCAATAAAAAGTTATTGAAGAGGGAAAATAAAGCTCTTTGACCTAATGAATTTGGTAACAGTCACTTGGCAAACTCGTTAGCTCATTAGCTTAGCTCGGTCACTAATGGGACAATAAGTTAGCACAGCTTATTCTAAAGAGGTATTAGTACCACTGACTCCTGTCTCATAACTGCTTGCAAACCACAGTTAATACTCCGAGAGAGGAGGGTTAAATAAAATTGAAAGGTGTAACACAGCTAATAAGCTAATAGCTTCCTCCATTTTGGGATATCCGGTTCTCTTTCCCCTCAAAAGTCAACACTGTCAAGATAGCTTGCTATTGGTCAACAGGGCGAATTCACTGGTTAAAGTTGAACTTAGCGTGAAAAAAATCACGCAGACTTTACTTCTTCGACACCTGTGAGCGAAGCCAGTAATCACAGTGTTTCCACTGGAATTAATTGAATTTGCCACAAAATTTCTGGTGTGACCAGGCCTTTAGTATATTTAAAGTTATGTTGTGACAATGCCAGAAGCCTAAAAATAGTAGAGGGCTCAAAGAGTTTAATGTGTGAAAGTATACAGTGGAGGACTTTATTAGAACAATGAATAATGCTTTATGGGTTCAATTGCATGAATGCATTGTATATTTGTATGCAGATGTTAGTGAGTGGATTGTGGAGTGTTGCTGCATCATACTGCAGTACACATTCTGTTACCTGATACTGTGAGAGAAAGCAGTAGAGCCAAACTCTCCTGTGTGTAAGACAGTGCTGCTTCCTGTTTAGGTTTTGCCATGCAAGCCTAGAATTGTGCTGCATCCTCCCATTCCATCCAGAGAGGCCTTGTGCTAACTGTACATGGTCATGGTTCATTTACACT
Source organism: Macquaria australasica (assembly GCA_005408345.1). Taxonomy (NCBI): domain Eukaryota; kingdom Metazoa; phylum Chordata; class Actinopteri; order Centrarchiformes; family Percichthyidae; genus Macquaria; species Macquaria australasica. The sequence continues at coordinate 134,505 of SEMN01000324.1, forward strand.
CTCCTGGAACTCAGTACATTTCATGCTGACTGTGGAAAGTGTGATTCTCTAAATTATATCAAGTAAACTGCAGAAGGAGTTCACACATCCATTTGATGAGGCTGCTACGTGACCCTTAGGCCAGTCAGTCATAAGTTGCATTATCCATGGATATTTTGCCAAATCAGTGCAACATGTCCTCATTGTGATTTGATATCATGTCATACAAAAGCACAGATAACTGTTAATTTGCTGTGAAACTTATTTGGTTAATTTTGTTGTCTGATTTTTCAGTCACCAGAAAGAATGCTGATATTGGACAGTTCTGCAAACCCAGGATTACTTTTGTTATTTTTCTACAATATCTGTGCATGGCAGCTGGAGTATAGTTGTGGGTAGGAAAAGACTGTGGATATGGCATATAAACTATGGTTAAGGCAGGTTAGGGTTAGGCAACTGAAACACTTGGTTAAAGCTGCATTTATCAGTTTGTTAATTTAAACAATGGATCAAATGACTTTGTGTAATGTGAAAGGTGTCACTTGTAGTAACACATGGGTAAATATCACCACTTCAGCTCTACTGTGCTTTTTAGCTTCTTTCAGCTCATTGTGTTGGTTTTACAGCCCGCAACTTTATTGTTTTGGTTTAGTCTCAGGCAGCTGTTTTCAGAGTAAAAGCTCTGATAAAGCCACTGTCCACTACCTGCCCAGCAGCAAACAGCAGACAGACACAGTTAGAGAGTAGCTGGTGAACATAGTGGAGCATTTAACAGCTAAAGAGACAGATATTTCCCCAGGAGTTGGTGTAGACCAAAACCAGAGCTAACAGTATTGGACTTAGATTCATCAGGTGGGCAGAAATACTAATGTTGCTCCGCGTCTGCTCAATGTGTAAACAAGCCATTGTTTGCTAACACGTATATCAAGTGATAATATGTCAGTGCTGTGTTTACAGCTGGTTCTGCTGCCTCAACGTGGTTTTACTGCCTGATCCAACTTGCTGCTGGGAGGCAGTTTTGAAACAGAACACTGGAAGTGAACTGTATACACTAATGTTACACCCAAAATCTGTACAAGTATTATAAAAACAGCTAAAAGAGTGCATTACTTCGTTTCAACAGAAGTGCCCATATTAACCAACATCAGAACCTGTATCACAGCCAGATTATGAAATGGCCAAAGAGTCACATCCAATCCCACATATTACTTCATAAATCAAAGATAGACTCAGACATTTCCAGGAAAAACAAATCAGTCTGGGCACAGGCACCAAGAACGCTCGCTTTCATAAGTTGGTCACAGCCAACTCTGGAATGTTCCCTCACATTCACAGACAAAAACAATGATTGCCTGATCTCAACTTGATGTCCTTCCTGGCTTCTAAATCAGCCTCTCTTGTTTCTCTCTAGTGAAAACCCTGTAAATCCTGGTGACCTTCATGTTTGACATTTAAATGACTGTTGTAGACGAAGACAAATGTGTCTTGTGCTGGAAACCTTTCAAAAGACATGAGACATACAGAAAGAAATGCAAGCCCACCAAGCTTTAAACAAGACAGTCTTAATTCAGATGATGTTGTGGAGTAAAAACAGTAATAAATTAATGTATATCGAAAGACATCTACTGATTCTTGTGCACATGAGAGAAGCAGTCAAAAGCAACCTGAAGCTTTTAGCTCCCCCCCCCCTCTCCTGTGTCCTCCCCTTGCTCTGTGTTGGTCTTCTGGTGCAGAGGGAAAGAAAGCACATGGCAGGCCACATGGGTGGGATGCTGCAGAGCTGTGATGCCATTGGCTCACATGTGTCAGTCTTGGCCAATGGGATTTGCAAGATTCTATAAACCTAGGGGGGTGAGAGTGTGGGGTTGTGCTACAGTTTATGATGGCAGTGCATTTATGACTGTTTTGACATCAGCCATACACTCAATCATGTCTCCCTGCAGGTGGCACACCTCTGCGCTGCACACACACACGCACGCACGCACGCACGCACGCACGCACGCACGCACGCACGCACGCACGCACGCACGCACACACACACACACACACACTCATGCATAAATCACAGAGTAGGCAGTAAAATCAGAAGCACTGACATAGAGGAGAGAGCATCCTCTGCTGCATGCAGCTTTAACCTTTGTCTTTTAGTGCAAATCATGTATGTAGCAGTCAAGTGCGTATGTAAGAGTTAGTGGTTTAGACATGCCCTGCACTCAGTGTCCTCAGATAATTTTTAATCCCTGATATCAATATTTCAAAAACAACTGAACCCTTTCATGAATGCAAAATACATTATAACTGGTACTAATGAGAAATAAAAGTTTTCTTTTAGAGTGAGAAAGTCTTTTCAGGAAACTGACAAAAATCATTACATGATTTATTTGATTTCACAGCCAGCATGTGGCCAGCCTGAAGCCACACATCGTCTTCCTCTAAGCAAGAACAGTCTTTTTACGTCTGCCTTTTCTGCAGAATACTGGCAAACTCTCAGGTTGATATCTTATTAAAAACTAATAATGCTGAGTTGACCGTACTGTGATAAAACCCTGAGCCGTTACCTTTCTCTCTGCTTAATGAAGCAGTGTCCTCCCGGTTTCACATAGTGAGATCTGATAGCAGCCTCCAGCAATTCATTTTGTTGTGTTATTAGACTGTTTTTCCAAAAGAAGTGTGTGGACTGGCACATTCAAGCATATCTGGAAACCAAAACAAGTCACAGGGATGTCACAGAGGCACACTGGCATGGCAATGAATAAAACAGTATAGTACAGTGATGAGAAAGATTCTGCTTTAATGCAGGCATTGATTGGTATTTTTACTTGATAAGTGACTGTTGGTAAGAGCTGCAGGTTCAGGATTGAAAGGCAGCAAGATTGAATCACCAGGCTGACTGAAAAAGTATGAAAAAGAAACAAGTAGTTATTTTTCTGCCTTGAACAGCTACTGCCAAGTGGAACATTGTAGAGTGTTCTCATGGATGGATTAAGACCTCAATGGGACACTGGGTGTTTAGTCTCCAAGGGCCCCAACCTGTAACCATACATGTTGTTACTTGTGTTTTGGGGCCCAGCTTGGTCAACATTTACCACTCTTACCTTATGTTATGTTTAAAACTCCACTGATTTTCCACATCAAAGTCTGTTTCCAGCTGTTGGGGAGTTCTACTGTGTATGTGAAAAAAGTAGTATAAAGTGTCTCCAGAGGGAGCTGTGTGAAGTCTGAAGTCACCATCAGTTGGGGCTGAAGAGTACAAGTTTGAAACTGAAAACAATCAGTTGGTATGGAGTTAGAAAGAAGTGAGATTACCAGACCTCTGTAGCCCGCTGCTCATCTCTGCTGCAGGCTGCAGACTACAGGCTACATTAGCTGCTACTAGCATAACACACACCAATCTCTCACCAAACAGTTGGCAGTCGAGTTGCATTGTGGGTAATGTAGGTGGCAGATTTTGACAAGGCGTGGAAATAAAAAGACGATATCTTTCTGCTGCATCGATTTTGATCCTTTTGTTTTTTATAACTGTCTATTGTGAGTCCGACAGTGTCATATTAGTACTCTTTTAAAGCTGCATGAATTTTATTTGGGCCACTTGGGGACAGTAGAACTAGCTGAAAACACAACATCTGACATATTATCACCACATTATAACTAACGGCTAACGTGTTAGCTAACAATTACGTATTTACATCCAGCAGTTACAGAGCAACATGATCATTCATGTGGAGTGGTGTTTGTGTCACCTGATGAATGTCAGTCCAATACTCCCTCTCTGTAAGGTCTGTTTTTGGTCTCTACCAACTCCTGAGGGAAATATCTGTTGTTATGTTCTCTGCTGTTTGCTGCTGGGCAGGTAGTGGACAGTGGCTTTATCAGAGCTTTTTCTCTGAAAACAGCTGCTGCTGCTGGAAATGAGGCTGATAAAAGCAGAGTTTGTGGTTCTTTGTGGTTGTTTGGTCCTTGTGTGACCACCTAAGATGCCCTGAAGCAAAATCATTGCTGTAACATCCAGCAAACAGTCTTGTAGTCTGTCATATTTTTATTAATCCCCCGAGTACACATCACTTTCTCTGTTCTCTTCTTGCCATCCCAAATTCCTGATTGTCCTCTGGCTCTCTCCTCTCTCCTCACAGGCACCAGTCTACTTCAGGAGATTGTGTATCTAGTAAGTCAGGGAGCAGACCCAGATGAAATCGGCCTTATGAACATCGATGAACAGCTGCCTGTCTTAGAGTACCCGCAACCTGGCCTGGAAATCATACAGGTAAGAATAAGAATAAGAATTAACTAACTAAACAGCAAGGTTGAGTTAAAGACTTATTACATGCCAAGCCACTGCTGGATGATTTATATTTATTATTTATGTATTTAGATTTGTTCAAACAAAAGATGTAGACCTATAAGTCTGGAAAGTTTATGATGGCAGCAATGATTTTCTGGTCTATCCTGATGCTTACAAGGTATGAGCAATAACAAATGTGACTGGCTATCCCAATCTATTCCTGAATGGTGTTGCATTGCAACCCAGCAAAAGTATAACTCGTGTCAGGTTTTTTGGGTAGATTGTATTCTGTTATTTACTTAAATCCTTCCACACTGGCAATGGATGAAGCACTTTAAAATGCATGGGAAAAGGTCTATTGTTTTCTGAATAGCTAGTGTTAAGGTGGCTGTTCTCCTATCTCAGCTCACATTTCCTTAAACTGTCCAGGATGTAATGTTTTGAAGGAATCAAAAGCTGTAAACATCCCATTAACACTGATTCTACACTTAAAGGACAAATTACTCATAACTGTCACTGTGAGAACACTTGTATAATGTCTTCTAAAGTCTGAAAGAAACCCCCTGATGATGTCATCAACAGAAAGCCTGAGTTACAATCTGGGTTGTGAAGATTGAAAGATGGCATTTACCAGGCAGGGAATGTAGGTTCCTTTTTTTAAAGGTTGATCCATACAAAGGACTAAAAGTCAGGATATCTCAGCTTCTGTAGCTTCAATTTCAACTGGAGTGTCAAGTCCCCAAACTTTTTGGAAATGCAATAGTAGTTCAAACTCCAAGTTTGAAAATGTTCAGAAAGTTCAGAAAATGTGAATTAATGTTTATCTCCATCCACTACTGTTGTGTGAATATTATGAGTTAGGTGCATCAAGATAAACATTTGGTGGTGCTAATTCTCCAGTTGAGTGCCATTAAACCATTGTAGAAATAGAGGGTGCAACCAGATGACCTAATTAAAAGGAGCGTAAGTCAAACATCAAATGAACAGAAGATTTGTAGAAAACACGATGGAAATATGACATTTATGTTCGTTTCATGTATTAACTTGAGAAAGGTCACAGTCTCCGCATCGCTCCACAGAGATTTGAGTTGTCGTCTCTTCAGTGGAAGCTTCATTGGACCTTTAAAGGTACTGTATGTAACGTATTACAAGTATTAATCACTTTATATTGCCTGTATGTGAACGGACTGTAACGCAACTTAAAAAATGAGACGTTTCATGTCTTTCTTGGTTGCCTATAGCAGCCTGTGGACTGATTTCTATGTAGAGGACTCAGGTCAGATTTTGTGACCTTATGCGCGCTCCCGAGTGCCTGACCTCTCTTCAGCTACAGGTCAGAGTTCAGCTCCCCAACAGCCGCAATAAAACCAAAAGAAGAAGAAGCTCCTCACAGTAGCTAACATTAGCTTAGAAATTGAGTCCGCTAATGTCAACAATGACCAGGTAAGCTAACATTACTGCAAAGCCTGTGAAATATACTGTGATTTTAGCTGGGCAATGTTAGCTAACGTTAGATTATTTGCTAACCCGGCATGGATGTATAAGACTTTGTAATACATCCATGTAACACAGGCGAACTGCTAGCTAGCTAACTTAGCTAAATACTGTCTAGAGTTGATAACATCAGCTAATTCATCCAGACTCCCTTATCTTGCTCGCTAACGTTATCTCTATCAAAATAACGTCCTATCTGATCCATCACAAGAAGCCGCTGTTAGAGTATGATTCATAGAGAAGTCAGGCCTACAAATAACAACCCTGTAATGTCAAGATGCATTTATCTCCAATACTGTAGACATGTTTGTTACCTCTCATGCTCAATCTCCTATTCTGAGGATTATATGTCAATGTAAAGTCATTTCCCATGCTTATACTTTACATATTTCTGCTGATGAATACCCATGTAATGAATTTACCTACTGGTTGACTTGTCAGTGTGCAGGTTCTAATTCTTGCTTTTTTCTATCTCTCTCTCCATAAAGGACATGACCTCAGCTACATGAGCAATGACAACAATGGGAGCAAGAAGAGAGAGAAGTCCTGAGAGTGTGGTTTACAGTACCATAGTTTATTATAAATACCTACTGAAAAACTTGTAAAAAGAAAACTAATTAATATATGACATTGTAGAACTTGTAAAAAAAAAAAGACACTGAAAAAATGTGTACTTCTATAAAATAAATGAGCTTGTATAAAAAATAAAATGTAGTTTTTCTTTGAGGTAATGAACTCACATGCAGGGACACTGATTACAGTTTTCAGTTTCACCTGAATGGTGCTTCCTTGTAGCCAGTTGCTAAAGAGGTATTTGTCTCTAATCCGCCACCCGGTTCCTGGTTCCTGGTTCCTAGACGTCCTAGATGATGTCCAGAAAAACCCCTGGCAGACGGGTGACCACCATCTGCTTTCTTCCAGTAGAGCTGCATAATCTTCAGAAGTTGAATCCTGAAATGGAAGAAAATGAACATGTATAAAATGGGTAGTTTTATTGTGATACCTTCCATATTTGAGGATGCTGATTGACAGTAACAGTGAAATACACAATGTTAAGCTGTATTGATAAAGCAAGGTAAACTAATGATGCACGAATTGATGAATAATAGGATGTTGCCAAAAACGTCTGTTCTTTACTTTATGTGCATTATCTGCAGTCTAACGTTAGTCATCCCACTCCTATCATCTGTTTATAACTGATGTTAGTTTAGTATTATCATTGTCTAAACCCACTGCCAGACCCATTCAGTACAGTAACGTTAGTTGACAATAAAAAAGTCTCATCTATTATGCAGAAACATTAGAGCATCGATTCCGGTATCACGTCAATAATGAACGTCTAGTTCACCAACCGTTGGCGTTATCATCCAGCAAATTTAGCTCTGCTGACGTTGCTGAGCCTCTCGTGGAAGCTGGACAAATGGTGATTGATTAAGCTGGCTGGCTAACGTTAGCTAACGCTGAAGTGTCATATAAATGCAGTCAGTGTATTATGCAACGACAGTGGATTAGTTCAAAGTCACTAGCCTTCATTGTGCAAGCTAGCAAGCTGATAACGATATTGCTCTTTATAAATCCGACTTTTTAAAATAACGTTAGTGAAACTATAATAACAGTGTAACTTCACTTACCTCATCTATCAACATGATGCCAGTCGATCATGTTCACTCTGCTGTATGTCATGTCACTGTTTTGGCCGATGCCCAGGATGCTTGCTTGCGCCTACTGTGTACGAGAACGAGCAACAACGCTGACTGCCATTGTCTTATTGGCCACCAGTGTAAGACAAAACAAAGACGTTCTGAAAACTCCACACTGTACCTTTAAGTCATATGCTTCATGCACCTCATGATATTCACTATATTTGTTTCCATTGCACTTTGGCGCATTTTGCACATGTTGATAATCCACATTTTCCACTTTAGCCAAGCATAAAAACTGTTTTGTGATATTTCAACTTTTTTTTTTGAATTTCCATTGTTTCCACTCAGGTTTTTTATGCATAAATTGAAAATGAGTATAAAAACAGATGGATGGAAACGCACTTAATGGCTTGTACTTTTCAGCAAAATGTCTTCTTCAACATCTGACACTTGAATGTGTTTCAACAAAAAAGGAATGGCTATGATGTTCACATATTGGTTTTGGTTCCATTCTTGTTATTACAAATACACCTTTAAAACTCAGCCTGTTTCAGAGAAAAACAATTGGCCTAATAATATAATATAAACACCACATACAGAACAGCACACAGAGTTAGAATTGTGACTAGCTGAAACCTGTCAACATTTCATGTTATTGTATAACAGAAAACAAGGAACACAAATGTTGATATATGTAATAGATGCAAAGCAGCCAACATTAACAAATTCTCAAACTTGAACACGGACTTCTCAAACACATCATCCTTGCCACTTAAATGTTAAGTGAATTAGATTTATTGAGCCTGCAAGTATACTTTTACAATATAGAATCACATTGACACATTGTTTCATAAAGTAGTAGATACCATGGAAATCCACTAATATCTGAGGTATTCTGCTGACAGACACACAAACAGGCCAAGTATATTCATGGAGAGAAAAAGGTCCCAAGAAATGGAGCTACAGATTACGTGTTTTCAGCAGATAAGGCCAGAGCATAATGCCAGAGCATTCTGCCAGACTGATACGTGAATTGCAGAGTAAAGATTTAAGTAATGACTTCCTTTGTGTTTCCACAGGAGCTGACGTCCCCTCGTCTGATCAAAAGCCATCTTCCCTATCGATTCCTCCCCACAGCCATGCACAACGGAGAGGCCAAGGTCAGTCCACTGAGACTGGACATTACACATACAGTAGCCATGGCTTTTCATTGCATTAAGATGCTAATAATATTATATTTAAAAGCATAACATTAGTTCAGGCAGAACACTGAAGCCATTGGCATCAGCTCACTGACTGGCTTTGTTCATGCTTCACAATAACTGGCTCATTCATCAGCTGTTTGACTGCCTACCAGTTAACTTGTAACATGCAATCATATTCATACTGAGGTTCAGCACAGCCATTAGAACCTCACGCTATTACTTTGCTGGAACACCACCACTCCAACCTTCCTGAATCTGCTAAGTTTTTGGTATTGTTGATTTAACTAAGATCTAATGTTCATGCATGTTAGAGGGGGATTAGTTTTCCCAGCAAAATCCACATTCTGCTCTGATTCTTTAGAGCTTCCTTAAACAGCAGAGCATTTTCTGCCAAATCTGACTGTATAACCATTTGCTATAAATGGTCAATTCCATGAAGTGTATCTGACTGAGTTAGCAGTAATAGCCATTAAGCTAGTATGGTGGTTAAGCTAGACTTGTATAACAGAAGTACAGCCGAGGACAGATCAAAGGAAAACCTCCCTTTATATAGTGTGCCTGTAGTGAGTGAAGTTTATGTGAGGCTACAATGTAGATTCGTACCATACATGGATGGCCTGTCACGGCTCTGCCGTGCTCATTGTTTTTTCCTTGTGTTTCTGGTGTTTTCCCCCTCCCTCTTGTGTCCTGTGTTGTCTGTCTCTCTGTGTGAGTGTGAGGGTGTCGCTCTGGGAGGCGTGGCTGCCCTCTTCACATCTCCTGCTCTGTATCTGCAATCAAGCCGGCACACCTGCTTTCCATGAGCTCATCAGTCAGCAGTACTTCTACTCCGGTCTTCCCCCCACTCATCGCCAGATTATTGCTTCTGCTTGTATGGTCCCTGCCTGCCTTTCACGTCAAGTCTGCCTGCCTCTCTCACCAAGTTCACCTGTGTGCCTGCCTGCCACCCAAGCCAGCCACGACCTCCCTCCAATGTGTCCACCCCTGCTCTCCAATTCCCCTGCTCCCCTGCTTCAACCTGTCCCTTCATCCAATAAACCCGGTTACCTTTAATCTGCTCTTGAGTCTGTGTCCTGCACTTGGGTCTTTCCTGTCAACATGTCACAGAATGATCTGGCCAACACCACAGACCCGACGGACACAGGCACGCTCCAACATGCCGTCTCTCATCAAGGGGCTCTTCTTGGCCAACACGATCAGGCGCTTCAGCTCCTTGGTGAGGACATGCAGAATGAGTGAGCAGTTGAAGGACGAGTTAGCGGCTCGTGATGAGGAAGCCAGCTTCGACTCTCTTGTAAGCCTTAGGCATTAGGCTGGATAATCGGCCCCAGGAATGCTGCAGAGAGAGAGCTAGCTGTCTGCCATCCCAGTCTCCAGCCTTTTCCCCGGTTGCCCCTCAGGAAGGTCCAAGACACTCACCTTCCCTTGTGCCACAGGACCCCTCTGGGCCCTCCGCTTTGGCCCCTCATAATGAGGAACCAATGCAGCTGGGGCAAGCTCATCTGTCCCCTGCGGAGCGCCTCCACAGGATAAGAGTGTCTCTACTGTGGTCAAGTAGGACATTTCCTCACTACCTGTCCACAACGGCCAAAAGACAAGGCTCACCCCTAGTTGTGGGAGTTCAGGTGAGCCAGACGGGTATCTCCCCAGTTACCCCCACTTGGATGTTGATATTGGCTGCTCTTTGTAACCACATTCAGAACTTTCCCGTTAGCGCATTAATTGACTCTGGTGCTGACAATAACTTTATTGACTGTGACCTGGCTCACCAGGCAGCCCTGCCTGTAGAGGCGCTAGAGGTTCCTCAAGTAGTCAATGTCCTGGATGGACGGTTACTAGGCCGGGTTACCCATCGCACCAAACCCGTGCTCCTAGTCCTGTCTGGAAATCATCGAGAACTTATTCAACTCAACCTTCTCCCCACTCCTCACTCACCTCTAGTTCTAGGATTTCCCTAGCTCAAGCTACACAACCCCCAGCTTGATTGGACCACTGGGAGAGTTACTGGCTGTTGCCACGCTTCATGCCTCCAGTCAGCTCTGCTGCATGTCAATCATTCTGCCTCTGCTACCACCTCTCAACCTCCTGACTTGTCTTGTGTGCCCTCCCAATATCACGACTTAGGGGAGGTTTTCAGCAAGCAGCGAGCCCTGTCCCTTCCTCCCCATCGTCCCTATGATTGCACTATAAACCTCTGTCCTGGAGCCCCACTTCCCACTGGTAGACTTTACAACCTGTCACACCTGGAGAGGGAGGCCATGGAGCGCTACATAAATGAGTCCCTGGCAGCAGGTATAATCCATCCTTCGTCTTCACCCGTAGGAGCAGGGTTCTTTGTTTCCAAAAGAGACCACACCTTGCGCCCCTGCATTGACTACCGAGGGTTAAATCACATAACTATCAAGAACAAACACCCCCTTCCCTTGTTGGACTCTGCTTTCGAGTCTCTCCATGGAGCAACTATCTTCACCAAACTGGACCTAAGAAACACCTACCACCTGGTAAGAATTAAGGAAGGGGATGAGTGGAAGACGGCGTTTAACACCCCCTTGGGCCATTTTGAGTACTTAGTAATGCCCTTTGGACTCACCAATGCTCCAGCAGTGTTCCAAGCCTTGATAAATGATGTTTTGAGGGATTTTTTGAACCACTTCGTATTTGCTTACCTTGATGATATCCTCAACTTTTCCAGGACCCTTGAAGAACACACCTGTTACATTCGACAGGTTCTGCAATGGCTGTTGGAGAACAAGTTGTTCATTAAAGCTGAGAAATGTGAGTTTCATGTTAAAACAGTAAGTTTCCTGGGGTTCGTCATCGCAGAAGGACAAATGAAGCCAGATCCGGGTAAGGTTAAGGCGGTATTGGAGTGGCCAACCCCCACCACAGTCAAACAGTTGCAACACATCCTGGGTTTCGCCAACTTTTACCGCAGATTTATTAGAGACTACAGCAAGGTTGTTTTAACCAAGCTCACATCTCCCTCTGTTCCTTTCTGCTGGGGTCCCGAGGCCGATCGGGCATTCAGTGACCTGAAGAGATGGTTCACGTCGGCCCCCATCCTGACCGACCAGACCCGTGCCTGCAATTTGTGGTGGAGGTGGATGCTTCGGATATGGGAGTAGGGGCCGTCCTCTCTCAGCGCAGCCCCCAGGACCAAAAACTCGGACCCTGCGCCTTCTTCTCCCACCGCCTGACCCCACCAGAACGCAACTATGATGTGGGAAACCGGGAGCTGCTTGCAGTCAAGCTGGCTTTGGAGGAGTGGAGGCACTGGCTGGAGGGGGCTGAACAAGCATTGTGGTGTTGACTGATCACAAAAACCTCTCCTATATCCAGACTGCCAAGAGACTGACTTCCCGCCAGGCTCGGTGGGCTCTCTTTTTTGGCCGACTCAATTTTACCCTCACTTACAGGCCCGGCTCTTGGAATACCAAACCTGATGCTCTGTCCCACCAGTTCACCCCGGAGGAGGTGAACACGACACGATCCTGCCCTCCTCCCACATTGCTGCTGCAGTCACCTGGGAGATTGAGTCGGTGGTCCGCAGGGTCACCGCGAACCAGGTAACTGCCCTCCTAATCTACTCTTTGTCCCTGACTCTGTTCGCTCCCAGGTGCTGCAGTGGGGTCACACATCCTGGTTTGCTCTCAACCCAGGGGTTGGGTGAACTCTATCCCTTCTGAGATGATGTTTCTGGTGGCCAGCCATGGAAAGAGACACCAGGGCCTTTGTTTCTGCGTGCACAGTGTGTGCTCGTGGGAAAAACTCCCATTGCCCTCTTGCTGGCCTCCTTCGCCCCCTGCCCATCCCCAGTCGGCCATGGTCCCACATCGCCCTGGACTTTGTTACCAGTTTGCCACCCTCTCAAGGTAAAACAGTCATATTAACCATTGTGGATCGGTTCTCAAAATCTGTGCATTTCGTGGCTTTGTCTGGTCTCCCCTCAGCCCGTGAGATGGCCCACCTTCTGGTGACCCGTGTGTTCCGCCTCCACGGCATCCCTTCGGACATCGTTTTGGACCAGGGTCCTCAATTCCCGTCTCAGGTCTGGAAGGGATTCTGCAGCGCGCTGGGAGCCTCCGTGAGCCTGTCCTCTGGATTTCACCCCCAAGCCAACAGACAGACAGAGAGAGCCAATCAAGGGCTAGAGGAAGCCCTTCGCTGTGTGGTTGCCAGCAATCCGTCCACCTGGAGGTCCCCCTTCAAGTGTTCTCTAGGTTATCAACCTCCCCTGTTTCCCAGCCAGGAGGACGAGAATACTGTACCTTCAGTCCAGGCCCATCTCCGCCGTTGCCAGAGGGTATGGAGGAAGATGCGCACCGCTCTCCTCCGCTCCGCCGACCATAACTGCCGCATGGCTGACCGTCACCGGACCCCAGCTCCTCAGTACACACCAGGCTCCCATTGCAGGGGGGGAGGGGGGGGGGGGGTACTGTCATTGTTTTTTCCTTGTGTTTCTGGTGTTTTCCCCCTCCCTCTTGTGTCCTGTGTTGTCTGTCTCTCTGTGTGAGTTTGTGGGTGTCACTCTGGGAGGCGTGGCTGCCCTCTTCACATCTCCTGCTCTGTATCTGCAATCAAGCCGGCACATTTGCTTTCCATCAGCTCATCAGTCAGCAGTACTTCTACTCCGGTCTTCCACCCACTCATCACCAGATCATTGCTTCTGCTTGTATGGTCCCTGCCTGCCTTTCACGTCAAGTCTGCCTGCCTCTCTCACCAAGTTCGCCTGTGTGCCTGCCTGCCACCCAAGCCAGCCACGACCTCCCTCCAACGCGTCCACCCCCGCTCTCCACTCCCCTGCTCCCCTGCTTCAACCTGACCCTTCATCCAATAAACCTGGTTACCTTTAATCTGCTTCTGACTCTGTGTCCTGGACTTGGGTCTTTCCTGTCAACATGCCACATGGCCTGGTCAAAGATTCCCCTACAGTCTGTCCTTAAATGGAAAATTCATACAATGAGCATGCATTCTAACCAGATGTTCTTCTTCTGGCCTTCCTCCAGCAAAACCTGGGACCCTCCTGGTCCTCCTCTCTATACATTTACCATATCAGGGAATTTACCAATAATTACACAACGTATACAAGATGCATACAAGATATGAAAGTTGATATGAAATGATCAATATTCAGTACTACAACAACAGCATTACATGGGACTAATATTATATATCTGACTATAGTGAGTATTGTTGTGGTTCTCTTCTAGGTGATCTACATGGCTCGTAACCCAAAGGACCTGGTGGTGTCCTACTACCAGTTTCACCGCTCTCTCAGGACCATGAGCTACCGAGGAACCTTCCAGGAGTTCTGCCGGCGCTTCATGAATGACAAGCGTAAGTATGTACATGTAGGTTTCTGGAGAAATGGGACACTATGACCTTCCATCTGGTTTCAAATCAGTGAACTCCTGTACTGTTTTGTCTCAAACTTTGTCTACAAACTACTGTAGGTTCATGTCTCTCTCTCTCCCTCTCTCTCTCTCTCTCTCTCAAAGTGGGATATGGTTCCTGGTTTGAACATGTTCAGGAATTTTGGGAACATCGTATGGACTCTAATGTCCTCTTCTTGAAATATGAAGACATGTACAAGGTAACATCCATTCCTCACTGTCTCTTGTGCCTTTTTAGCCTTTTCTGCCAGCTCTTACCTTAAAGGTTGGGTAGGCAGTTTTCTTTTGGCATCACTGGGAAAAAATGCCATATTAACTGTGCAGCATATTGTAATTCAAGTGGTCTGAGAGCAAATCTCAACTTCAGCCCTCCCTCTTGCCTCTGTTTTCAGGCTTCAGAAAATCTAGCCTGTGACGGTCACAGGTTATTTCAGAGACTTGTTCTGCTGCCGGTCGAAGTTGTGGGTTTGGTGGGAGGGGCTTAGCGGAGTGATACGAGGCAGCAGAGAGAGAGGCGGAAGGTTTTGCCTAGGTTGCGCAGATTTTGCCTACCCCAGCTTTAACAGTATTTAACTCCAAGTCATAAACCAGTAGTCTGGCCTTTGTGAAGATCTGACTCCTCTGAGCAGTGGAGCTGCTGTACTGATGAATGTGACTGTGTATGTACTGTGAACAAATTTGTGAACAAATAGCCTATAGTTTTGCCTTGCTAGAGATGGCACTATCATAGTTACCTGCTCCAATTACATTTCAAACTTTTCTAAATCCAACAACTGAACTGACTCATTGAAGTATATCACAACTGACTCTCACTATGAACTACAATTAACTATTAAATGAAATCAGGTCAGTACAAGTACAGAGAATAAAATAGAATAAAATACCCAACATTAAAATAAGATAGAGAGAGTGAAATAAACAATAAAACATATGAGACATGTTAGAAATGGGAAAATAAAATGGCAAAGTTTAATAAAATAAAATAAAAAAGATGAGAAATTAGTTTAAAGATGTAACTGAATGTCCAAGCCTGAGATCCTCGGACAGTGGTCCATGTTAGTCTTGAGGCAGGATTTAGGGACAGTCAGAAGAGCCCTCCTGGCTCTGCTCCAGGTTGTAGAGAAGCAGCAATGCAGCAATATAACCAGGAGCCAGGCTGTCAAGTGCTTTAAACATGATCAGTAAAATCTTCAAATCAACTCTAAACTAAAAATCAAGACGTGATGATATAAAAGCATGTATGAGCTTGTCAAGATCGGCGCCAGAGAGCAAAGACCTCTTTTTTGAGATGCTCAAGTATCAATTGGAAGACGCATGACTGGGGCATGTTTTCGTTTCTCTGGTTTCTGACTCTGGACTCTGATTTTCGAGCTCACTTGGATTCGAAACTGCTCAGACTTGGACTTGGTCTTGGACTCAGCTTAAGCCAGACAGAACCTTCTAATTTTATAATCTGGCCCAATTTCTGCCAGATGGGTTGTTGTTTGACATGCAGCTTGAGGAGGGTCACAACGCTCAGACGATTGGTTGGATTTCTAGGAGGCCATAAAAGGTCGTCTGTCTGCAGTTTGAGCAGTTCCATGGTTCCATGGCTGATTTCCCACTAAACTGAGGCTGTTTTAATATTATTGGAGTAGTATTTTACTTGTCGTTAAAACTGTCTTGACTCTGTGATATAAAACTGAACTTCACTGCAGAACAGACACTACATTGTCTGCATCTTCCAGACAGCTCCTCCACCTCAATGTTTTTCTTTTTTGCTCTTTTTACTTTCCATTCATATTAAAATTGCACAAAGTAATGCTGCCTTTCTTTCTTTTTGTCAGAATTGTTGAGGACACGGCCATCTTGTTTAAATAAACTTTATTGGTACTGTTAATGGACAAAACCAGCCGGGGGATCCGTATGTACGTTCAGTGTGAGCTCAACGTCGTGGCCAGTCAGTTAATCCGTACAGTGCGTGCAAGGCCAATTAAAATGTGTGTGTAATGAATGACCACTGTAAGTGGTCTTGACTACAGTTCTGGTCATCAGGTCCATTAATCTGTTCACTATAGGTTCAAAGCAAGATGCAGTATCTCAGCTACTACTAGCTAGATAACCATGACATTTGCTGTGGATATTTATGGTCCCCAGATGATGAATTTTATCATTTTTTCACATTATTCTCTTGCAGCACCACCAGGCCAAAACTTTCACTTGCAAACAAAATCTCATCATCATCTCTAATTGGCACATAAATGATCTGAGGAGCTAGACTCTTGGAGTTTGTATCCCCTATGCTCTGAGGCTATAAAAATATATCTAAAAATGTCTGTATATTGCTTGTTCTGTAAAACACACTATCTGTGAGACAAGGGCATAGTTTTGGTTTGAACTTTGGTAGAGACGTTTTTTGTCAGACAGCCAATATGCACATTTGTGTATGTGTGCTCTATATCTCTTTTTCTCTTCATGTGCACATATATATACACACATATACATACACGAATAGCTTGACTCTGCAAACTGTTTACTTCATTCGATATGTATTTGCTTATACAATTTGCCTAAAACAGGACGTGTACCATATGAACCTTTCTCTGATTTTAAACAGATTTTAAAATCTTAAATAATAAAACATTGTATTAATATAAAGCTGATGGAGCCACAGCGATGCTTTAACATGAATCTATATTTAAACCATCTCAATAACGTCCACAGCCAGACATTTGATTCTGAAATCAGAGCTCAGCTGTGTGGCTCTGGCTGCTTAGGCTGCTGCTGACAGGATACTCCTGAAAACGATGCCTAATAATCAGTTGGACAAGTTTACCCTAAAGTATAATATGTCCATAAAACAATGGCCTATACAATAATATCTCTACTCCTGATCCACCCATGAAAAAGTGGAGTGAGAGGGACGACCTACTAATACTAACCACTTCAAAACGGCATTCATTCATCGCCATTTAGACGCTACTACTACTGCTACAGCTAGCCAACAATGCTAGTACAGCGGGTTGCCTGATCATCAGGGCAGGTATCCCCCATATCTCGCTCTGTCATTTTTCATCAAAATAGGCCACTTTTTTCAGAAAACACACAAACCTGGCAACTCTACATAGATCATACCAGTAGCACTATGTGGATGCAAAATGACAAGATCATTTGAGATAAAAGTATTGGTAAAAATATTGATAGGGACAATTCAGCAGGGCATTGGTAGGCACATGTCCTTAACGCCGTTACCCAAATCTATCCCTATGCTGACAAAGACCATGCATGTAAAAGAAAGGTCTGTTTTTAACCTTTTCATACTAGAGCAACTACATTTCCTCCCTAAATCAAGCCCCTTCCCTATCATTTTCCTACGGCTGTAACCTATTTTAACCTTCAGTTTAAAAATTAAAAATCTCTTTTTCAAGAGTGTCCTGGCCAAGATAGACAGCAGCACAAATAACACGGTTGCAGACATAAAACAAACATAAAACAAGAACAAATTACAGAATTATAAGATGTCAAATCATTCTTCAATCATTCAAAACATCTACAGCTGGATGTTTTGAGTTGGCAGCAAAGTCTCTGATAAATCCACTGTACACTACCAGCCCAGCACCAAACAGCAGATAGGTAAAAAGTTAGCAACAAGCTGGTGAACATAGTGGAACATTTAGCAGCTAAAGAGACTAATATTTTTCTCAGGAGGGGGTGAAAACCAAACCAGAGCGAAAAGGAGAGTGAATTATTAGACTTACTTTCATCAGTTGGGTGGCCATCCATCCGGTTTTAGGTCGGACACTCCGGTTTTGAAATACCGTGTCCGTCTACCAGCCTAGCCTCGAGCTGGACGCTCATTTGTCCTCCTTTGAGATCATCCCTATTTTATACTTTATCCAATGGTATATAATAAATAAATAATTAATAATAAAATAAAATAAAAAATAGGCTATGTGTAAGTATACATTCCCTTAAGACTTGTGGTCTAACAAATTATTGGCTGAAAATCTAAATAAATGTGATAAATTTCCAATACCTCCTTTGCCTACAGCAGCGTATAGTACAAAACAACACGTATGGCTCCACGCAGAGCTTCAGGCTCATTACGTTCAATGCCATGGCGTTCATATCGACGAGTGGCAAAGAGGCATGATGACAAACAGTAGGGAATAACTTTTAAGGGGGTCAGTGCCGTGTGTGTGGTGTACTAGCCTCTCATCCCACTGTTAGAAGGCGTCACGGATGCCTCTGAAGCCTGGGGCGCTCTGCTCTGCGGCCGTGAAGCGCTGGAGGGGCGTCTTTGAAAAGACAAGTCGCGGTGGGAGTGGCCAGGGTCTCGGTGAGGCTCACGCCATGGACAGTGAGCCCTACAAGGCATGAGGCTTCGGTTTGGTTTGGTGGGAGGGGCTTAGCAGAGTGATAGGAGGCAGCAGAGAGAGAGGCAGAAGGTTTTGCAGGTTGCACAGATTTTGCCTACCCCAGCTTTAAGTAAAGACATGATGGATATCATTGTATTTGGCAACAAGGAGGAAAGAATGAATGTTATTGCTCAGCTTGATTCCAGACCTATAAAGACAAAAAGTTACAAATCTTTGTGTTTTAATAGATTTGGATCTGAGCTTGATAACTAAATCAGCATTTTATCTTCTCAAACAAATATCAGGAATTAGAGTTCTCATGTCTAGACCATATTTAAAGAAACTCATTCAAGACTCATTTCCAGCAGGGTGGATTGTAACAGCCTCTTGTCTGGTCTTCCCAAAAAAAAAGACGTCAGACAACTTCAGCTCATTCAGAACGCTGCTGCCAGAGTTCTAACGAGAACCAAGAGAACTGAGCACATTATTCCTGTTCTTAAATCTTTACACTGGCTTCCAGTTACTTGTAGAATCGAATTCAAAGCGCTACTGCTAGTTTATAAATCATTCAGTAATCTCAGACCAAAATACATCTCTGATCCCCTTGAAGAATATAAACCCAGTAGGGCCCTTACTGTAGATCTTTAGGAAGCAGTCAACTGGTACAAACTCGAGTCAGAACCAAACAAGGTGAAGCTGATTTTAGCTTTAATGCTGCACACAGATGGAACCAACTTCCTGATGATCTCAAATGCACCCAAGTTTAACCACTTTCAAATCTAAATGAAAAACTCTGTTATCCTGTCCCTTTGATTGATGGGTTTCTCTAACGCATTTTCATTTCCTTTGTTGCATTTGGGGCAACTTACAACTTATTACTGCACTGTCATGCTCTGGCTGTCCCTCCTGAGCACCTCTCTCCCCGCCCCTGTGTGCCTTCCCCTGGTGTAATTACCCTGATGTCTCTCACCTGTGTCTTGTTAGCGTCCTCCACCTGTGTATTTAGTCTCTGTGCTCCCATGTCTGTTTGCCAGTTCGTCTTGTCCCATTGTCCAAGCGTGCTAGCTCTTTCTACAACAGCTAAGTAGTTTTTCCCCGTGTTCTTGTGTTTTTGGGATTTCCTTTGTTACTTTGTTGGCATTTTTTCCATAGTCTTTTTGCTCCTTCCTAGTGAAGTGATTTTTTGTTTTCTGAGTCTGATTTTGGTTTCCAACTTTGATTTTTGCCTTTTGCCCTTTTTTGGCAATAAAATCTTATCTTTTTGTACTCCTGTGTCTGGGGTCTGCATCCTTGAGTCCGTGCTTGTCGTGATATGCACTTTAACTGTATTCTGGTCTATGCAATTTGTATTTGATTTGATTTTATGTATTTATAGCAAGCTCACTGCTTACCACTCGCGGGTTCTGCTGACAGAGGCGCACAGACAGCTTCACAAGTTATGGCCGTGGCAGGCCCTTTATTCGGCTCCACTGAGCTCACATAAAACACACACACATGTAGCCACAAATGTCCCTCTTCCCTTTGCCCAGGTGTCGGGAAGCCGTCGTTTCCCGTCCTCTTCTCTCGGTCTCCCTCCGATCTCCAGCTCCACTCCCTTTCCCCAGGCTGCCGCTACTGATAAAACACACACCGCTTGATTATTATCTGCGGCACCTGTGTGCTGCACTGACTTTCCGAGCCACTCCCCCACCTCTCTCTGCAGCTGAGCGCTAAACCACGCCCCGCCACCACAGTATTTTATTTCATCTTATCTAATTTTTAAGAATTCATTTTATTTGATCGTAATTGATTTTATTCTGGTTTTTATTGCTTTTTGTTTTATTTCATTGAATGTCATTCTAATGCTTTCTTTGCCTGTGTGGAGCACTTTGAATTGCCTCTGTGTTTGAAATGCACTATACAAATAAAGCTGCCTTGCCTAACATGCTAAACCAATATGGTAAACATGGTAAAAAATTATACCTGCTAAACATCAGCATGTTAGCTTTGTCACTGAGAGCATGCTAGCTTACTAACATTAGCATTTAGCTCAAAGCACGGCTATGCCTAAGTACAGTGCAGCCTCATAGAGCTGCTAGCATGGCTGTAGACTTGTTCTTTTTTTGAGAGAGTCTACCATCATTTGTATAACAGATTTGGGTAATCTGTAACTGAACCTGCCTTGGACATACAGAGACACATACACCCACATGTAAACATACAGCATGTGCATATAACCCAGAGCTGTAAACTGATCCTATATGTTTGTTCTAACAACTGTCATATGGCTGCAGTCAGTGTCTTTCACCTTTATGCCACATAGATTGTGTAAGCATAGGGAACAGTATGTTCTTAACAGCTGTGGGTGGATGCTGTTTGGGGAAACAGACTCACTGCCTTGGTATTATTAAGAGTTCAAGAGGGAGGCAGTTTTCTCAGTCTTTCTCAGTCAGTTAAAGGGCCCACACACTCAAAAGAAAGGACACACCCTGGACCTTGTTCTTTCATTTGGTATTTGTCTGGATTCCTTAGAGGCAACAGACAACTATGTATCTGATCACCAAACTATCACTTTCAATGTGTCAATTATACAACCACCACAGACAGCGGACTGTAATGTCTACTTTACTGTAATTGAAATTCTGCAACTCTGTTTCAGAGACTTTTTTTTCCTGAATCCAGTTTTTTTTTCTTTGCTAATCTAGCTGTAGACCACCACCATAACCCTGGATGTTATTCAGTACCATACCACTTTCTGAACATCAGATGTGAAGAATGTCTTGCTTATTTTCACAGTAAGATCGTAGACATCAGAGCCAATTTCATTTAACCGGTTATGGCTATCTTTGTTATATCCTCAAAGCCACCAGTTTTCTCTCATTTTGAACTATCTCTTTTGCAAAGCTAAAGGAAACAGTAAGAGGAATGTAGTCTTGTGCTCTAGATGTAATTTTCTTAAAGAGGTCATTGACACTGTGGGTCCCTCCATTGTCTCTATTATGAATAGCAGCTTATGAATAACTTTCCTTCCAGTTTTAAACATGCTGTTGTATATACCCTCTTAAAAAATCAAACCTTGACCCTGTTGATCCAGCCAACCTTAGGCCTATCTCTAAATTGCCAATTTTATCAAAGGTTTTAGAAAAATCAGATGACTATATTTTTAAATGACAATAGAATTTTAATAAATGTCAATTAGGCTTTCATTTCACACACAGTACAGAGAAAGCTCTCATTAAAGGCCAGTTCAGATTCGCAAAGAGACAAAACCGTTTTAGAACGTCGCAGGGAAAAGTTGCAGCGGTGTGAACTGGTCTGTCTCAGCTCGACTCAAGCCAGCTGATGCCGTTGTCTGCGACTCAGCTTGTCAAGTCGTCAGTGGCTGGTTTTAGAACGTAAGGCTCGTAGTGAAGTCAGCTGGTCATCTCGACCCGCTCGTTTTTTTATGTTTTCACCATTTCATCAATACTAGAAATGCAACTTTAGCAAGC
This sequence comes from Macquaria australasica, assembly GCA_005408345.1. Taxonomy (NCBI): domain Eukaryota; kingdom Metazoa; phylum Chordata; class Actinopteri; order Centrarchiformes; family Percichthyidae; genus Macquaria; species Macquaria australasica. Next base: position 156,305 of record SEMN01000324.1, read on the forward strand.
AACTCACTATCACTATCCTCATTCATATTTTAAGAAACTACAAATTATAGCCAGCTACAAAAAAGCCTGAAAAGCTGCCAGTTAGAATGTAAGTACAGAGAGTCATTGCTAAACAATACACCGCCTCGTCTAGTCGCATTGGTGTAAATTGGCAGGTTTCAGAATGTTGCAGACCAGCGCATTGCAAGTAGTTGCAAGTTTCAACTCGTCTCGTCATGAATCTTTGGTCTGAACTGGCCTTAAAGTGACCAATGACTTTCTTTTAAGTGCAAATGCAGGGCTCTACTCCATTTTAGTTTTTCTTGACATCAGCGTGGCCTTTGAAACAATAGATCATGAAATTCTTTGAAACCGTTTGAGGGATTGGGTTTGTATGTCAGGTCCTGCTTTTAACTGGTTTAAAGCTACAGTATGCAATATTATTTCATTATAATTTTCTTTGAAAGAACTCATTTTGACCATTGCATCACTAACAATATTTAATTTAAGGGTTCCTTTAAAAACGTGTGTCTGTGAGCGCCCATGTCTTTGTATTTTGTTTTTTAATTACTGGACCCAGTCCGAATCAAACAACCTTAGTTAGCACGTAAGTAGCCACTTACAGCGACTCTGTACAGAGAGTTGGTGAAATTGATGTGAGTTGATCAGCTGGAGAGAAGACGTATCACACTGTTGGAGTTGTTGGAACTACAGAAACACGGTTGTACAGTGGTGTTACAGAGTGGAGCTTTTTCTCTCACAAAGGATCAGTTTCTTACCTCTGAGTCATACATAACTAGCCGAGTAGAACAGACGTTAGTTGGCTAGTTAGTTATAGCGGTTGACAACCTTGAGTTCTGCTTCAAACCCAGCAACATGCACATGGATGTTTGGTGCGTTATTTGGTGGGAGGGGCTTAGTGGAGTGATATGAGACAGCAGAGAGAAAGGTGGAAGGTTCAGTTTATGTATGTTCAAATTGCCTACTTCAGCTTTAAATCTTATCCATCCAATAGAACCTTCGCAATACTGCTTGGTAGCTCCTCATCCTCCTTGGCTCACATCACTTGTGGAGTGCCACATGGTTCCATTTTGGGTCCTGTCCTTATCTCACTTTATATACTTCCATTGGGTCATATAATGCAAAAAGATATCACTGTTACACAGATTACACCGAGTTATATATACCCATCTTGTTAATTAATTATTATTTAACAGAAGTCAAAGAGTGGATGCAGCAAAACTACCTGCAGCTAAACAATAACAAAACACAGGTTTTACTAATTGGTCCACACAACTGAAGTGCTTAAACACCAGCTGGTTTCCTTAGCTCCCTCTGCCAGAAACTTAGGAGTCATATTTGACTTTATTCTTACTTTGAAGAGAGTCATTTAAGCCTGCTTCCTACAATTAAGAACCATCTCCAAAATACAATCTTAATTGTCCTTCAGTGATTTGGAGAAGGTCATACATGCTTTTATTTCTTCTAGATGTGACTACTGCAACTCCTTGAAGCAACTCTCATGGTTACAACTAGTTCAAAATTGGTTCAGCTGCCAGCCTTTTAATGGGCATTAACCAAAGGGAGCACATCACACCTGTCATCATTGCACTGGCTTTCTCTACATCTTAGAATAGATTTTAAAGTTGTGTTACTCACTTTTAAAGCACAACTTGGACTGTCCCCAGAGTATATAATAGATCTCTTAACATCCTAGATCTCTTAACTTAGATCATCTAATCAGCTACTTCTTGCTGTTCCAGGTCCAATTTTGCGACCAAATGGGATCAGGCTTTTTCTGTCAGGGCCTCTTAACTCTGGAATGCACTTCCTGTAGAAATTAGATCATCAACTACTGTATCCACTTTTAAAAAACATTTAAAAAGTTATTTTTTTAGGATGGCATTCAGGATGTCTGTATGTGCAGATATGTGTATGTGCATATATGTGCTGAAGCATGTGTACAAAGTATGTGTGTGTGTGTATGTATGTATGTATGAGTGTATATATTTATGTATGTGTACGTGTGTATGTGTATGTGCATGTATATGTATATATGTTTGCGCCTGTGTGTGTATGTTTGCATGTATTTGTATATCACCTTGTTTAACCACTTTACTATTTTACTAGTAGACTAGTACTATTTTACTGCTCTGTTCTAATAGTTACTTTATTGCTTTTACTTTTATTTCATTTGTCCTGCTTTTATTGCCTTGTGATGCGTTTTGTAAAATTTGTTTTGAAAAGTGCTGTATGAATAAAATGTATTATTATTATCATCCTCTCCTCTCCAGGATCTGGGCACGTTGGTGGAACAATTAGCCCGGTTCCTGGGTGTATCCTGTGATAAGGCTCAGCTGGAGGGCATGGTGGAGAGCTGCAACCAGCTCATCGAGCAGTGCTCCAACTCTGAGGCGCTGTCCATCTGCAGGGGTAAGTGGGAGAGGAAATAGCACAGGAAAAACACAACACTGCTTGAACCTCTGGTCTGCTAACTAGGCAGAGTTGTAAGCTTCTGGCTCCCTGAGGTCTGACTTACTTTAACGCGTCTGGGTGAAAAGGCTTTTGTTGTAGCTGACACTGTGAAGTGACATCTCCAAAGCATGAAATCCACCAAATGGGTCTTAAAACCATTTCTTATTACACGTTCACTGCATCTGATATGCTTCCTTCTACAGTTGTTGGTGACCCATGATCTAGCTCGATTTTTGCCCATTTTTCCCATTTTGTAAAGGATGTTGATGTTTATCCTATTTAAACCTTTCAATGGGTTAATCATGTTAGGTCAGGCAACCTACAAACCCACTGAACATCTAAAATGTAATCCTTCCATTTCTTATTATTTCTTTTCAAGATCCCAGACTTTGTAGCAAAACAAATAAGTCAGAATGAATTAAAGAAAATCACTTTCAGTTGGATTAAAGGGATTTAGTATTGCTCTTCCACAAAACTGGGAGACTTGCAAGATAGTCAGCGGCCGAGATATCCTGACTTTTAGCCTCCTAAAAAGCTGGATCCTACAGTTCCCATAATGCAACTTTAAATCATCTTTCATTAGACCCTCCTGCTTGGTAAACAGCCACATCTGTCAAACTTCCTTTGTTTTAAAAATGATTGTATTTATTACTCATCTCGTCCTCACTAAATGCAGCAAAGCAAACAAACAACTGCATTTTGCCTGACAGTTAACACTAATCTGTGGCCAAAGTGGCCAAATCATTGACACCAATGACTAGACTAACATTTCCCTGGGTAGCTAGCCCAACCCTACGTTGACCTTGTTAAATTATAGTATTAAGTATAAAAAGGATTTAAAAAAATGTCTTTACAAAACATCTTGTGACTTCCTGGTTTGCAGTTGGCCAGCATATCACTTTGCATTAAACACATCTAGCTCACTTTATTTGAACACATAGCACAACATTTGTCTCTATTTTCCCTAATTACTACCAAATTACACAGTTTAACAAACCTGTACATTAAAGCATTAGTGCAAGGTTATTCTGCTGTGTTGTTCATGGTTCTTAATCTGCTGAAGGCTGTGGGGATCACTTAGTTTGTGTATGGGGAGTTATCTGAGGTCATTGGCCTGTAGTGAACAGTGTGAATGCTTTAAGTACTCTAGGACAGGACATTGTATGAACATGACACATTACACATGATACCCTAATACTGGAACACTGATCTATATATTACTTACCTTACAATTGAACCCACCATTGATCTTGGCATACAATGCTTTAAGTGGTGTAGTTATAGTAATAGTCTACCAAGAAACATGGACATGCATCTGACTATGAAGCCCCAAAGCGTTCATTATTAAAATAATAATGAAATAATTATGAAATAATTAATCATATGAAAGAAATGTGTAAAATATATACATGAAACAAACATTATTAAAACTCAACTCATTATTATAATGTTTTTTGGGGAAAATGCCATTATGAAATAAAAAACAGACATTTTGAAGTAAATATGTCTAAAATGAAATAAATATTAAAATGTATTATTATTTATTAAAATTATAAAATTAAAATTATATAAAATTCTGTTATTATGAAAATAAATGACGAAATAACATTTCATAATAATGAGTTGAGTTTTAATAATGTCTTCAGTTATTTCACAGATGTATTTATAAGATTTCATAATGTCCTTTTTAAATTTAACTGAATAGCAAATACTTGAAGGTTCCATAATTATCTTTTAAGTCATTCTGGGGTTCTGTACATGGAATTTGAGATGATTATAGCACCATCATATGGCTACATGTTACATCTACACCACAGACTGTATAATAAAGTATGATTTCAGCCTGCAGGCCCAGACCATTTTGATTCTACCCTCTTTGAGTTTCATGTCGACGTCTTTTACATTTATTCCCCAATTTGTTACAGTTATTCAGTATGGTTTATTTTGTCATTCCTGTTTTGATTTTTATGTTTACATGCTTTCTGTCATCAATTTTTTTCTGTTGTCCCATCAACGTTTTTTTTAGTTCATGGAAGTCTGGTGTCTGGTCTGCAATAGGCTTAACACACAGCTGACAGTCAGTCTGATCTGTCTCACACACACCACAGCAGGTGAGTCACTGTCACATCAGGCTGCATTCACTCTGCAGCTGAAACATGGCAAATAAAATATGATGTTTTCAGTACAGAAAAACAATATCCATCACAATCTGTCAGATGAATCATCTGAATTCATCATGCACAAGAGTTTCACCTTCTTAACTCCACATAAAGACAATGGCAGAACTGAAGCCAACTGCAAAGATGTTAAAACAGCAGTTTCGGACTTCTTGTGGCCTTATTCTGATTTATTTATTGCGTTGGAACAGGAAATTAGGACGCGACTCAATGAATCCATTTCTGCCAATAAATGAAAAATTAACCCACCCAGCAACATGGTATTGAAAAGATGAGAAGACAACTTATATTAGATAACCAGTCATCTAATACAGATCTAGTTTTGCTTAGGCCTTTGCCAACAGGTTTTTTTAAATAAATTAAAGAACTATTCAGGGAGTATCAGTATTGGTAGTAGCTTAGCAGTGGGCATCAGCCAATTAATCTGTTTTTAGTCATATGACTTTAATGACATGCTCTGACCTTGAGTTAAGATTATTTTCTCAACATACTACTTCAAAAGTCAACAATGAAAGCTTAACAGTAATGCGGTGTGGCAATGTTTCCATTTTCACTTTTAGTTAGGATACCAGTGCCAGTGTCCTGTTATTATACTGTAAAGTCACTGGTACCACTGGTTTCGTAATTCTCATGGCTTAATGACAAATAATTAAGACATGTTGGTTTATTTTTGATAACAAGTCATTTCAACATGGAGTTGTGATTGAAATGACACCAGATATAGATCACTTTAAAAACTGAGTGTGAAAGTTGAGATCATAGTCGAATGAACCTGCCTGGGGAGCCACGGGGTTGCTGAGCTGCTGGGCCCAAACCATGTTCTGAATAAGCAGACATCCAGGTTGTGTTGAAAGGTAACTGAACATTATTAATATTTAAAATTCTTCCCTCTCCCTGTGTATCCTGCCGGCAGGTCGTGTGGGTCTTTGGAAGGACGTCTTCACAGTGTCTATGAACGAAAAGTTTGACGCGGTGTACAGACAGAAGATGGGCAAGTCCGATCTGACCTTTGACTTCTGTCTGTGAGGAGTGCCTGACCCCACCCTCCTCCCGTACCGCCTCCCTACTCCCGACTCCACTGATCTACTTCAGTACGGTCGAAAAGTGCACACTTCCTGCCAAAACCCACGCTCCTACATCTCCATTCAGTCAATCAGTCTGAAGTTCAATGGTACAGTCTGACAGTAGGATTACACTACAAGACTTTTCCCAGAATGCAATCTGTCTCAAGTCAACAAGTCATCAAAGACCCCGCCCTGGTGGACTGATTTAAATGAATCCAGATTTATTAGAAATGTATTTAAATTTCTCAATCAATAGTTAAACCAAACCTCCCTCTATATGTGTATATAGTAACCAGGGTTCGACTGATATAGGTTTTTTAGGGGCAGATACCAATTTCTTGATCTAAAGAAGTGGTCAACATTTATATTCAAAATCCTTCAATATGGCGACGTTCATAACAGGGATTCAAGCTATGTGCAGATATTTGTGACTGAAATACACAGAATATCACACGCCAGTTCAGCCATTTCAGTTTTTCATGTTAAGGTTGTCCCTCTTCTGCCCTGTCTGTTATTTGACGATCCATAAAGGCCTGGGTATGCTAGAAATGAACTAATTAATATGAAGTCTTGTCTGACCACAACTAAAGGCAAGTGTTTATATCTGTTCCAAATGGTAACATTTAAAGGCGTGGCAAAACGCCTGCTGTCACAGACGTATTTGGGTGAAGAATGAAAAAAGTGAAGTGGACATGATTGTCGGATTATCAGTTTCGCAAAGTTGTTGTACACAGCCTCCCCAGTATCGACGTCAAAAAGCTGTTTGGTGTTTTGTTGTTTTGGTACTACTTTGCTTGGTCTGTTACTACCGCGACTGGGTTATATGATAATGTGTGTCTAAGACCAGTAGCCCAGGAGGAAATCAGTATATAGGGTGCAACCAGAAATCCAATCTCTTGAGTTAGACTAAGGAGTGGAGAAAATCTTAAGGGGTTTTTTTTTGCCCCAAAGTTTTTGCTCTAACTAGAGAGAGGAATAGGTACTTGGGCCATCTAGAAGGGCCATTTTGGGCTGCTTGGGCTGATCAGGAGAAGTCAAGCTCACCTTCTAAAGGCCATAACAACAAATCCTGGACAGGTAGTTGCAAGCCCAAAAACCAAAACAATGTGCTAAAAGATGCTAAAACTCTCCGTAGAGCTGAGGGGAACTGTTTGTTATTTGAATGCAAGTCATGCAGTCAGTTAACACTTTGACTTGTGATTTGCAGTGTTTATCAGCCAAAAATCTGCACGTAACCTCAGAGATTCTCTTTGATGATTCTGACTGTCAGGTGGATAAACCCTTACACCATCATGAGAAACTAAAGCTCTTCAGAGAAGCCCAGTTTAATCAAACAGTTTTATGGTTAGCAGCTCTATAGGTCAGGCCACACACCTATTTATTGGTGGGGAAACTGGAATACACCACTGCCTTTAAGTGAGGAATTCACCTACCCAGCAACACCCTGCTGTTGAAAAGACATCAGGCACGGTGGCTGAATAAGACTTATCTTCAGTTATAAAATGTCTATGGATGTCAGCTGTTACAGATGTGATGGATATATTATAACTGAACAAAGTGCCCAAAGAGAATCACAGGTTCTACAGACAACACCAATATCTGACATTAAATTTGTCCAACCGATATCAGTCTAACCCTGAAACCCTGAGTGCATTAGCAGCTGTCTTGATGACACAGTGGCTCCAAGCCAGGTAGACGCATGGAAGGTAACTGTAAGAGGTGAAGTCAAACCTATAGACTTCACCTCTTACAGTGCTATCACGCCTAAATCAACCCAGCAGCTGATGATCATTGTTTTTTTGCTCAAAGTGCAGCAGGGTTTTCAGCCTCCAACACTGGACACTTGTGTATGAGCTTGATGTGTGTGTATGGATGTCTGTGAGTGTGTGTTTAAGAGAGAGACAGAGGGAGAAAGAGAGTTATGTCTTGTCAGTGCTCGGTTATACCACCAAAATGTATCAGGGTTCTCAGACTCGCAGTCAATGAACTTTAAAGCCACTATGTGTAGAATTTCAAAATGTGTAACTCTGGTACTCTGCATTGATAGTATCAAAAATACTGCAGTGTTAGCATCTGACATCGAGCTGAATGGGCTGAAAGCAACACAAGGATGGCACCAGTTGGCTCTAGGAATTTCACCGTACTCTGAAACAAAAGCTTATGCCTCGTTTTTAATGCAGACAAATATTACGGGTCTTTGTAGATGAAATTCAAGACCAGGGGCCTACTTTTCTTTTTTTTAATTGCATTTGTTTGAAGAGTAAAATACAATAATTATAAAAGATATGATATGTACACAAAGACATTCATATACATATATACAGAGACACCTACATGTACTCATATATACGTGAATAAAAAGTAAAGTCTGTGCAGGAGAGGAAGAAAGCTAAAAGCTTATGCAAAGGCCTCTCCTAAAAACTCAAGGCAACATAAACAGGATTACACGAAGTAAAAAAAAAGCTCTGTTTGCTCTGGTGAGCTCAGTCAGATTTTCCTCAGGAGGTTTAAGACAGCTAAAGTGTAGTGATGAATTTGAGTGCTTTGCTTTAATTGTAAAAGTCCACACCATGGCTGTATAAACCTGTTGGGAAGCCCCCATGTGAGCACAATATGAACTAAAATAAAGTCTTTAAACTACAAGATTAGATAATAATGCAAGACCCACCTTCATTAATATCGTATCTTAGTGGTTCAAAGTCCTAAACAAATTTGCAGTTAATCAAATTACATACAACCCACTCACACAGAGTGAACCTCAGGCTTTTAGGTGCCATTTACACTTAAATTCATTTTATTTCAAGTGTTTCATATTCAGATTCAATTCCGATGAGATTTGAATACACAATCTCCGCTAAGCCACAAAACAAATCTCCCTACAATCCATCTGGGTTTTCCCTACATGCAAATTAGAGTTGGCCCTACTTCAGTCCAGAGGAGGCTGGTAATGCACCTGAAGCTGTTTGGTTCACTTTGCATGTGACAGGAAGAAGAATGGGCAACTTCAGTGTAATGTCTGCGTCACTTCAGCTGCGGTTATTATGGGGGCAGACCCTATACAGGTATTTCAACAGACCATTTTCTGAGGTAGTTACACTTGTAACCTAGATTGAGAATGCATCTTAGAGAGATGGATGTATTCCCACCTATTAAACATCTGGCTAAAAGCACCTCAAAGCACCTCCTAAGGTGGTTTGGCAATCGGATTTCAGTCCACCTCTAATGCTTCTTGGATGCATTTACACTTGGCTTTTTAGCTATCAAATAGCTATCTGATCCACCCAAGACACATGAAGTGCACACGTGTAAATGGGACTCTTGGTAGCAGTGGCCTGCTTTGCCTGGTTGGTGATCCACACACTCTTTTCCTGTCTGAACCAGGCTACATATTCCCACCGCTGATGGTGAACAGTGTCCTTTCTCTCTCTTTCTCTCTGGTTTCTCAGAAATGTCAGGTTTTGGCTGCAGGAGAGGAAAGAGCAGCGTATTAACCCATAACCAGCATTAACTGTACTCTGCTACTCACTGTAGTGTCACCACATCAGCAGACTATTAACCTGAGGCATCACTTACAACCAGTCCAGCACCTCCTTCTCTTCCTCTGTTGCCACAGTGGTTTCAGTCCAGCAGACCAGTCCCTGCGCTCTACCAGACACTTGTGAATGTCTTTATTGTGTGGATGTAAACAGCAACCTCAGCACACACTTGTCATGCCACCTCTTTTACGGCTGCTCATTCTTTCTTTTCATTGTTCCTTCTTCTCTCTGTCTCACTGTTTACAGCCATTGGCAAGGCTTCAGCTGCCCATCTCCACTTTTATGGTTTATTTGGATTTTTATACATGCCTGTCTCTGTTTCCTGGCCGTCTCGCATTGTATTTTACATGCTTTGCTTGCTGGTTTATTAATAAAGTTGTGTCTTCAGGCAATATCTGATGACTGTGTTCTTTTTCTTTTAACTCTGTTCGGAACTTCTGTCAGTCGCAAAAATGTGTGTAGTGCTGTCAAAGTGCTGCTATCAGGAGACATGGAAAATGACTAAGTTTCAACCACAAATGGTTTCTCAGGTGTGAGCACAGCAGTATATCTACTTTAGATGAGCTGTGATGACATGTAATATTTCATCTGTAAATTAGGTAAAATACATGTGATTCAATATGCCCAATTAATGTAGGGTAAACATACCTGCAGGTATATCAAAAGTCTTAATAGGTCCTAATGATTTTATCATGCCTGTTTTTTTGGCAGGAAGAAGTAACAAATCCTTAAAGTGAGACCGTTGAAAGATTAAATGAAAAAATTACACAAACGTCTTCTGACAAATGAAAGGTTGACTTCATGAGCAAAAACAAACAAAAGCCTTGCTCTGTTCAATACACTCGGGAGGTTTGCTTCTGCAGCTTTGGTCTGGGTATGACTAATGCTAATGCTAGCAAACTTTAGGTAGATATTACTGTGTAAGTGAGTCAGTGTGCTGACTCCTCTTTTACGACTGCTACTGCTATGTGTTAGCATTTCCCATTATCTAATAACTGTCACTTTGCCACAGTGGCAGCTGTGCAAAAGTTAGTCTTTGAAGCAAAAATATCAATACCACAATGGAAATATGCTCAATTTCAAGCATTCAAAAACCTGCAATAACTGATTTTCTGGCCACTGACATATCACATTTTTAGTTGATATGGAGAACTTGTTACGGTTACAGGGCAACATGATCATTCATTTAAAGTCGTGCTTCTGGCCACCTGATGAATGTACGTCCAATATTCACTCTCTTTTAGCTCTGATTTCTGTCTTCATTGACCTGAGAAAAAGATCCATTGTTACTATAAAACCTTAAGCCACATTAAGTAGTACACAAGGATTTTCAGCAGAATGTACTTACAGTATCCAAACTAAAAGTTGTTGTTTTGAAGCAGAATAGCCTGTCAGTGTTATAAGGTGATATATTATACTACTGAATTATTATTACTGATGCACTGAAGCATGGACAGTACTTTAATGCATTGTATTTTAGATGCTCATTATAGATATTTTAAATCTTAACCTGAAAAGTAACTGCAACTATAGCTGTCTAATGAATGTAGTGGAGTACAGGTATAAAGTAGTGTACAATGAAATAACTCAAGTAAAATACATGTAATTAAGTATAGTACTTCAGTAAATGTACTTAGTTACTTTCCACCACAGGTTGTTGAGTTGCTTCCCTTCATTAAGTGTCTGAAAAAAAAAAGTTCTGTTTTCTTGCATCCATGGTGACAGAGAACCTGGTTTGACAATAGCAGGCGGAGGCAACAAAACCCGACTGAATGGTTCAATACAGCATGGTGTCAGCTGCTGATTCATCACACACACACACACACAGATTATGTTCATGTGTTAACTAGCAACCGCAGTCCACCCTCCAAGTGTCGTTTATCACCCTCCTGTACTCCTCCTGCTGCTCTTACCTCACAGACCAGTTTCACCCAGTATGGCCAAGCTGCTGCCACTTCACCCTGGACTGGGACAGCGGGTCATCGGCCCACGGCCCCACACGGCTCCGAACACTAACACACAGTCCTCCACAGGAAGACAGACAGGTGGGGGATCCAGGCAGACATGGTTCCACACAGACAGAGGTCAGTGGTTTTTCAACCTTCATGATATTAATGGTTAATTAATATATATATATATATATATATATATATATATATATATATACACACACACATGTCATATAATGACATAATGTCATATAATATTTATGTCAGCTGGGTCTTCTGCAGAATAATTTAGCCTGGACTTGTGGTGTATAAACCAACTGGAAAGTTTGGTGCCACTTTCTAATAATGAAAAGTTTCTAAGTGATAACTAATGGCTTTATTAATGGTTAATGGATCACTTACTATTGCCTTATATAGCAGTTATATGCCATAATAAAACACATTGAGTTGATTCATTGAATTAGATTAAAATGTAATGAATTCATTTAGATCACTTTGTAAAACAAGCCACATTAAAACTACTTCACACACACAACCTGGCAACCCAAAACTTTGACCATTTATAAAACCAATAGTTATGCAACTTATGGACTCTTTATAAAGACTGCCTTATTGGAAAATTATAAACAGAGATTTTATGCAAAATATATAATCTATAATACTATACCTAATAATATACAGAGCCACACGTCTTCATTTCAGTAAATTGATGGTAATGTTCTGTTCTGTACGTTCTCAAAATAACATATAAAATCATTCTCCAGCTGAATGTCGACAAAGAAAATAAAACTGGTCACTGGCACACAAAGATCTTGGCCTCATTATGGACAATAAACTCAGCCAACACACTAAAAGATGCCAACAAAGACTCTATGACTTTTTGTGAGGTCAGAGCACTCTCTGTTGCTCCCCAACTCCTGCTGTAGCTGCTTCTTACCACACTAACCCAACAGTGTCAGTCACACCACAAGGATAGCACTCACCAAAGCAAATGATACTGATCAGCCCCTCAGTCCACACTTCACATTCCATCTGTCTGGCTGCAGATACAGGGCTGTAACATTGAGGAGAGCCTGCTCAGGTTGGAGTTTTGTCCCAAAATATCTCGCTAAATACTACATACAGATGTGTATATATACAGTATACAGAATATACACCGATCAGCCATAACATTATGACCACCTGCCTACTATTGTGTAGGTCCCCTTTTGCCACCAAAACAGTCCTGACTCATCGAGGCACGGACTCCACTAGACCTCTGAAGCTGTGCTGTGGTATCTGGCACCAAGACGTTAGCAGCAGATCCTTTAAGTCCTGTAAGTTGCAAGGTGGGGCCTCCATGGATCGGACTTGTTAGTCCAGCACATCCCACAGATGCTCAATTGGATTGAGATCTGGGGAATTTGGAGGCCAAGTCAACACCTTGAACTCGTTGTCGTGTTCCTCAAACCATTCCTGAACCATTTTTGCAGTGTGGCAGGGCGCATTATCCTGCTGAAAGAGGCCACTGCCATTAGGGAATACCGTTTCCATGAAGGGTGTACTTGGTCTGCAACAATGTTTAGGTAGGTGGTACGTGTCAAAGTAACATCCACATGAATAGCAGGACCCAAGGTTTCCCAGCAGAACATTGTCCAAAGCATCACACTGCCGGCTTGCCTTCTTCCCATAGTGCATCCTGGTGCCATGTCTTCCCCAGGTAAGCGACGCACACGCACCCGGCCATCCACATGATGTAAAAGAAAACGTGATCCATCAGACCAAGCCACCTTCTTCCATTGCTCCGTGGTCCAGTTATGATGTTCACGTGCCCATTGTAGGTGCTTTTGGCAGTGGACAGGGGTCAGCATGGGCACCCTGACCGGTCTGCGGCTACACAGCCCCATACGCAACAAACTGCGATGCACTGTGTGTTCTGACACCTTTCTATCAGAACCAGCATTAACTTTTTCAGCAATTTGGGCTACAGTAGCTCTTCTGTTGGATCGGACCACACGGGCCAGCCTTCGCTCCCCATGCGCATCAATGAGCCTTGGCCGCCCATGACCCTGTCGCCAGTTCACCGGATTTCCTTCCTTGGACCACTTTTGGTAGGTACTGACCACTGCAGACCGGCAACACCCCACAAGAACTGCAGTTTTGGAGATGCTCTGACCCAGTCGTCTAGCCATCACAATTTGGCCCTTGTCAAAGTCGCTCACATCCTTACACTTGCCCATTTTTCCTGCTTCCAACACATCAACTTCGAGGACAAAATGTTCACTTGCTGCCTAATATATCCCACCCACTGACAGGTGCCACTGTAACGAGATAATCAGTGTTCTTCACTTCACCTGTCAGTGGTCATAATGTTATGGCTGATCGGTGTATGTGGGGATACAGGAAAGGGCATGAATGTATATAAATGACCATGTGTTAATTTTTCTGTGTATATTTATGTATTCTTGTGAGACATGCACATGTGCAGATTGTGAAAACAAATGTCCCTTCTGGGAAATGATCTATCTTTATTCCTCTAAAGTAGCTTCTAAGTGACATTAAATATTTCATCCTTATCTGACCCCCTCAGTCCACCCAGTGACCCACCACCCAGGCCAGCGCTTCACCCTGGAACAGGTGGAGCCTCTGATCCACGGCAGACTGACAAGCATCAAGTCAGCCTTAATGGCAGTGGACCCTGATGGGACAGGGCTGGTGAGCAAGGAAGAGTTCAGACAAGTCCTGGAGACCCTACTGTCTGTTAGCCAGAACCAGCTGGACACTGTGCTCAACGAGGTGAGAGAGACGCTCACCTTCCTCTTAGTCCACATGGAGGTGCAAGGTCTCCCAAAAGCACTTGAGCAAGGTGGCTGGCTTATCAGTTAGGCTTTAGTGTGGGACATCCTGTATAAGAACATTCACTCCTCTATTTCTGTGAGGTCCTGATTGTAAGAAGTGACAGCAGTGAAAAGTAACCAAAGCTGTATCTGACCAGGGGACTTTAAAAGAAGATGTGGGAAGATAGGAAGCAGATTCTAAAGCTTTTATTAAATCTACCTTGTGGAATTTTTTTGTAAACACATCTGTTTTTAAAAGCAAAAATACTATCTGGTTCAAACAAAAGGAAGGACTTTGCTTTTACATTTCCTACAAAACACATATCACGGGTGTTCTTAAGGTCAAACACTGAATGCATTTTCTCTCATAAAACATTTACAAAGTAGTTTTTGATTGTTTTTTTCAACCTGAAGTAAAAGAAAACAACATTGTGGTTATACAAAGACAGAAAAGAGAGCGGGGGTGAATGAAACCAAAGTCAGGGTCCAAAAGTACAAAGAGGATGTTTGCACATCCAAAATCAATTTGTTTTCCTTTTATTCAGATTCCATTGTCAGAATGGACCTCCCTCCAATAGACAAATACATATTGACTTAGATAATATATCTGGGTCTATTGCATTCAAGTAATCCAACTGGGAGAAGATCCCGATGCAGATCCAGAACACACGAGAGGGATTATGTATCCCATTTGGCCTGGGATTGCCTTGGAACCCTCCAGAGAAGCTGGGCGAATGAGCTAGGAAGGAGAACTTGTGGGGTACATTGCTCAACCTGCTACCACTGTGACTTGGACCCACATAAGGAATCTGTTCTCTGGGCCTATTTCCCTGGTTTTGGTATTGCCATGTTAGAATTTCTAGAAAAAACTCCCAAGTTATTTCTGTTATGTTATGTGGGGCATCATCCAGAAGATGGCAGTAGAATATTTATCTGTCTCTGCTGACATTGACAAATGATGCTCCGTGGCCGTGGAGACGGTCAGAGAAGTGAATCTAGCAGACGTTTCTGTTGTGTTGGCTAGTATCAGTTTTTCCTCTGGTCCAGCCCGCAGACCTGTTCTTTGCTGTGTTTTATTTCATACAAAAGTATTTTAAGTAAAAGATGATTCCTACATTTAAACCCCCTCTGGGCTATGGGCAGCAGCAGGGATATTGCTGGGTGATGTAGGATGTGGAAGGCCTAATGAGAGTGTTGAGGCCGTGTACCAGGATGCTTCTCCTCTCTGGCATTGATCAATCAAACGTGCATGTGTTTGTGCTGTGTTTGGGGTCCGTGCATGATGGCGTAATTCCCCCTCTCCCTTCATCTTCATGTGTGTGCACGATGCCTCTGTCACTCCACTACGCCACTGTAATCGTCTCCACTGTTCCTCTTTGTTCCGTCTCAGCGCTCATGCCTGACAGTTTGACTGCCTGTCTTTCCCACACAGATTTCCTCCCATAATATCAGCACTTTGTGTCTTCCACCCCCCCAAACACAACCCCACTTCCCTCCACCCCCTGCCCACCCCCCACTCACCATCTTATTCATTATAGACATTGTGTGTGAGTGTGTGTTGTGGAAAGTTTACTTGAAAAGACTATCACTGGAGTAGCAGCTGTTGTTCTGGTGACATTTTGATGTGGAAGTTGCTTTGTGCTCGAGGGAGCGAGATGCCACAAGCAGCCCCCCCTCACTACCACCACCACCACCACCCTTCTTCTTTCCTTCTTCTTCTGTTATTTATTTATCTATCTGGTCTCATCCATGCCTCATTTTCAAAAGAAAAGATTGAGATCTTTTTTTGTTAAGTATTGATCAATAATTAAATGTGCACTGTAGCTGGGCCTGTAAAAGAGAAGTTGCTTGAATAATTAGAGCTTGATGGGGAGGAGGGAGGGTCGATGGACAAAGAGACAATCACAGCTGACATATTGGATGAAAAACAAGAAGCTGGTGACAGACAGCCAGACTCATGCAGAGAACAAGACAGAGAAAACCCGCTGCATCATCACTGCATCTCTTCCCTTGCTAAATAGCTTTTTCTATCTTTATTCAGTGTGATTAGAATTTATTTTGATTCCTCTTAAATGTTGCAGCATCCTGCCTACCTCTTTAGAAACACACTTTGCAATTTAAAGCCTAATTTGAACCCACATTAGGCTGCGGCAACTAATTTTTCAAGATTGTGGAGAATCTGCACTTATCCATCAAAACAATGGCAGAGACCGTCGATGTGCTCTATGTTCTCCTGCAGTATGTGGATTAATGATTGAAATCTCCCCTTCTAGCCTGAGCCTCACTGCTGTTTGGGTCAGTCAGTCCCAAATCTGAATGTGATCCTGCAGTTTGAACTAAGATCAGAATTAAATGGATTTTATAACTGGATTTCCCAGTTTTATTTCTTTGGTATTTATTGCAAATGCAGGGAAATTAATAGGTAAAGTAATTTCCTGTTCTTTTCTATGAATAAATAAGCATTTAGGACACCCATCTCATCCCTGCACTACGATTATGACAACAAGTTTCTATAACAAGCACCACGTTCAAGAATGGTGATGCTTGGTTTCTCCTGAGTCAGTAACAAGTTACATACAATTTGAAATGAAAAGCTTTTCTTTAACCATCAGTGTTGGGTGACCAGTAGCTTAAACTTTAGAAAGATAGGCTGTGTAAATCTCATTACTGAGTCACTTTGCTCACTCTGTACTTGTGCCACTGTTCCACTGACAGTGAAGGCCTCAGTATGCTACAATCAAAATAGTTTGTACAACATGTTGACTGACCAGGTCTGAAGGCAAAAGTGTGTATACCTGTTCTGAATGGACACACTGGAAGGTCTGCTCTCACAGCCTCCTGCTGCCTGCATCCCAGTCCCTCCTGGATCTCTCTGTCTTTAGTATGCATTTATAGTCTTGATGCCATAAATCGTTCAAATGGGGGTCATGGCACACGTTTCTGGACAGCTTCTCCTTTAAGGCCTTCATGGTGTTGTGTGAAAAGTGACAAAAGTAGTCATGTGAAGAATGTAAAAAGAACTTGAGACCAAACACTGGCTGCTTTGACACGGTCTCACACCTGGCCACACGTGATGTGTGTCTGTTTCAGGATGTTTCAGTGTTCAGAGAACTGATTCATAGCTTGTTTATCAGTTTAATGTCAGCTGGAATGAATGATCTAAATATATTCGTCCTGACCAGGGGCTTTTTATAACAGTGGCCTGATGGGAGGAATTGGCATGAGTGATGGAATGAGGGAGGGGGTGTGAAGGGTCTTGTGTGAAGGCCCAACACTGAATCAAACAGCCCTGGGACCATTCATCTGTATATTGATATTTACTGATCATTTAATTCAATCTTTTTTATTACTGACTTTTCTTTTTTCACTAAGCATTTCGTACACCAATCCTGTATCCATACACTCCAATGACATTCCAGTAGTCTGAAATTATTCGTTCCACAGTTAATATTTTTTGGAGATGTCCTGTAGTCTACATGAATAATCATGATTAATGCTTTGCTGCTGCCCTCTGGAGAAAGAAAAACCACAGTGAAAACCATGAGAAGAATACAGCTCAGCTGATACGTACAGACATTTCAACATGCCCTCCATCCCTTCGGCCACTGACCTCCGTCTCACCTTCAGCCTCAAACTGAACTGCAGGTGTAACATCGCCTCAGTCACAGGTATATAGAGCTTGGATACCCCCCCCCCCCACACACACACAGTGTGTTATGCTCTGTGGCTGCTGATAGCAGTGATAATTGGACAGTATGGTGTCTATAATAAGACTCAATGCCAGGAGCTCCGCTGGGGACTGCTGCACTGGATTACACCATGGAAGGATGTAGGGCAGGGCAGCAGGGACTGTACTTTGATTATGAGCCACCAAAATAGGTATGTGTGTGTGTGTGTGTGTGCTAAGTATTTGTCTGCTTGATTGAATGCATGCGTGTGTGTGTTTGTGGAAACTAGTTCTCTGATTTTGTGTGTTTGGGTATGTGCCAACTCTTCTCTTGTATTCTTTAAGTGTGTGTGTGTGTGTGTGTGTGTGTCCTCGCGTGTGTTTGTTTAAAACAGCACAAGGTCAGAACAAAAGCATGCGGCTGAGCATTCCCCAGGTGTGCCCCGTACCAGAGAACAGCACCTAGTGTATTCCCCAAACAGCCTTGTCCTGAAAATTACTGCTCAACCCACCTGATGCCAGCCAGCCGCATAACCACGCTGCTCTTCCTGTCTCAACGGAGATGCCATTACATGTGCCATTAGCACAGACGCTGGTACTGTAATGTTTGAAAAGTTTGGAGGGGGCTTGAGTACAAGAGTATGTTGGATGTGGAGTCATGTTTCCCCATCATCTTCATCCTCCTCTTGCTTTTTATCTTTACTCTAAGTCTTTGTGTTTGTGGCTGCTGTAGGTGTGTGAGAGGAGCGGTGAAACAGTGGACTACATGCAGTTTCTGAGGAGCTTCAGGCGAGCTTCCACGGCCCAGAGAGCCTGCAGCAGATGCAGCAGTGTGAGGTACACAAACTGCAGACCTTCTCTAAACACAGAAATACCACGCTGCATTTGCATTTTAAGGCGTTGGTGGCAGCAGCTGAACATTCTTTAACTCTATCTGTTTGTCTGTGTGTTTCTCTCAGGCGTGGTCCACAGAACACTGCCATGTCCCCGGCTGAGATACAGAAGCATCTCAAAGATAAGGTGTGTACCCTCTGTTTCCCTCCAATCACCTAAATGTTTGACTAGTTCAGTATAAAAAGCTTCAACCTGGGATTTGTGCCTGACTGGTGGTCAGGTACAGGGAGTCTGTTGGCATTAAGCTGCAGTTGAATTAAAAGCTCAGCATCAAAGCTTGGCAAAATAATAGTTTGCATTAAAGGACCATGTGGAGGTTCTGCCTTCTAGTGGTGCTATGGAGAAATGTTGCCCATTTAGTTTCTCGTGTTGTACCAGTATGCTCACACAGTCGCAAATGTATGCACATGTGTATGTGGGTGACGCAATACACATTACTGCCAACGGTTTCATGCTATTCCACTGATCAGTGGATCAGTTGGTAGCAGTAAAGCACCAAGAAACATCACAATGTGCCAGAAAAAGGCAGGTAAGAAGTGGAGTGCTAGCTAGCAAACATGTATGTGACTAATGTAGCTTTCAAAACGACAAAACGGGAAAAAAAGTCTTTGAGGAAGGAAATGCATTTGTGAGGCCTCAAGGATATATACAATGAAAATATGTCTAAAGGCCTCGTAACACCAGGGGAATCGTCACAATCAGCAAAGTAAATCAGCACAAATCTTTTGTGTTGAGTTCAACTTTAGAGAACTTTGACACGTGAATTAGCATCGTTGACCAATAGCAAGCTGTCTTTACAGTGCTGATCTTTGAGGGAATGAAGAGCTGGAGATTAACATGTTGATTAGTTATGTTGCATCATGCGCTTTTATTTAACCTCCTCTGTTAAAGTATAAACCGCTCCACAAAAGAAGAATGGTTTGCAGACAGTTATGAAACAGGAGTCCATGGTACAAAGACGTCCATTGAATGAACTGTGTGAACTTGTTGTTGTGTTAGGGACCGAGCTAGCTGGCTGGCTAGCTGTTAGCAAGCCAGCCAACTCAGAAAGCTATTGTGACTGACTAGTGCTATCGTAGTTCACCAACTGTGAGTTGTCCCTACATCACTAAGCTTCTAGCACCACCTATCTCATAAGGACACACAGATGAAGTTTGCTCTGCCTCTTTCTGGTGACAGAGAGGATATTATCATTAAAAATCACCACTCTCACTAGTCACCACCACATTAGGCACGCACACACACACACACACACACACACACACACACACATGCACACGCGGAATTTCTTGCATTTGTCCGGCATGGAAACTAACACACATACACACTAACTAGGTTAATACAAACGTAACACACACATTACTGACTCTTCCACCGTCAAAACAATGTTGAATAAATGCTCTTTGCTGCCAAATCCACATTAGGACAAGCCCGCGAGTCAATCGGGGGGAAACAGCCCCGCACACAGCATTTGAGCTGAACAGACCCGCCTATGAATCCACATATCATAGCAATGTTATGCATTTTACTCTGCGACCCATGGTGTCCAATTAAAACGCGTCCGTGACACATTTTGGGTCGTGACCCTAAGTTTAGGAAAGGCTGCCTTAGAGGGTTGTGGGGGCTGGAGCCGATCCCACAAGATATTAGGCGAGAAGCGGGGTACACCATGGACAGGTTGCCAGTCAATCACAGGGCTGACACATAGAGACAGACAAACATTCATGGTCACAGTCACACCTACGGGCAATTTAGAGTAATCAGTTAACCTGCATGTCTTTGGAATGTGGGGGGAGGCCGAAGTACCCTGAGAGAACCCACGCAGGCATGGCGAGAACATGCAAACTCCACACAGAAAGGCAAATCCAGAACCCTCTCGTTGATCGTGCCCCCCCAGAAAGCACTGAACAAAACAGGGTGATGAAATGGCAGTGTAGTGAGTATGTGAGGGGGAATTCTTGCTTTAACATCCATTAATGTCTCAAAGTCACAGTTCTGCAGACGGTGCTTTGAAAAACAAATGAATGAAATCTCCTAAACAATAACATGACTCACACAGCATTCTCAGAGTGTGTGTGTGTGTGAGTGAGGAGGTGATTCATGTGGCAGCAGCCGTGATTGTGGGGACAGCTCTGGCAGAATTCAGGCTCTACGTAGGAAGCATGACAGAACTGACTCTGGATTTGTGCTGCTTGTGTTCCACATATTAAACCAGGCTGTTGATGTTGTTGTGAAATGCAGAAAATTGACCAAATCCTCTCTGTGGATAAATGAATGCCTGAGGGCTATCAGGGTTGTTATGTGTGTGTGTTGAACTGAAAAACATCTCTCACAGCCCACATCCTTAAGTCGACACAATACACATTTATTTGTAGTCCATCCATATCCTCCTCTTTTTCCATCATGCCACTTGTCTTACCAGCCGACCGGATGTGTCCAAAGAGATTGACTTCCAGCAACAATAATATGATGCCAGCCAGGGCTATGAAACAAGGCAGGACAGTGTCACAGTAACCCACACTGAGAAACACGTCAGCCCTGTCAGGTTGTTTAATTTCATAAACAAAACCACATTCATATTTTCTAGATATTCTGTCTTTTTGGCATACTGATGGAAAAGGCAAGTTTATTTGTACTTTTCACCAACAAGGCAATTCAAAATGCTTTACATAAGACATGGAAAGGCATTAAGACAAGATATGAAAGAAACACATGGCGATATAAAAAGACATATTTTCATTGAGGAAAAGGCAACAGAAAGGTTTTAAGCCCTGATTTAAAATAAGTGAGAGTTGGAGCAGAAGTCAAGTTTTCTGGGAGATATGTAGGGACACATCACCACCCATACAAACCATGTCCCACACACAAAACACAAACAACTGAACATTAATAAGTAAGGTAAATATGCTGTATTACATTGTACAGGTATCTGTATTTTTTACATTCCACTCTATCTGTAATAACTATGAGCAGGGATTGAAAGACTACAAGAATATACTCAAATAAAAGTAAGTTACCTCAGGGTGTTTTCATATAGAGCAGATCTAGACCATTTATAATATTATTTATAAAAGTAGGTCAGTTAAAATGTACTACAAACCACAGAGCCCTGATGTTCTATAGAGGAGCACTTTGCAGCCTGTCAATACAACTGATTATCAATTGTAAATCTACAACTTACTCTGCATAACCTCACAAGGATCACCCAGAAGAGAGACAAAAACAAAAGTTAATCAAAAGTCTCTGGACACCACAGAGGGTGCCACAAGCATTGAGCTCCAGAAATGGAATAGCCTGACACAAAACAATAGCAGCTCCACAGCGACTGCACATAATGTTTCATGACAAAACTTGTAAGTATCTAAAAAAATGGGATTGTGGAATTTCATTGTTGCTAGTATCTGAAGCAGCATGTCCCCACCAAAACAGCAGTGCTGTTTTCACCTAACCACCTGGTGAACAAGGTCCAGGACACCTTTAAAAATCCCCTTTTTAAAAGTTTTATTATTAGATAGCGATATTGGAGAGATGACAGGAAATGAGGGAGCAAAATGCAACAAAGGCTCCCAGCTGGACACTTGGTGGTTCATGGTTGGCGTCTTAATCCCTGTGCCTCGGGGGCGCCCCTTTAAATATTGTTAATCCAAAATTTGGGTCACTTCAAGAAAATGCTGAACCCCTGTCAGTTTGCTGTGCATTTTGTTTGTTCTGGAATGTAGTAGTGAAACAGTTGATGGATTTGTATCAACAACTATTCTGACAATCCATGAATCATCGAAGTCCTTTTCTCTGTTTAAAATGAAATGAAATATCTTTAGATTATGGATGGTTGGTTGGAAGAACCAAGCAATTCTAAGAGTTGAGAAAGGCAATTTTTCACTATATAGACAAAACAATTAAAAGATAGATTAATTGATAATGAGTTAATTCCAGCACTAATGTAAAATGTTCAGCATCATCATCAGGAGAGGCTAAAGGCGAGCAGCATGCTCAGTCCAGTCTACTGGAATGGGACAACATTCAACACCTGCAGATTTAGGCTCTTTAGCTCTCATGGCTCGAGGTGTAAGGCAGTGGCTTCAAGAGGTCACACAGGTACCAAAGTAGTGCAAAAGGCTTTGTGCTTCTCCTGCTTTGTTTTTGTTGCTCTTTAAAATGTCCCTTCAACAATGACTCTTTCTTCCATCAGTATATTTAGCCGTTATTCATGCACTAATTCTCCAATGGACCTCCATTATGGCACCAACTGTGGTTGCTAGGAGACTTGTGACGCAACCGTAAAGCCTCTACATGCACCACTGCCTTCCACCCAAACAAATGCCAGTCATTTCTAAATCCATCTCCATAAACGCTCTGCATCCGACTTCTGTTACTAAGACGATGGGTTCTGTTGTCACGGCAACAGTATGAAGATGTTGGCCTAGCCAGGTAGTGACCCCTCTGAAGGACAAAAAGAGGCTCTGTTTTAGAGAGAGTTGTGCTGAATAAATCTGTGTAGGGACCACGGGAACTCTACAGATGAATTTGTTCATTGTGTGACGTAAACTGAACTTTTATTTTGAAATTTAAGTTGTTACGCTTACAGTTGTCCCTCACCTCCAATCACTTCCTGTAACTGTAAACTGACGTCTCCTGGATGACGCCCCTGACCAGGTCAACAAAACTCCAGCTCCCGCTTTGTTCACTCTTTTACCTCTTCTCCTCTCTGACCTTGACGGAGGTTCTCTCCACAGTGTGGTCTGCAACGGAGCAGACACACTAAACTCTTTTCTTATGGTGTGTTCCCACCAAAAGCGAATTGAGTGTTTCTGGCGGTGATGTTACATACAAAGTCAATGCAAAGACGCGAATAGACGCGAATTCGAGTAGGGCTGCGCAAATGACGTGACTTCCGCGGCGCGAATAGATGAAATTCGCGTCTTCCTCCTATTCGTGTGAGTTGAAAAACTTGGGCGATATATTCGCGTGACCTGTGTCATGAAAGCCAATCATCCCGAATGAGTCACCAGTGGCAAGGTATCTGCAGCATAGAAAACATTTAATTTAACTGAGCTGTAGTGAACACACTGTGGGTGTCTACATAAAATATATGGCTGCACAGCTGCTGTAATCAGTAAAAACATAAATGAATGTGAGTTTAAGTTACACAGTATGTAGATATATATGTGTATATACAATAACGTTGCTGCAGTATTTATGCATGATTTAGATTACGTTATTTTGAGTGTGTGATAGAGCAGCTACAATGTTACCGTAGCATAGCTCTGATCGATCTGAACTCCATTGAAAAAACAAGCATTTTAAAAGTTGTTTGCTTGTTGTCTTGGCACCTGGCAATCCTGGCACCGATCCTAGCTAACAGGTCATCAAACTGGGCTCTGATCAGCCTCAAGTAGCGCTGGAAGCGGCTGTCATCCAGACGCAGTTCCCGGAGAAGGTGGTGAAATTCACCGAGCTGTGTGCGCCTCCGGATGATGTTATGAACCCAAACACTACGGCGTTTAGTTTTCCAACGTATTTGAGACTTCCACAACAGGTACAATGCAGCAATATTAGTTATTTCAGCCAGGGTAACGAAAAGAAATAAACGTTATTGGCACTCCGTTACTTTTCCCGGAAGAGAAGGGCAAAATGGTTAATAATGGGTTTGTTTTTATTCGCGTTACTTGCGCGAGTAATGCGAATAAAAACAAATGATCCAGCGGTCAAACTTAAGCGAGTCAAGCGAGGCAAATATTCGCTTCGCTTTTGGTGGGAACACACAATTAGGCCGTTTTCACATAGAATCAGGCGTTGTGGCGATTCGCCGCAGGGTTGTGCAGCGGTGTG
This sequence comes from Macquaria australasica, assembly GCA_005408345.1. Taxonomy (NCBI): domain Eukaryota; kingdom Metazoa; phylum Chordata; class Actinopteri; order Centrarchiformes; family Percichthyidae; genus Macquaria; species Macquaria australasica. The sequence continues at coordinate 180,691 of SEMN01000324.1, forward strand.
GGAGTGTCTGATACTACGGCAGCAACGCGAGAGCCTGCATAAGATCCCTGGTTAGCACACCGCTAACCTAGGGTTAACAAGTTTATTTAGCACTAACGGCTATGACACAAAGTCTGCCTGCTAAGTTAACTTTAAGAGCAACAGGAGCAACGAAGTTAGTGCCGAGCTGCTAACTTTGTAAAGAGAACAAAGGAGTGACCGGTTTCCTCCGATCTACACCATCAGAACACTGCACAGCAAGGACTGCATTCAACATCGGAACTGCAACTTTTTCCAGCCTGGCTCAAATCCACAACCGATGGAATCGCCAGCTAACACAGCAGCACACCAAGGAATTCCTATATACAGCTAGCATAGCAACGATACACGGCTAAGCATTGGACCATTAAACTTTATCAATGTACTGTAACGCTACATGTATTGATTTTGTTTATTTACTGAGCTGTATTGTTGTGATCTTTGTTTAGGTTATTGACTCCGCCACAGAGCTAAGCTGATGTTAGTTATGCTTTACACAGACACAGGGTCTTGCATGCAAACTAACCATCCTCTTTCTTAACCTGGCACCATTATCCTACACTGATCACATACACATACACACACATGACGAATTGGCCTCCACAAACGCGGAGAGGAAATTTAAATCTCCTGTTTCACGTGCTCTTTTGTTTCTGGCCTAACATGTGTGTTCTTGCCCGTGAACGCGTGGAACGCACAGGCAGAACAAAGAAACACACACACATTCTTTCTGGTGTGCACCGACATGCACACACACACACACACACACACACACACACACACACACACCTTTTTTGTATAGTTAAGTACATATTAGTTAGATTAACTGTTGTGTGATTTACCTTTTTATTATTTAATAAATAAATGCTTGTGGATATACATTCTGGTCTATTTAATGTTGTACAAGAGTGAATTTTGCCAACCTCTACTATTCAGGACTCCAAAACCCTTCAACCTTTACTAGATATTGATATGGTTATTTTAGCTGTTGTTATTCATTTAATTGTTAATCAAAGTTCCAAATTGATATGTTAGTATATTTTGATTTATGAAACTGAATGATTTATTAATTAATTGGCTATCATTTTCCCTTCTTTAAGGGTGGTGCCCTAAGGTGAATTTAATGAAAGTTAAATTCTATTATTTAATGTAAACATTATTTACTCCTGATAGCCTGAAGTGAGTGTAATCACTCCACTTCATGTTTTTGTACCAATTAATGTGTTACACTATATAATTTTGAGGTTATTAATTATTGTTACATATTTTGGTATCCATAACGCCATATAACCCCTACATCTGATATTCTGAGGACTGTTTACTGAACAGACACCAAAGCCACCAAGGAACCCCTCTCTGCAGTGCACACAATTTTGGTGACTTTGATCTCTGTCAAAATTGTTACAATTACTGTAATAAGTGTGAGTGTGTAGGAATCTGTAGGAGTGTGAGTGCTGTCACTGTCTGATGACTCGTCTAGGAGGACCAGCTGGGCCTGATAATGAGTGATGCACGCACACATATGATGAAGTACCAGTCACAGCTGTTTACCCCGTGTGCTTGCCTCACTTATCAATATTCAATTAAGATCACTGCAACCCCCCGTCTCACACACACACACACACACACACACACACACACACACACTTTTGCTTAAGTAGCCATTCAAGGGTGGAATGAAGGATGTTTCTTAACTCCATCTGTGTGTTGATCTCCTTCTCTCTCTGACTTGTGTTCTCATGGTGCAGAGTTCAGTTGGACAAGATTCAGTACAATGCATATATGTTGATCATCATTAGATTCATTGGGATTCCTGAACACCAATCACACTTTTGTCATCTGTGGCCTGTTTCATCAAAGTATTCTGTGACTACTGCTTACTCACAACTGATGGCAGCGTCACATTTGATTGTTACTTTCAAATTCCATAGAACATCTATGCATTGATTGGAGGTGGATGAGGCTACTGTCTGTAATAAAGACATAAAAATACCCCACAATGAAATCTAATCACCAAACTTTATACAACAGGGGAGGCCCTCTGTCACGAAAACAGGGTTTTTTAGGAGAGAGTCAGACCCCATGTGTCTGTCCATGTGTTTGGATGGATGCATCTAAATGAAAACTTTATTTTGATGGAATTCAAACCTGGAAAAGTTGAAGATTTTGGAACAGACCAATACTCAGACAGGTGTGATTTGTTGTTAGCTAATACTGTCAAGCAGCAGCTGAATTGTGTTAAAATATTTCAAAAACAACATTTAATCAAATTTCTGTCTTCCCTGTGATGGATGAGTATGTCATTCTAATCCTATTTTGGGGAGATGTAACTAATCTTTGTCAGTCTGTCTGTCTGAATCTGCCATTTTGTGAAATACTAAATGCTATACAAGCTCTCTCACTACAGTTTGGAGTGACTGACGTTGCTAAGCTTGCACATTGCTACATCTTCTACCTGCCTGTTTTCAGTGGCGGGCCATGCATTTGGTACCTGGGCCTTCAGTGCGGGTTTACCGACTTAATCGACCACTATGACATTACAATTATACAAGCCATCAATACTATACAAAAAACGCAATATAAGGTCCTGTTCAGACCTGGCATTAACATCAGTCTTGAGTGATCGGATTTCAAGTGTCCTGCTCTGAATGCGTCCATTCAGACCTGGTATTTAAATGCATCTTCAATGCGTCTTGAGTGGCAACATGGATCCGGATCTCACTAACCGTAACCGTGCTGTATGCAAATAAACACAGAGAGACAGCTGTTAGAAGACTTTCTTCTGGGGGTTTCCTTCTGATATTTTTTTTTTTTTTTTTGCATATATTCATCATTATACAGCGGCAGGATGTTTATGAGGCGCGCAGAGAGAGGGAGGGGGGTGAGGGAGCGAGAGAGAGAAGGCGCTGCGTAATCTCTAAATTACACAGCGCCCTCTCTCTCTCGCTGTTTATTCATCAATTAGCTTACTAATAATGAATTATGAGAGGCATTTCGCGTATTGAGAGTGAATACCATTGTTATTAAAACAAGAAACCCAGTTAAGACAACTCCAAACCTCTACACCACAGCCGCAACTGTGCCACGTATATCAGCAGTTCAGAATCAATATTTAATTGTTTTTATTTATAATTTAATATTTATATATGTAAATAAAATACATAATACTCACTAGAGTTGCTGATTATTTATTTATAGACAAAATCCATCCTCCTCTTTACGCAGGAAGACTTCAATGACTCTGTCATAGAGCTGATCTCTGCGTTTCAGTTCCATCAGCAAGTCCTTTTCTATGGCCATGGAGGCCAAGGCTGCGAGTCGCCTCTGTCCTGTCGTATTCCTGGCATACGTTTTTATTCGCTTGAGGGCAGAGAATGTCTGCTCGACAGTTGCGGTGGATATAGGAATAGTCACGGCCAGACACACCAATCTGTACAGCTGTGGCATGCTCTCACTCAGATGTTTGCTGTGTAGGAAATTGAGGAGATCATTGGGACATTTCCCTTCAAAGTCTGTCATGGCATACATCACAGTCAGTTCTGTTTTTAAACAGGACAGATGATCAAATAGAGCTCCATGGCCTGCACCCCATTTACTCCAGATGACATGACTGCTGCGCCATCATAACACTGTGCCACAAGTTTATCCAGACATCCATATTCCTCCAAGAAATTGACGATAAGAGCAGCAATGTCATCAGCTCGCCTGCCACTAGTAACATCTTCAAATGTCACAAACCGCTCCTTGACACCTGTGTCTGTCACATAACGCAGGACCAGTGCGAGCTGCGCTGCGTTACTCACATCTGTCGTCTCATCCACCATAACAGCGACAAATGGTGCCTTTTGAACCTCTTCTTTTAATGCTTCTCCTAAAACTTCACCAATAGCATTGATCAGATCATTTTGTATTCTCCCTGAAGTCCCACAAAACACTTTGTTTGTTGACAGATGGTAATGCAAGTCTGCATTGTTTTCAGCGAGAAAAGAAAGAAGCTCCACACAGTTCCCTCTGGATCCAGCACTTTCATCGTGTCCCCTGAATGAAAGTTCCTGTTTACCCAGAAATATGACACAATCAATCAGGTTTTTCAGTATCTCCCTATTTTTCTTCACCATTTCATTGTGAAGCTCCGTTTCTCTGCGCACTTGTTCGTTGAGCTGGAGATCAACTCTGGCTTCTCCAAATGTTCTCAAAAGCACCGCAGCCTGCAAGTGCCCCGCCGTGGCTTGATGTCGCCCCGCTGCCTTGGTCAGACAACTCAAGTTGGCAAACCCTCTGTGACTCCAAACACCAAGTCGATCACTTGCAAATAGCAGGCATTCCCAGCAATATAATTTGCAGTCAGTGGTACCGCTCATAGGCACTGGTCTGAAAGTGGCGGACAAACCCTTTTCCCGGCTGAGACAAGCTGGCTAGCGATGGGGTTGGCCGACCTCTCTTTACGATGTCCAGCTTTTCTGGAAATGTCCACCTTGAAAATGGAATTTTAATAATTCCTGAGACCAAATCCATTTCTCCTTCTCCGTCAGCCATTGTGGGCATAAAATAAAAAAATTCAAAAGTATTAATGTGCGCAGATCGCTGAGGACGTGCTTTGCTAGCAAAACTTGGCGGTGATAGCTTTGCTCTGACCATCCAATCAGAGGACGGAAAACTTCTGATGTCATTGTGGGCCAGCTAGCTGGCCCAGTGAGGCGAATTTGAAAGCTGATTGGTTAAAAAAACAGTTCTGTTGCTATATAGTTTAATTAAGGAAGGCCCTGGGCAGATTAGATTGCCCCTGGCAGCACATAGAGACTGAAATCTGATTGGACGAAACATCGATAATCCACAGACATGGACGGGAAGCGGCGCAGCCAAGAAAAACGTTACAAAAAAAGAGAATAGACTATTGGAAGTAAATTAATACAATTTCATTGAACAAATATTATAATTTAGGTTGTAGATATAGGTTAGTGATTCTGATAGTGTTTAGGCCAGCAGAGAAGGCCTTGCTGGCCCTGACAGCCCACCACTGCCTGTTTTACATGTTATTAAAAAGAACTGGTTGTTAATGGACAGGGTGTGTTATCCTGGTTAACAGCAGACTCAGTTTGAGAGTTATTGTGCACTTTGGTTAACATGCATTTCCTAGAGCCAGTTAGGTCAGATGGCTGGTTGATGCAGTGTGATGCTCTCAATGTGTTGTATGAAACTGCCAAGGGGTAAAAAAAAAAAACCCGGGGACTGTCAGACTGCAACCAAAAGACTGAAATGTAGGAATGGACACAGGTTTGGCCTACAGATGAAACTACTGTACTTTGTACTTTGACACAGTGTCCATCCTCTGTTTGTCCTATTTGGACAGCGTTACCTTTCTCTTGTTATGGTCACTCCACAGGATCACCACCAACCACACATGTTTATGTTCAGTGGACCTTAGCCTTGTTGTATCATAAAACTGATTTAGTTTCCAACAGTGATTTGTAACACTTTTGTAAATCACAGGCAGATGATGTTAAGATGATGTTAGATAGATAGATAGATAGATAGATAGATAGATAGATAGATAGATAGATAGATAGATAGATAGATAGATAGATACTTTATTGATTTGGTGGGAAATGTAGGCATCCAGTAGCTTAAACGACACATAGAAAACACCAGTACACACAAGAATATAAGAATAAGAACAATAGTCTAACCACCAGAACTACTACAGAGAGCTGTCACTATGATAGAGTATGTGCTAAATGGAGTAAATGCAAATGTAAGGTGATTAACAGTGCAGGTAGTGCAAATGTAAGATGATTAAAAACTAAAAACAGTGAAAGAATAATGATACTGCGGGAAATATAAAATAAAATACATTTAAAGATAAATATATAAACAAATACCATGCAGATTGTGCATAAGGCTAACATAATGTTGTCCTGCTGATAGGAGTGTCAGAACACAAAACACTTGTGTGGTTCTGGAGGGCATGGACCAACAACGTATTTTCTCCTTTAATTTGGAGGACTTGCTGGTATATACAGTATTTAAACTGGAAAGCCCTCCTTTCCAGTTTAAATTGGTTACGTCGGGATTTTAGAATCAAGACCCAAAAAGGTTAACAAAAATATGCATATTCATCCCTCAAATTGCTAATAATGCCTTAGTTCTTTGCTAAATGCTGTAGCAAAGTGAAAATGAACAAAGTATTCTTTCATTCTTTACTATTTAACTTAAATACATTACTACTCCTCAGAAGTGGTTGTGTTGAGGTATGGTTTCTCTTTAAGCACCAGCGCACGGTGGACCTCTGAACGAACAGTCTGATAACAGTTTTTTTTTTCAATTTTAAACCAACTGTAATATTCTGTGTCAAAACTTGCAATTTAAACTAAAAAGAAGGAATGTCGCCCTTTCTCTTGGCAGTTTCTTTCTAAAGCAAAAAAGCCTTAGCATGTGGACAGAAACAAAATGCAACACATGCTCAGTGTATGTTTAGTCCATCAATACTCTATCAATATGCTCATGCAGAATGCCAAAATAATAAAAATGATAAATACAGAATCAGAATAGTGGCAAAATAACTCTTTTCAACTGAGAATCTGTAAAAATTGCTCTCCTAATAGTTGTCACTCTCATGAGCAGTTCCTAAATAAACCAACACAGCAGCAGGAATCTCCCCATATGGGGATTCCCAGAGCAAATCTTCATCAAATGGTCTGGCTTGGGGTCTGTGGTCTAATCTGCATCTATTGCAGGAGCCACAGCATGTATATTGCTGGGAGGCCGTTTTGTACACCCTCCATGCTGTTTAGGTTATGTAGTGCCTTTGTAATACTAATATTTGGAAAGGGAGCGACTGCAGCAGAATGGTCCCAGAGCCCCTTATTATCCCTCTGAGCTCCACTTTAATGCTGCCTGTCTCTGGCACTCTGCAGCCCAACCAGAGAGAAATTAGCCCTCTAATTGACAGACAAAAGAAAGTTCATCTCTGCGCTCTCTTATGATCGCTGTCTGATCTCTGCTTGCTTTTCTCTCTTTTCTCTTCTCTTCATGCTCCGTCACTTAGCAGTTTCTCCTCCTCCGCTCTGGTTTGTGATGTGACTGTCTCCCTTCATTCCACTCCAACTCGCCATCTCTTTCTCTCTCCCCATCTCCCTTTTTCATCCCTCCTCTTGAGAGAGCTGTCCTATCCCTCTGCTCGTCTCCTTCCCATAATTCACGGTGACAGGAAAGGTTAGAGCAAACACGGCGGAGCTCTGGCTGACAGAGAGAGGAGAGTCGAGTATCTTTTAAAGCCTTGTCGTTACAGACTGTTTAAGTTAGCACAGTTTGACTGAAAACACTTAAATGCAGCTTCATCTGTAACATTAAGTAATGTCAGAGAGACAGTGTTGACATGTGAGGATTAGTGATACACTTACATATTTATTGTAACAGGGCTATCATCCTGTCATGTTTGATGATGCAGGTTTCTTCTTTCATAAGAGTTTTATTTGGTGGTTTTAGTGTCACGTGATCACCATTTTGTCTCTTACTGGAAAAAAAAGTGTTGTCCAAATGAAAGAGTTTGACCCGTTTTACCTTCCGTACACACTGCCAAGTCAAACAGCAATACAAACATGAAGGTGAGGTGGGAGACTGGAGGAGCAAATGCATCACATTAGGCATTAATCATCTCTAATTAAGCCCCGCTGAGAAGGTTTCATGCTTAACAAACCACTGAAGATTTTTTCCTGTATTTAAACAGGTTAGCTGAATTAAGCAAACCTGTTTAAAGACACATGAACACATTTAGTTCCATTGTCCAGGTTTTGAGATATCTTGCTCTGAGAAGTGGTAGGGCTGCTGGTTTTGGGAATATTTTCCTCACTGTAAATTGTCACTGTCAATTTTCCTCAACATGTGACGGTCTTTTCTGAGAAATCAAATTTTTTACTTATTTGGTTAAACTATGATACGCATACGCTTTAACCACTGATGCTACATAAAAAAAAGCCAGACAGAGACATGAATCAAAATGCTTTGTCGTTGCACTTTCGAACAAAACACTGTACCATACTTGCTATGTGATTGGGTGTGTCTTACTGTAATGCACCTTTTTAATTGAACCGGGCTGGTCCAAAATGGACAGTGGATACCATTCTGTTCTGAAATGTTCACGTGTTTGTTGGCACATATGGTTTGCATGTACAGTCTGCGCGGTCATGGGCAGATGACCAAATTTACATCCCACTGACCCTCATGTCCACGGGAATGTGACCTTTGACTTTTTATGATCTTTTCTAACACAGTTGCTCAAGTCCTGATTCAACCACGAGAGTTTCATGCCCTACATGCCAGTCAGTTACCTGTCACCTACTCTGGATGGAACTACGTTCTACTGAAGAAATAGTCCCTTTAAAAATGAAAGTGAAATTTTTCTCTGTGTTCTGTATATTATCAGGAACACTGTTTCTGGAAAGAGATACTACTGTTGATTTTTTTTAAATGTGAGTGCTCAATGCTGTGAGCACAACAAACAGAATTCCATTCACCTCCATTGTATCTCAGAGAGAGACCAGTAGAGGTCATTGAGGAACTGTACTTTTTATTTTTCTCTCCCTTTGAATGTTAAAGAGACATTAGGAGGAGAGAGGTTGAGAATACACAGTGATCAGATGGCTATCAGACCTGACTTTGGGTCATGTCTGGTACTAATCAGCTGAGAGGGTAACACACAGACATCAAGGAAGGACGGCACGCACATGCAGGGCTCGCTGGATTAGCATATAACAGGCCGGTAAACAAAAACAACAGAGCTTTCATTAATTAAGGACCAAGGGGCTGGGTGGGCAGACGGATGGGCGAGGGCTGCTGAGACACTCCGAGTGTGGCACAGCGCCAGGCCTCCAACCACGCCAACCAGAACACAGCTGCCTAATGGAGTGCTGGCACTGCCGAAGGATGGGGGAGTGGAGAGAGGGGGAAAAGAGAAATAGAAAGGGGGGAAATTGGAGATAAAGCTAAATAATCAAGGAATTTGTAGGAGAAAAAAGACAGAGAGAGGCATGGGCTGAAAGACAAAAGGGGAAGGAAGAAAGGGAAACAAAGTTTGCGAGGGAATTGAGAAGAGGAGGAAACAAAGGCAGATAAAAGGAGAGGGGGAGTGTGTGTGCAGAGGGAGAGATGAGATGGAGATAGAGATGGAGATTGGATGACTGACTGTTCATTAATACCGTATGATCTCCTTTCTCCCTCCTTTGTGATTTTAACACATTTCTAATTAGCACAGAATCCTCTATGTTGAAGCGGGAAGGGGGGGGGGGGGGGTCATATTTATATCTGTCTTTAATAAATTCACTTTCATTTGATCTTTTTTTAAACGCATGGGCTGCTGTGCTGCGCCTCTTCCCTTTCCCCTGACTCTGGCAGAATGAAAGGTGGTGTAAATGCAGGGCTAATTGTTATGCTTGTAAGGAAGCTTGCACAGTAGCTAAAGTTGTTAGATTACAAAAAGTGGAGATTTTCAAAGTTTTACTGCTTCACAAAAAAGCCCACCTCCCCTGTGATTCGAAAGAGAACTAAAGAGGTAGAAATCTGGAATTATAGGAACGCAGCCTCTTCTGGTACATTGCAGGAAATAGTGAGGTCAGCATCTAGTATATCTTTGCCTGACTTTACTCCTGCTCTATTTTGTGTCTGCGTAGTGACAGTGTATAGCACATGAGGGAGGCTCCCTCCACGCCTTTCACTGAGACACTTGGCAGCTCGTCTAATCAGAGTGCAATTAGACGGAGACTTCTCTGGGCGACAGAAGACTCTGATTACCCAAGAGTCACTGGGGGTATATTTAGTATCTCTGCTCTTGTTCCTCTGTGGTTAGCGTAGCGCCCTGGAGCTACAGAGTGAGCTGGTGCATGGCGGAGACATTGAAAGGCGGGATGGGCTGGACTTGGCTCGGGCGCTCACTCAGACAGACAATGTTAACCTGATCCAAACCCTCATCATCCAGCTTCCCAGAGTGTCAGGGTGTTCCAAATGATACATGTATCAAATCTCCTTGTGCCTGTAGCTCCTCAGTGTTCTGCCGCTCTGATCCTAGACTGCTCATTGTGTTAGTCAGAGTTAGACGGACTAGACATCAGACATATTGGTTTGCCTGTAAGGAGGGCCAGTATTGCACCCTCTATGCAGCTCAGTATCCCTAGGAATCATGTACATTTTGGATCTCATGATTTGCATCCATTGCATGTTCAGTACCAATGCAGGAAGTAGTGTGCCCTTAACATAGCGAGGCGGTAAGGGTGTGGAGGGTGGGCTGGTGGATGGGCATGAAGCGTGTCAGACTTTCATCTATCATTTAACCATCTAACCTGACCTCCTCCCTACAAGATTGTGCTGTAACAAAGTTCCTCCTTCTCGGAGACGACGTCATTATTCATGCAACCATGAGAAGCAACTTGACAGGAAAATGTAAATATAATAGATTGTTTTAAGTGTTTGACCAAACGACCAATATTCTCATTTTCCTGTTGAGGTCAGTCCAGGAAGTGCGATATTCTTATACAACACAGGAGTCACGAGGAGCAGGTGTAGATGGATAAATGGGCCTACAAAGCACCAGAAACCAGGGTTTGCTGTGTTCCAGGGGGCTGTTTCACAGAAATTGCAAAATGCTAGTTGTGATTTGCTCTTTTTGACAAGTTTCACTAAACAAAACAAATGCCATACTTGACTCATGCATGAGCATGTGAGAGCCCTGTAGGACTTTTATCTGCAAATGATAATCATTTGTGAAACGTGACACTGCCTGCCACCATTTATGATCTTCTGGTATGTTAAGATACGTTTAAATGTCTCTGCAGACCTATGCAGAGAGGAGTTTATCCAACAAGCCCTCCAAATTAAACATCAAAATGCATTGTTTGTCCTTGCCAACGACACATAGAAGCATTGTCTGATCTGACGTTGTATCAGCAGGATGACATCATTTGTCTATACCTTCCAAAACCCTTAATAATCGCTGATGAAAAAACTGTCGGTTAATCTGTTTTGTGATGTGACAATGCTCTGGTTAAGGTTTGGTCAGGTTTAGGGACAAACCATATTTTGGGTTAAAATAAGTACAGAAGCAAACAGTAGTCTCCTGTGTTAAAGTCGTGCAGACCTGGGTTCCAGGACCAGGTTCAAAATGGACAGGAAAAAAAACTGTAAACAAATAATTAAAGCTGTACAAGTATAAAATAAACAGCCACACAAACGTCTCCAAACTACCCCTGAGGTGGAATCGTACTTTTTGTAATTTGGAATGTCACCACACACACCAGATTTAAAAACTCAGGTATACTGAAATACAGAGAGATTTACCTGGCGGTGATAGGCTGAATCAGCACTGTGTGAACTCACCTGGCAACAGCTTGAATGTGACGGACGTTCATTTATATGGAAAAGTCCTACACTCAAGCTTTAATATTACATAGCTGACACCATGGCTGTTAGTAAGGCCTCCTGATATACCTGAGTTTCATTTGTACTGGTTTTAATGGAATTTGTAGTGTCACATGATGATCTACAACAATTGGTTTGGCCCATGACCTTGTTTTTAGACTCCAAAATTATTATAATAATCTCATTAGCCCAGCAATCAATGTGCTGTCAAGTTGTCATGTGAATTTGATCACAGTCTAGTACTGAGTAAATGTCATCCTTCAAATCAAATCACCTGTAATTCTCCCAATTTTCAGTCATGAAACACAGGAGCACATCCATATCAAGCTGCTGTTCTAAACCATAAACTTCTCCATCTGTGCTTGACTGACCCATAATACACCCCAGTGCCCTCCCTCCTCCTCTCTTCTCTCTGTTTTATCTGTCTACCAGTGATCTGGTATGCATCTCCTCTTTGCTCTCTCCCACCTCATCAGTTGTCAGCACTTTGATGAATAAGCCCAGGCTTTCACAGATCAAGGCAGGCATGTCAATAACCATGTTCACAAAGATGAAAGTTCCGGTGAGCCGTGCCTCACAAGTCAGTCGGGTGCAGGAGTTCACAGGCGCCACGAGGTGTAGTGTTGCTGTTGCTGTCAATCGCTGTGTGTGAATCCCGCAGATTGGAGGCAACTTGAGGACCGTGATCAGAGTGTTCCACCTGTTTGACTACAACCGAGAAGGACACATCCAGCAGCACGAGTTCCGCCACATCCTGGACAACTACTGCATCCACCTGACAGACAAGGAGTTTCAGAGGTGGGGGTCAGTGTTGTACATCTGACACAATTTGACACAACAGATCGCACATCAACTCTGTGCAGCAGCATGAAAGGCCAACACACACCTCATGTGGACTTGCTGACTGGTTGGTGAGTCAACATTCAGGTAGTCCCGAGAAATGTTTCCAGCCAACAAGCCAGAATATATAGAACAATTCTATACTTAAAGAATGCTTCTGGTTTATTACAGTTTGGGTCTTATGCAGTTTTGGCCATCATTTCTATCAGCATCAATCACATTATATCCATCAAGTTAATTGCTGAGATCTGGAAAGGTGATGACAGTGCTAAAAAGAAGTCCGACAGGGCAAAAACAATGAGCAGTCAGATGATCAGGCAGGTTGTGTACCAACCTCCAAGTTGGTTAAACAAAGGTGAACGATAAAATGATTACCCAGACTGTCAAACAGCCATCACAGTTTACACACTGACTTCCTGCTTAAACTTCATTCTCTCACACACATGCACATAAACACTATTACACCTGAGCGCCACAGCTGAATGTCTGAACACATACTGACTTTAAAAAATGTGCATGCATATAATCAAATTCAAATCATCCTCTTTTAACATCTGGGAACATCTGTGTGTTGCACACACACATATACAGTAGCGTTATCAACCAGCAGCACAGGCCTGACTATTTCCAGTATTCCCTGTGGTGGGAAGTCGTCTGTCAGCTAGGATGAGATCACTAGCACTAACTTTGTGGTTGGCCTTTGTCTCAGGATGAGTGAGAGCTAATTGACTTTTAAAACTTTGGGCCCTGCAGTCAAATCCACTCCAGAAACGCGGCTCAACTTTTTTGACATGGCTCTAGAGGATTGTGTGTGACAGGTTCATTTTCAATGGCTTTAATTGGTTTTAGCGCTCAGGACTCTCTCTCTCTCACACACACACACTTTCTCTGTCTGTGTGTTACAACATATGAAGTCAAGCATAGAACATGACTTCTTATCTCATCTTGTCATTGACATGATATTGATATTCTTGACATTATAGGTCACCTGTGAAACTGTACCATTTATTTAAACATGAACGTCCAGCATCTGTTTGCTTTTTTGTAGGTTGTGGAATCACTACAGTCCTAATAACAAGTCCACCATTTCCTACGAACTCTTCCTGGACAAGCTAGGCTTTGGTAACAGCCATAACCTCAAGATTGCTCCAGTCTGCACTAAGCTAGGTATGGATACAGTGGATTAAACTATATTATTAGAGATATAAGAGACAGAGGTATTTTACTGGATAATTGAATGTAACCACTGCTGGTGGTGTTTTATAGAAGTGTCCAGCCGAGGGACAACTCCACCTGAGAAAGTCAAACACAGGAAGCAGAGACCAGAATCTCTTTCCAGCTCGTGTGACGCCCCATCAGTCCTGCCACACAGGAAGCTGCAGACTCTTTTCTACAACAAGGTACAGACTTGTCTGAACAACATTGTGTGTTTTATTCCTCCTGTTTGCATGTCACCATCTGGCCCTCTCCCCTGCATTATCCTCTTTAAAGACGGAAGGGTAAATTGGCTCTAAGTGGCGCGTCAGGATGCAAACGGCAGTGGGAACACTTCTAATTAAAATGTTTGCCCAGAAAAATCAGCTCCTGAGTTAGTGTGTTAATCACGGATAATTTGTGGGAAAGGCGGCGGAGTCGGGGCTGACTCTTCTCTCGCATCCTAGAGCTGCACTGGGATCTTCTCCATGGCAACCAAAAGATGATTCACTTCCTGTCCTTACTGAGGAGAGAAAGACAAAGCAAGAGAGTGATCTGTCTCCAAAATATGAATGTATGTAAAATCAGTGTATCAGTGTGTTCTTCTACCTGTCAGATGTATATGAACTGTACCCCGGTGTGGCGAGCGCTGCAGGCCTTTGACACCACCCGCTCTGGCCTGGTAAAACAGGATGTCCTCAGGGCAGTTCTCAGCAGCTTTATATTTCCCATGAACCCTCACTCCTTCCAGAAGCTGACCAGCCGGTAGGGAAAGCAATATTTCATATATTTCTCTTTCCTTCCTCTTCCCTCTTTTTTTTACCAGTCTACTTTGCCTCAACCTCCCTGCCATTTACTCTTTAAATCTTTAAATCTCTATTCTGTGTAATATATTTTTCATGCATGTGTATGGATAATGTGTGTATATGCAGCTATGGTGTGAGACCAACAGGGCCAGTGAGGTGGAAATACTTCTTGGGCCACTTCATGAGTCCGGTCAAAGAGGAGGGCGACACCAACAGGTCAGTTTGAAATGATATCATAAGCCCTTGACGCATGGACCCTACTCCACGGTATGAGGTAAAACTGTGACACGATGCAAACTCTGGTCTTCTGCTTTATAGTCTGATGCATTTTACACTAACCTACCCCCCCTACCCTCTATACCCTTACCTTCTGCCTTGCTAGATAAAAGGCACAATTCTTCCTGCACTATCACTTAACATTGGCAGGAATGTTGGGACGTATAGTCCAATTCATAATTGTCCTATATGAACATAAATCCTAGGGACATTGAACAGTACATTATTCTTTTTACAATGTCTATGCTTTGTGGCATTGCTAGTCTTCTGGATGTTGACTTCCAAAGAACTTTAAACCTGCACTTTATGTAATTTGCACAGTCTCAACATGAACATTTCCAGAACACATATGGGTGAAGGTACTTTAGAAGGTGCTGGCGAGGTGAAGCAACGGTTGCTGGTCGGTGTTTGGAATTATAAGGAATTAACAGCCATATACTGTATATCTATTGTGCTATGTCAGCTCCTTTCTTTTTCTTTCCAACTATCTCCTCTCTTAGGTCCTTCGAGCAGCCTGCCCGAGATGAAGACAACTTGGATTTCCAGGACATTTACCCTCGACTGAAAGAGATCTTCCATCTGCTGGACACGGTAATAGTCAGGGCTAGGGAAGTAAATAATAGACTAAAATGGAGTGATGAGTCTATTACTTTGTACAAAAGACACTGAAATGCTTTCAAACCTCTCCCTTATTTGTGCAGCCTTACAAAAAGTGTAGTAAAAGACAAGACAGAAGTGATTTTGAATGTTATCAGACAAGACACAAGGGAGTAATCTCAGCAGATTGCTAAGAGACAAAGGCACATGCTCAGGTGTATGCTTTAAATATAAATGCCAGACAGCTTTACAGATGAGCCAATCATCATCCACAGCTTTTTGATGGCCATAAACATGATTAGATGATTGCATATGGCCACTGGTTAGCCACTCAGTCACTAGCCATATGTTCGTCTGACAGCCATCCCCTTCAACACGCCTCCGCATCCAGTTCTGCCTCTTTAATTTCAAATCAGTCTACTTCAGCTGGATGAAACTTTGGAGTTTGACTAAACTTTGGGGGAAGGGGGGTTGAGTCTTCCATTAATTCACAGTTATGTTTGATGTTGCTGCCGCCACTCACAAAACAACAGTCAGCTTCCAAGTTTGAGGAAGTGTGTGTGTGTGTGTGTGTGTTCGTGTGTGAAGCCTCTCCCAGATATGAATCACACATATCTATCTGCCAGAATCTCCTCCTTCTAATGGCATGGGAGGGGGAAAAAATCCCTCCATCAACTTTTTTAATAATCTATTCAGCGGTGGGAGATCAAACAAGAGAGTCCTCACACCGCCAGCCAATAATGAGGTTTTTCACTCAGGCAGGTTCTAAGCCAACTATGGTTTTTAGACTCTCTCTGGGGAAGCATTCAAGAGCTCAGAAGACATTGTTTGTGTATGATTCACAATCTAACATACAAATCAGATTGATGTGCAATTGTGCCAGGCCATAATTAGTACTATCATAATATTACAGTGCATTATCATATAAGGCACTTAAATATCGTAACATAACCTTAACAAGGAGTGAACACAATATCATTAACATATGTACTGTTAATGTAATCCAATATAACAGCCCTTCAATATAAGGACTATGTAGTTTGTTTTGTTGTATTGGATTTTATCCCTTAAATCTCATTTTATGACATTCCCCCAGAGATTATCTTTAAAACAATCCTAAAGTGTTTGTTTTATATACATTTTTTTTAAAAATGTGATAAATTATAAATGTGTTTTGTCAATGCTTTTTAGTGCTGTTGTCAAAATTTGTTGTGTAACCTGTTAAGTAAACAATTCAAGGTGGAACACTAGGATAGGATAGGAAGGCCTTAAAAGTTAAATAGTCTAGTCTAGTAGTAGTCTTAAATTCTGTTTGGGAACGTCTTAAATTCTGTTTGGGAACGTCTTAAGTATTTATTTATTGAATGCTGTAAGAGTGGTCTAAATTTCAGCTACATTTAATCTTTGGCAAAATCAACAAGAGTTGAATTGGAATGCCTCTGTTATCCTGTTAAAGTCTTTTAGTTTTTGCTGTTCGTGTTCACAAACTTTGTCCCCTGGTGGCCACCGTAGCGCCTGTCTGGATGCGATGGCATGGAGGAGCTAGCTAGTTAGCTAACCTGCAAACACTCCAGTTTCTGTGGGTTTACTTTCTACTTAATTTGAACCCTTTCTCCAGTGCTTCTGTTTAGCTGTCAGTCTGCAGTATTTCAGAGCAAGTCTCATTCATATCATTGCACCCTTAACCTTGAACTGGTGATTCGCATCGCGAATATTAAATATTCCCTATTCAGAATATTTAAATACGAGGAACGATAATGGCTAAATAATGTGTAGGAAACATTGCCGGGTAAATAATTGTCCAGCTCCACCAATATTTGGGCAAAAGATGAGCTGTAAAAAGTGGGGCAATCATCAGTCCAATTTACACGAGGAAGTAGATTCATTATGACAACAGACTGTCTGTAGGCTAAATGAGACAGGATGGCATTTACCTATTTATATGAGGGGCCGTTAAGGAAATAATTCAGACTTTTGTTACACAAACATATGAAACACGCACGCAGTCACATGTGACACTTTCACACACGCATCCATACTACTGAAAACTCACACACATGTGAAACACATTCACACACACATGAAATGTTCATACAGATAGGCTACTAAGAACTAAGAAGTACTAAGTCTAAAAATACTAGGCTCATGAACTACTTATGGAAGAAATAGTTTTTATCCAACATCTACGCTCGGCGAAAAGGCTTATGTTTGTTGTCCTGAAGGGACTTTGACATTGGATTACTCAAAAACTTGTCATGGTCCACAAAGGACTCTTGTTTGGACTCTTGTTTGGTCTTGTTTCCTATTTTATTGTGAAATCCCTGTTCTTGTTTCCTTGTGTGCTTTTTCATTTCCTGTCTTTGTTCTGTTCCCACCAGTTTTGATTAGGTTCACCTGTTTTCTTACTCACCTGCCTGTGATTCCCTCGTTTAGTACTCTATATATACCGGTCCCGTTCCTTTGTTCGTGGTCAGTTTCGTGTCAAGTCTTCCTGCCTGATTCTCAGTTTTCCTGGTTTCTCTGAGTTCCATGTTCTTGTCACCTGTAAGTTTATGTTGTTTACATTTAATAAATCCTTGGACTACTCCTGTCTGCCTGCCGTCTGTCTGCATTTGGGTCCTCTCCCTGCTGCCTAGATGGCTTGTCGTGGCAGATCTGCCTCAAAGGCCTTCCTTGACAAAACTACACAGTAAAAGTAGTTCATAAAATTTGTGCAAGTAGTCCAAGAACTACAAAGTCCAAAAATATTAGGCCCATGAACTACTTTTGGATTGTAACTATAATGGACTCCCATCAGTTGGCTCTCCTATCATTTTTTTCAATGAACACGCATTCTGTTCCTCAATCGAAAACAATGGAAATTAAACTCCACGCCATCCTTTACTTTGAAATCCGGAAGTATTCCTTGGTATTTGCGTTGGCTTTATAATGGCCGACTATATAATACTGTTTATACGAAACCTCTTGATTCAGTGTTCTTTTAGTTAATTACCGGTAATAATTAATGTGAAAGTATGTATGTAACGTCTGTCCCATATTGTATTCGAGCCGTTTCATTGCGATTACCGTAAACGTTAGACGAATTGCGCACCGGAACCAAACGGGCGGCTGGTTTGACCATGCAAACGCGAATGACGGCTGGCTTGACCGCAGTCCTCATTCCCCTAACACCCAGCAATGCCTGAAGTAAAAAATAAAATATGAAAATTTGTGAATGCATAGTGCATAGAACTGCGAACTCCCTTACAGTAGGCTAGGGCTAGTTAGAAGCATTCCGGTTATACTGAAATGACTCCCAGATATAGTGAAATGATTTCAGGCACATACATGTGAAAAGCTTCTCACTCATCCTTATGAGATTTTTCTTTCACATAGCCTAGTTAAAGTTTCATGCTATGTGAGTGTTTCACATGTGTCGGTATGAGCATTTCAGTATGTGTGAGCCAGTTTCACCTGTGTGTGAATGAGTTTCATATGTGTGTGTGAATGTATTTCATATGCGTCTGTATGAGCATTTCATATGTATGTGTGAGTGTGTTTCACATGTGTCAATATGAGTGTTTAACATATGTGTGTGAGTTTTCAGTAGTATGGATGCATGTGTGAAAGTGTCACATGTGAATGTGTGCATGTTTCATATGTTTGTGTAACAAAAGTCTGAATTATTTCCTAAATGGCCCCTCATATTTATTTAAAAGACGTATGAACTATAAAACAGAACCACAATAATAATACAGGGGTCTAAATGACTCTCAGCATAGAAATTGGCATTCTACCTTGATACACAAAGCCTCATTTCAGACTCTGGCTGTAAGACAATTGTAGTGATTAATATCATTAAGGACAAATATATATTTTCCCTCATATATTTATTTAAAAGACGTATGAACTATAAAACAGAACCACAATAATAATACAGGGGTCTAAATGACTCTCAGCATAGAAATTGGCATTCTACCTTGATACACAAAGCCTCATTTCAGACTCTGGCTGTAAGACAATTGTAGTGATTAATATCATTAAGGACAAATATATATTTTTTCATACTAACAAACATATTTGGACAATGTTCTTTAACTCAACCAGTTAGTCATTTTGTGTTACTGATAATTTTGAACTGACAATATATACATTTACTCAGAACAGTACGCCTATATTTTCACATTTGATGTTTATTTTTATTTCAAAATTGGCCTTAAATTTAAACTGTGGCATTAAAAAGTTATTAAAAGTTTTACATTTAACTTGCTGATACATGTAGACATCATGTGTTGTTCTGTCAAAGAAAAGAATGATAAAATAGTTTTAAGCATTCAAGAGAGCTAGGAAGGGGCCTAACTAGAAAGTAGTTACTAGCAGTGACATGTAAACAAATGACAAAACAGGACTAGGTCACGAGGGTACACGCGCCAAAAGTGACATCAATGTGCGTCTTGCATCGAGCTTGTAGGCTATAACTCATCGTGGGGTGTGGTTGTGCACCTCCCAGTTTTTGAGACTAGGCACCCACTGCTCGCACAGGGCAGCAAAACTTAAATTTAAGCAAAACTTAAATTAAGAAGTAAAGTAATGAATTCATTTTTACTATTATTATGTCTCAAGGATTTAAAAAAGCCGGCCAGTTTGTTTTTAAATGCTTCAAAAACAGGAGATCTACATTTGAGTAAATAATATTTTGCCAGCAGAATCAAATTGTTTACAGGATATCCAACCTCTGTTTCATTGGAATACATTTGTTCTTCCATGTACTTGACTTTCTTTACAGGGATTGTATAACGGTATGGATATTAACACCGTCCATGAATAGAAATAAGATTACAATTAATTACAACTCTTCCTCGTCATTGAGGCGCTGTACAGCAGAGTGTGCAGCCATGTTTGGTCTATGGCATTCTTCTGGTAACACTCATTGACTT
Organism: Macquaria australasica; assembly: GCA_005408345.1. Taxonomy (NCBI): domain Eukaryota; kingdom Metazoa; phylum Chordata; class Actinopteri; order Centrarchiformes; family Percichthyidae; genus Macquaria; species Macquaria australasica. Next base: position 200,744 of record SEMN01000324.1, read on the forward strand.
CTTGCTTATTCGCAGAAGGTTTTGTTTGTACGTTTGACTCTGCTTGTAGCTTGTAGCTACGTGGCGTCTGTGGAGGCCATGGTGTCTCGTGCAAGCATAAACAACAACTGTTCGCCCCTATTCCTTTTGAAAGAGCAACGACCAAGGGGAAACCTCCCCATATTGCAAAAATGTCTGGCCAGGACCTCCATGAGTTCTGGGCAAGATCTGCAAAACTGACCGGGCCTGGGGCAATAAAACAGGTGTGACTGTAAGGAGACGGATCCGGCCCAGAGTCATCTGATAACTCTACATACCAATGGTCAAAAAAGCAACAGTAGTATTTTGGCTAACAAATGAAATAGCATGTATCTTAAGTACTAATTGAAGTGACAAATATTGTAATGACAAGACTTTTAAAACTTTATTTTAAAGACAATTAAAAAAAATGGCTAGGACCAGGACTACCTGTACCTCTTTTTTTTTATCTTTAGTGATAACATCAATGTTGCTTAATAAAGAAACACGGCACTGTCTTGGATAATTTAGTGACACAACAGGTTTTGTTATGGGCCCTGGGTTTGAACATTTGTTCCTGATAAATTCCATTTTTCATCAGTATGCTAAAGAATACATTTAATTGTGGTATTCACAACACAAAACACTGCAGCCTAGTTGCAGAACTGATCCAGAATAAAATTGTTGAGTTGAAGATACCTTTGTAGGACTCATTGGGTAACATTCAAAGCTAACTTCTTCATTAGTAACGTCAGCAAGTTTGAAGCTAACTGATTGGATTTCTCTGACTGCAGTTTTCCTTGGAATCCTTAAGGCCTCGGTATGCTTCAAACAAAGTGCTTGTCAGATCGTCTATAGGTGTCTGAAACACCCCTTCCGACGAAGAGACCAACAAATATTGTAACTTTCCAAAAGAGACAATGTGACTATCATGCCCACTGATTGTCTAGGTGTGTGGAGGTGTGAGGAGGTGTGAAGGTTTGAACTTCTCTCTCAAGCACCATGATGGTGGTTCAATACAAAGAAAACACAGAATTCTTGGAGGGAGATTGTGGGCGCTTGGGGGGATGCAGTCAGGAGGAGGTTATGAATGCAGGCTTTTCATCTCATCTTTGATTGTGTTCATTTGAAGCATACTGAGGCCTTCACTTGACTTCTCTCCTAAAAATGTTTTTTTTCAGTGCACAGTTACTAATTGTTTGCATTAATGATGACTTCATAGCCCTTTCAAGTGCTGGAAACAGTCAGTCACATATGGATTAAATTAACAGGACTTCTGGAGCCGTGACCCCACCTGAATTAACTCTGCCTACTTCTTTACTCTGTGACATGGTGGTCAGTTCTAACTTCTGTCCCACATTTGTTCTGACTCACTGTCCATGACGATACCTTTCTGTGCGTATCTATGATATCTAACATCATATCCCTGTGAAACAATACAATCTGAAGAAGAATGCTCACATGCTTTTCTTTTCAGAAGGAGGCAGGTTTTATCACTCGAGCAGACCTGCGACATTTGCTGGAGAGACCAGGTGGGGCCCAGCCCCGAATACCCCAGGCCCGCCTTCAGTGTTCACAGATCACAGAGCTGCTCAATGCACTGGACCCAGAACACACTGGGGTCATCCAGTTGGCCAGCCTGGAGAGACTCAACCCCAGCATCACCTCTGCTGCCACAGGCAATACAGCGCCACCACACTCCCTTGCTAACACGGCTGAGCCCCTAGAAGTCTCCGAGGAGACTGAAGACACTGCTGTATGCTTATATAACCATTTCCTAGGGTGTGTGTGTGTATGTGTGCACACTTCCATGTAAGGACATAAATGTGTATGTTTTATGATTATTTTTCCACAGGAGGACCAAAAAACACCAGACGAGAGGCAGACCACACAGTGTGCTGATAAAGTGCCTGTGACATCTGCTTCGTGCAGAACAGTGAGTGTGTTAACACAACATACTGTGATCAAATATCACACGTGTCACACATAGCATACACCATGAGATCAAACAGATACAGAAAACAGAAGATGAGATCAAAAGACAAAAGAGGGCTTAATGATTAATGCTTTGTGATTTGTGTGTGTGTATATATTAAGATGGAGAATGTATTGCTGGACAAGCTGTGTGAGCAGCTCAGTTCAGTGCTGGCAGCTCTGAAGCTGTGTGACCCTCAGCACATTGGATACGTCACACAGGAAGATCTGAAGAAGACCTTAAGCTGCTGTGGCATGCCCATCTCAGACACACACTTCAACAAGTGAGAAACACACTCAGACACACAACAGTCTATCGGTGGGCTGACACTTAAACAGACATTTACATCTATGAACAATTTACCAGCAGGTATGCATGACTTTGGACACCAGAGCACCCAGAGGAAACCCACACAGACAAACTCTGGACCTTTGTAGCTGTTAGGCAGCAGTGTTAACTACTGAGCCACTGTGTAGCCCTGTCCCAAAATAAATATGCCAGAGTCAAGAGCTAGTGTTTCTCAACTTGTAGGGGATAGTTTGATGATTTCGGGCAATATTCTTATTCACTTTTTTGCTGAGAGTTACGTGAAGATCAGTATTACTCTCATGTTTATGCTGTAAGTAAGTACGGAGCTGGAGCCAGGAGGCAATTAGCCTAGCTTAGCTTGGACTGAAAACATAGTATAGCAGCCTGGCTCTCCCCAAAGTTGAAAAATACACCTATCAGCATCTCTAAAGCTCACTAATTAATGTGTTGTATTTCAATGTGTTTGTATTTTATTTTTTAACTTCAGCTTATGCTAAGCTAAGCATACTAATGCGCAGACATGAACAGATTGATACTCCCGTCTTACTCTTGGCAAGAAAGCGAAAGTGTCAAATTATTCCTTTTTCTTCCCCAAAAACTATGTTGCCTCCTGTTGCTAAAAGTATTTCAAAGATACTGGAGCTTTACAGCAGCAAGTTAAAGCATCAACTGTCACTGACATTTATTTGAAATTCATTAAAGAAGAGTTTGGCTAAGCTCAGCTGCTTCGGGTTGCATTGTGACCTATGCAAGACTTCAGTTGTTGTAGCCAGTCACAGTGCAGTCCTGAAACAAATGCCATGTTGTTTTTGAAATTCAAGTGACAGTTAATCATGACCGAATGCTTTGACTTGTAGTTTTGCTAATGTGCTTTAGCAAATGTCTGCATGTAGATCGTGCAAGAACCAATGGGAATCAGTGTCCTTTATGGCAGGAACAAATATAGAGACAAGTTTGATGAAAACAGCATTTATCTTTGGTACTACAATATGATGCATTGGCTGTTTGACTGCTAAATGATCAAGCTACGACTTTTGTTCGGTTTGGGGTTCAGTTTGGGTTTTTCTTAGCTCACTCTCAAACTTTTCATTGTGTTTCCAGGCTCTGTGAGACCTCCAGCTCTAGACCTGGCAGTCCTTCTCAGTTGGTTTATTACACTGGCTTTCTCAGAAAGCTAGGAGTACCACTAACAGAGGAAACCTACACAGCCTCATCTCACGAGGAGGGTTACCATACTGAGAGGTGAGCATAGAGAGAGACATACAAAGTATTTGTCTCAGACCGGTGCTGTAATGATTGTTGCCCTGTTGTATACTATAGCAGCATTGCATTTACTCTTCCAAATGTGTCTTAAGCAGTCCGACATAAATCTGGTGGCTCCATACCTCCCAAAGGGAAAACTGGCACCTGTCAGTGACTCTCTGGAGTTATATATTTACTGGTTCTGTGTAGTGCTGTGGATCATGTTTAATTATTCCAGTTTGGAGGAGTTGAAAATTGTGTAGCAGCTTGACATTATTGGTTATTTACAATGGTCTGATACAGGGCACTGTAATGAGATGCTTTTTTCCGTATCATATGATGTGCATGCAGACTCCATGAAGACAATGTGTCTCACACATCTCACATGATGTTTTGTATAACGACTTAGGACATAAAAAGTGAAGACAAATAGATTACTGCCAATTATTGGTATGTCGTGTCCATGCATACGTGTGTATCGATTTCTTCTCTGATATCAGATTTGTGTTGAAATAAACCAAATACGCAAGTAAGGACAACTTGGGGTGAATATGTTTTTTCTTCTGTTCATCAAAGTGAAGAGTGGACAAGAAAGCACAAGTTTTCTTCATCGTTGGCTGTGTTTCCACCTGAAAACAGACATGATTAGTTTGACACGTTCGAAGAATTTTAAGACTTATGCAAGTCTTATGCTCAAACATGGACTTTTTCTAACCCTAACCCACTAATCCATCAAACTTCTATGAATTGATTTTTGGTTCTTGTAGGGTCAAAGCGCAGGTTTGATTACAGCATGATTTGCTCTGGTCTCATTCTTGACTATATTGGTCACATAGACTTGTGGAAGCAGACTCTTGGCTACAGCCATCTCATCTTTTCTTTATAGTCCACTTCTGCACTGAGCTCTAAACAATCTGCCCTACAGGCCATGCACATCACCTCAGTCGACTCTACAGTCAGTCAGGGGACAGCGGCCTCCCTCTAGCCAGCAGGTCGCTCCAGACACCTGCACCATCCTGGACGATGTTTTCCAGAGGATGAGATCAAGGTTAGAGAAACGCCACAGCAGCCTGGCTGACCACATCCAGACCATCACCCACAGCTCTGATGGGACGCTGTCAGAGACAGATGTATGGAAGGTGAGTTGGGAACAAATAAAAGTTTCATGACCATCTCGACAGCAAAGCAGACATACTGAACCCTGCCAATCTGTACATGGATTTGTACATAGTAGATATATTTTGTATTTGTATTTATAATTTGTATTGAAATATAGATTATAGTTATATTCCATTCTACTGTATTTACATCCATGCAGTCTGACTCACAGGTGTCACGCCTTATCAAGTCCCTTGTTTATTTCCGGTTTTATTTTGAAAGGACTATTCACTGCTCACTAGATTATGATTTACTTCCTGTCATTGTTCTTTTCCCGCCGGTTTTGATTAGGTTCACCTGTGTTCCATTACTCACCTGTTCCTCATCAGTCTGCCTGGTTATTTAGCCCAGTCATTCCTCTGTTTAGTTGCCAGATTGTCTTTGTACCCATCAGTCAAGCTTTCTAGCGTACTTCCATGCCTAGTCATTTGTCGGTTTTGACCCCTTCTTGTTTTTTTGACTACTACCTCTGCCTGCCCCATGTCGGATTGGATTTCTTGCTTTACTGGTTTGGAACTTTGCTTGTATTTTTGACCTGTTTTGCCTGCTCCCTAACTGTACCGTTGCCTCAATCCCTGGTTGTGATCATTCTACCATTGTTTGCCAGTAAAGGCTTTTTGTTTGGAACTCAACCATTGTTTGGAGTGATCCTTGCACTTGGGTCTCAGTCTGGGGTTTTACAACAGGATGAACTGCTGGTACAAGCCTCCTATTGGCTTTTATTTGGCTTTTTTTCAGCTATAAACACCAACAAAAATGTACCTACCTTTCACCTGTCTCAGAATGATAGTGGGATGACAGTGACCTCATGTACTGAATTTTAAATATTTTAATAATTTCAAAGAATTTTAATAGACAAGTCTGTTGTTGTTCTATTTTTTTTTTTTTTTTTTCATTGTCAGCAAATTCCATAAAAAGTGTTAGTCTGTCACTTGATACTTTCTGACTCCTACTCTGTCTGTGGCTCTCAGCTCCAAGCCTGACTACTGAAGACATAAATCTCCAAAAACACCTCACAGATATATAGTTTCATATATATAAAAAAAAAAAAGGCTCAGTCAGTTCCTAAAACAGCTGCTCACTGTAGTTTTTAACAAGCGTTACTCAAACAGGAGGAAATAGTGCATTTGTTGGGGACTATTTTCAGCGGGGGGAGGAATCCACATTTGGTACTCTAGTGAGTATTTGGGGCAGCAGGACAGTGTATGTGGGATTGAGTCCAAATAAACTACAGTGTGTGTTCATGGTGATGAAGGAACAACAGTGTGGCTCATTGATGTGTTTTTAATAGTTTTAATGGCACAGAGGAAGAAGATCTACCGGGCTGTGATTTACAATTTAGCATTTTGTCTTTAATAACTGAATGAATTGTTTTTTTTATGGTGACATGAATACTCCATGCCACAATATCCACTATATATATCCACTATATTTTTGATTTGTTTGTTTTTCCACAGTTCGTCAGTAAAAGATACGGGTGAAATGTCCTTGTGTACCTGTTGTACTTGAGTAAGAATGAATGTTGTTGACTCTGAAAAGTCAGTGCTACCTGGCCTGAAGCACAGCAGTGCAGCAGACTGCCAAACCTGTCCTGCTTCTCTTCTTCTGCCCCCAGATACTAAAGGACAACCGGGTCATCTTGGACAAGAAGACTTTAAACAAGTTCACTGAACTGCTGGGCTTCAGGGATGGATGGATCGAGTGCTCAGTGTTCCTGGCCAAGTATGAGGGTGAGTTAGAAGAACGGCAGCCAGAACATCTTGACCAGAGGCGTCAGTAATCCCATCAGTTCTGCATGGCAGGGTTTTCAATGCTTAAATAGAGATTTTTTTAAATCCCTTCCTACTCCCCACCAGGCTCCCGTCCCCCTCCACTCCACTTGCCTTGCATCCAAACTCATACCCCACCCACGGTGATCAAACATAAGTCCCCTGCTTCCTGTAAAATGATGTCTTTCGTAGCACATGAGCCATTGGAGAAATCATCCTGGATTATAAATAGAGTAAGAGTGAGCCTCTTCATCTCATTAGCAGAGCAAAGAAGCACACAGATTCTGAATCGCACTCATTTCTGCTTGTTTGGGCTAATTATGTGCTTCGGAAGCAGAAAACAGAGCAGCAGGGCATCGCTCTAATTTGTATCTAAAAAAATAAAAAGAAACAAAGAAGAAAAAGAAATGAGTCATTAATCATTAAACAAAAACAGGACGTAAAGTTAGTCATGTTTGCAAGGCATACAAATGGAGTTTCCTAGATTTACAATATGTGTGCTTCTAATTCAGTGTAAATTAGGTCAGGCAGTTAAATGCCCAGTGTGCTTTCCAGACATGAAGGGCATTCTGTGGAGCGTGGAAAAACACAAATAATTCACAAAACGGAACAAAAATTCCAATTTGTTGGGTGTAATTCCCTCACAAAGACTTGAAGGGAATTTAGGGGAACCAGTTAATTGTGCACCTGATTAAAAGGCCAAATATCAAATATTTAACATCTCTTTTCCCCATGTTTCTGTAGAGGCCACAGCCAAAGACGGGCAGCAGGGCTCTGAGGGTCATGGTAATCAGGTCGATCCCCTGCTAACTTGTGCTGAGCAGTGCCTGGCTGCCATGAAGACCAGGATCAAGATCATCCATGGGGTGAGGAAGATGTTCAGACCAGCTGATAATCAGCAAGTGCTAGTTTAATAAAAAAAAAAAAAGAAAAAAAAAAGCATGTCTTAAAAAGAATTGGCTGCTTTTTCCTTAAAGTTATAATCCTTAAGATTTTCATTATATCAAAACTCGTTTTGGCACTATGCAAGCCTGGCATTTTTCAGGGAGGGCATTTCTTGCCTTTATAAGAGAGCTAAAAGGAAATGAAGGAGAGGGAGATGGGCAATGACACGCAGCATCCGGATGTTCATGGTCGGGCCTTAAACCCCTAGGCCACCAGGGTGCCCCGTGGCTGGCATTTTTTCAGTGATATCCATTCAGTGTATTTACCTCTCTGTTTTCTCATTGTTACTGGTAGAGTTCACCTTTCCTGTTTGTGATTTAAACGTCATACCCCATGCTCAACAGATTTACAGGAAATCGCGATATGCAGCCATTGTGAACGTCATATATTTTCCTGGTTTCGTTAACTTCATGAGTGGCCTTCTGGTGTGCTTGCTTTAGATGTGTCCACAGCAGCAACTAGAGTGTGGGAGAGCAAAGACAAGTACACAGGGTGGCAGAGGAGATGGAGCATGCTGAGCCCTTTACACTGTAATCAGATTCATGAGCTGCTGCTCTGCTTCTGTTGCATCTCTGACAGGATAGCTGCTCAAGCCATGTCTGCAGCCCCCAGTGGTCAACAGATGTGTTATCTTGAATGAAACTCTGGAACCTGTGCTGTTACCACCAGTAACAACAGGCATCACCAAATCAACCAGGACTAAAGTCTTAAAGGTTCCCTGTGCAGGTTTTGACCTCTAGGAGCACTATGGAGCTGTTTTTCTGAGTGGGTCCCCATTTGTTTATCCCATGCATACGCATGAGGACATGACAGGATGCATACACGTGCACATGTGGGTGACACAATACACACTCCTGCCAATGGTTTCACACTATTCCACTGATCTACACGTGGCAGTAATACACCGAGATATTCAGCGATGTACCAACAAAGACAGGGAAGAAAAAGACTGCTAGCAAGTACCCATGAATGTAAACAATGCTGGATTGAAAATACTTGGAAAACTTGGTTTTGCAAATGTTTAATGAGAAAGGACATGCATTTATCAGTTGTTAGAGCTCAAGAATACACATTGTGTTTTGGTGAGAAACACTCACATAACTTTTGTCATGGGGCACCTTCATGGGTTATAACAGATTTTTTCTTGGATCATTTGAAAACTCAGGAAATTATTTTTAAGGATCTATTAGCGTGTGACTGCAAACAATCACCACAGTACACACAAGCATCCAATCAATGAATCTCTCTGTTCTGATAACCCAATCTCTTTCCATTAGGACATCCTGACAGCGTTCTGCCTGATGGACAGGGAACGAAAAGGTGTGGTTGGCTGCCATGACTTCAAAAGGCTGTACAACAGCCTGGGATTTTTCTGCAGGAAGGGAGAGTACCAGCGGATGCTGGATCTGATTGGCCTGCATCCCGGAGGCAACCTCAACTACGCCGAATTTGTCGATGTTGTTGAAAATAATGGCAAACACAAAAAAGGGACACAAAGAGCTAGTGTGTGAGTCTGTTATTACTGATATTGGGCCAGTTTGAGGAAAGCTGGCTCTTTAGTGCTCTGTGCTTCAGTGTTTGTTTTTCTGTCTCTTCTGACAGACAAGAGCAGCTCCATGAACTCCTGGCCTGTGAAGCACGCTACAAGTGGGCAGACATGTCTAAGGTGAGCAAAACGTACAGAAAGCACACATAGAATGATTCTTTGCATGATGTATAGCTCTGTAGCTGTTCCTCTTTCCCATCAGGCGCTGTGCCAGTTTGACACAGATGGCCAGGGTCGGATCCATAAAAAGAGCTTGAGGGACTTCCTCTTCACCTATGCTCTCCCTATGAGGTCTGACGAGTTTGACCAGCTTTGGTTGAGGTAAGGGATACCCAGCTGAGGCATTATCATGTAGTGAAGTGCTGTTGTCTGTGCCAGCCACAGTTTTTGACTTCCTTTGGACAGGTATGACCCCGAGTGGCAGGGCTGTGTAGCAGTTTGTGACTTCTTGGAAAAGCTGGGGTTTTATCATGAAGAGGAACTCAAGCCTCTGAGCCAGAAGCTGAACCAAACTGTTGCCCAACAGGACCCTAACAGACCAGTTTCCTCTGATGTTGCCTCACTGGAGTGTATAGAGTAAGTGAAGAAGGGTACAGTGTGCAATTTCAGATTATCCATCCTTCCATTCTCTGCCGCTTCTCCGGGTTCAGGTCAGTAGCCCATATGTCCTTCTCCTTCGCCACATTCTCCAGCTCTTCCTGGGAGATCCCGGGGCTTCCCCAGGCCATATGGGATTTGTAATCTCTCCAGCCTGCTATGGGTCTGCCCTTCGATCTCTCCCCACAGCTGCATATGCTTGGAATACCTCAACTGACTCCTTTCGACAAAAATTGACTTTTGAAAAAGGGCATTTTTAAATAAAAATAAAATGAATTATGAAATCATATTTCACAATAATGTTTTCAATTATTTTACAAATTGTTCTTTAATTAATATATGTTACACAATTTATTCATATGATTATTTATTTCATAATGTCTTTTTTATTCATTTAATATTGAACATTTCCATACATTGGAGGTCTCGGATTCATTTTAGATTATTCCACCCACAATGTTCATAGAGGAAGACAGATTTTCTTAAAACAAAAAGAAAGGAAACAAATCTCTTCAATTTTATGTCAATAAACTAAACAATATAAACAAAGCACAGAAAGATTTATACTTAATGGACCTGAATCTACGGAAGCCGAGAACGGCCGTGCTTGCAATTATTTTTTTAATGCCGTTATCTCGAGATAACGAGTTAATTATCCCGTTATCTCGAGATAACGGGCTTTGTTATCTCGTGATAACGGGATAATTAACTCGTGATCTCGAGATAACGGGCTTTGTTATCTCGAGATAACGAGTTAATTATTCCGTTATCGAGAAACGAGAAAACAAAAGGCCGTTTCCTCTTATTGTTAATCAGTGATCAGGAGTGCCATGCCAGCATGCTTAGATAACGTCTGGACGGCAACCAAGTTCAACTGAAAATGTCAGACCAAGGAGTAGGCCTACCCATTATTGATCAACGCATCAGACTGTACTGCAATCAAGGTCTAACACAGGCAGAAATTGCATTGTGTCTTTCTGTCAGAGATAACATTCAGATCAGTCCTCGTCATTTAAGGAGAAGACTAGCCCGGCTGCGACTTCACAGGCGAGTGCACTTCAGTGATCCTGCTGAGATCGTTAACTTCATAGGTAACCAGATAAGGGGACCAGGTCGTCTTCATGGTTACAGAATGATGTACGAGAGGTGCAGATTAGCTGGACTGCGTGTTACTCGTGACTTGGTTTATGAGGTTCAGTCCTATCTTGACCCAGAGGGCGTACAGCAACGGAGAGGCACAAGACTTCGGAGAAGATTCTATAGTGTCCCCGGGCCCAATTATATATGGCATGTGGACTCTTATGACAAGCTGACCCCTTTTGGCATTGGAGTAAACGGGTGCATAGATGGATTTTCACGTCATATAATATGGATGCAAGCAAACTTTTCAAATAGTAACCCCAAAGTCATCGCAGCCTACTTCATAAGCGCAGTTACTGAACTTGGGGGGTGTCCAAAGATACTCAGATCGGAATTTGGAACTGAAAACGTTCATGTTAACAGGCTGCAACACTTCCTCCGAGAGGATGACACTGGCGCTGTCCATGGGCCTTGTGTGTTACAAGGACGAAGTACAGCAAACCAAAGGATCGAAAGCTGGTGGGGGATCTACAGGAGACAGAACGTGGACTACTAGAGGGACGTGTTCCAAGAGTTCCAGGCAACTGGGGACTTCAGTGGGGATTTCATAGACAAGGGTCTCATTCAATTCTGCTTTCTTAAAATTATTCAAGTAAGTCCTCCACATCTTCAGGTTTTTTATTTTCTAACGTATATCAGGGCTAGTGTTTCATGTTTTATGTTGGGTCTGCCACTGCTGTACCTCGATGGCGTGGTGATGTGTAAAGCGGACACCTGTGCAGTCTCGTCCAATATAATATTAGGGATTCTATCTTTATGGAAAATGGCTGTTCTTGATCAGCATAACCCATCCAACCACGTAAACATGATGTTTTCATTATGATTAATATTAATGTACAGGTCTTTTTACGTTTATTTATTTATTATTATTATTGTTATTGTTGTTATTTTAACCTAGAGCTAACTTTTTCTGGCTTAACATACATGGGTTATGGGTTTGACACTGTATATAGGCTAACCCACAGAAATGATTTAACCCTGGTTAGCCTGAAGCAGAGCTGTCCAGGCCCCTTTGGTGCTGATTAGGCTACTGTTCACACGCAGCAGCTTGTTTTCCTTTCCCTCCACATCCAACTACGATGACTACTTGGAGTCAAATGCAGTTACAGCTTTCTTGACTCCAAGGCAATTTGACCGTTAATTTTGTCCTGTCAGTTATCTGAAGAGCAATGTCAACGTCCATTTTCTCCGTCGCCAAAGGCTGACGAGACGCCTTGTTTAAACTGTTACTAGTAAGGCCTAAAAGGAAGCCGATAATGCATTGAAAGCATGATAAACATGTAGGCTAAACATTATGTTTACTGGGACTGGACTTCATATAAAAATGGCAGCGAATATATATATACATATATTTCAAGTAACCTGTTAAGAAAAATGTATCTAGAGCTCTTTGAACTTGACACTGACAAAATAGAAAATAGCTGCAACTGGCAATATTAACTCTTTCAGGTTGAAGATCTGTATAGCATTCCAAATACTGGAATTTATTAACTCTATTTAGGTTTAAATTTAACAACAGTAAACAATGTAAAACAGAAACCACACAAAAAAAGTTGGCCAGTTTTTACACACAACTTTGCCAAGAATACAGAGACTGTCTCTACTGAACTTCTATCTCTTGTAAGAACATCAAATCAAATCAAATCACCTTGTGCATCTCAGGCCTGTCTACAGACCTCTTGTGCGCAGGCTGCCTGCTGTCCCACGCACAGTGAAGAAGTGGTCTAACGGAGCAGAGGAGGCTTTAAAGGACTGTTTTGACACTATTGTATGGGACATTTTTAGTGACGCTCATGGGGAGGATATTGACAACCTCACAGACTGTCTGACAGATTACATAAACTTCTGTGTGGAAAACACCATCCCCACTAGGACTGTACGTTGTTTCGCCAACAATAAACCCTGGATTACTCCTGATATTAAGGCTCTCTTCAAGGAAAAAAAGAGTTTTTGTATCGGGTAACAAGGAGGAGTTGAAGAGTGTCCAGCGAGAGCTAAGGAGGAGGATCAGGGAGGGGAAAAACAGCTACAGGAGAAAGTTGGAGAGTCAGCTGCAGCAAAATAACACCAGAGGAGTTTGGAAGGGCCTTAAAACCATCTCGGGCCATATGGACTCCAAGCCCCGGCCTGCGGGGGATCAGAAGTGGGCAGATGACCTGAACGTATTCTTCAACAGATTCGATCAGGCATCTACCCCTCCCCCTGCCCCGTCTCCTCTGCAACCATCATTACCATCTACCCTCCCTGCCTACAGCCCTCCCCCTCCCTCATCTCACCACTCACCACTCCCCACAGCCCTCAGCTTACAGCCACTTAATACACCCACAGCCTGGGCTGGGCCCATCTCCCCATTTCACACCTGCAAACACCCCCCATTCAGCCCCCATGCTCTCTACAAGCTCAACTGGACTGTTCCTCACAACATCCCAGGTGAGAAACGAACTGAGGAAGATAAGGGTGGGGAAGGCGGCGGGCCCAGACGGCATCAGCTCCAGACTTCTGAAGTCCTGTGCGGACCAGCTGTGTGGGATTGTTGAACACCTGTTCAACCTGAGTCTGAAGCTGGGGAGGGTGCCAAAACTGTGGAAAACATCGTGTCTGGTTCCTGTGCCGAAGACCCCACACCCCAAGGACCTCAATGGCTATAGGCCAGTGGCATTGACCTCTCACCTGATGAAGACCCTGGAGAGACTGGTCCTTGTCCACCTGCGTCCGCTGGTGAGCCCATGTATGGACCCTCTGCAGTTTGCCTACCAACCCCGCATTGGGGTGGATGACGCTGTCATTTACCTACTTCACACATCCCTCTCTCACCTAGAAAAGGCTGGAAACACTGTGAGGATCATGTTTTTTGATTTCTCCAGTGCTTTTAACACCATCCAGCCCAGGATTCTGGGGGACAAGTTGGAGCATGCTGGGGTGGACCATCACCTGGCAGCATGGATCCTGGACTACCTCACAAACCGGCCACAGTATGTGAGGTTACAGGACTGTGTGTCTGACACACTTCTCTGCAGCACAGGGGCTCCACAGGGAACCGTTCTGGCGCCTTTCCTGTTCACCTTCTACACAGCGGACTTCACCCATAACACTTCGAACTGTCACCTGCAGAAGTTCTCTGACGACTCTGCCATCGTCGGCCTCATCACCAACGGGGATGATGGGGAGTACAGAGAACTGACCCAGGGCTTTGTGGGTTGGTGTCAGCAGAACCGCCTCCAGATCAACGCGAGTAAAACCAAAGAGCTGGTGGTGGACTTCGGCAGGCGCAAACTCCCTCCACCTACACCAGTGAACATCCAGGGAACGGACATTGAGATTGTGAGATCGTACAAGTATCTGGGTGTTCACTTGAACAGCAAACTGGACTGGTCAGACAATACGGACGCTCTGTTTAAAAAGGGCCAGAGCCGTCTCTTTTTGCTCAGGAGACTAAGATCTTTTGGAGTGCAGGGTGCGCTCCTGAGGACTTTCTATGACTCTGTGGTGGCATCAGCTGTCTTGTATGGGGTGACCTGTTGGGCCAGTGGCATCTCTTCCAGGGATAGGAAGAGACTGGACAGACTGGTAAAGAAGGCCAGCTCTGTCCTTGGATGCCCTCTGGACCCAGTGGAGGTGGTGGGAGGCAGGAGAATGGTGGCCAAGCTATCATCACTACTGGAGAACACTTCCCACCCCCTACATGTCACTCTTTCAGAACTGGGCAGCTCCTTCAGCGACCGGCTGCTCCACCCGCGGTGTCTGAAGGAGAGGTACCATATGTCCTTTCTGTCTGCTGCTGTCAGACTCTATAATCAGTACAACTCCCGGTAATCTACACTTGACTGTCAGTGTGCAGACTATTCACTACTATACTTCATCTACTGCTGTGCATTATCTTCATACATATATTGTATTCATGATGTTATCTACTTCATATGTTGCTGTGAAATATTTTTCATATACATGTATATTATATATGTGCAATATTTTTATCTTATCTATTTGTTCATACTTACAACTGCACTCAGTCACTCTATTATTTATTTCTGTCTATACTGTGTATAGGACTATTTTTCTATTTATTTTTATTGTATTTCTATATATGACACTTTTGCTGGCTGCTGCAACGCTAAAAATTTCCCCGCTGTGGGACAATAAAGGCTTATCTTATCTTATCTTAAATAAATAAATTCTCTTTCTTGGAATATTAACTCAAGTATGACTTTTTTTTTACACAGTACCTTCTGTTGTCATATGGTAATTTGGATTTCAAAACAGATCATACATTGACAAAAGGAAAACAAAAAAACTTCTACCTCCCTCTGCCACTATGGTGCATGTGCCCTCCACTATGTAACATCATCCACTGGATTACATAAACTGGGTAACAGAATAAGAATATTGTTTTTCATTTGCTGTTTATGCAAACAAATCCTTTTTAGGACATATCCATCACCCACACTCCACTCCTCAACACAGAGCTAAACTCTGATCTAAAGTCAGCGTAGTTGCTGTAGTTGCATGCCAGTTGCAAAGAACAAGTACAAGTGTGAGCTAAAGGCCGCCTTGTGAACTCAGACATGTCTGTGAATGTGACTTTAATGGACTTAGATAGGAACAAGTCAGACCCTGTGCAGTACCTGAGGAAGAGTCCAAGCTCCTTCTCATCTCTTTCTCTTACAAATCTCAAGAGATGATTGGAGGTGATTGTTTCTACATGTGACATAGATCCTGGGAACTGAATGCATTTGGTAATGTTTCTTGCCCTGGGTTTCAGATCATCCAGAATCTTGTTCAGTCCTTCGCCACTCATGGATTCTCCAATAGACCGAAGAATTGGCTTCCAGCACTTTATGATAAATGCTGGCTCTTGCACCATCTCTTTGCGGGCTATTTCCTCCACCAGTTTTGACAGATTTTCTTCAGTTGGGAGCACAGTGCAGTTGTGACTGCTGAGTATGCTGAGGAGTTCTTCTATATCAGCCCCTTTGAAGTTGTCAAGTGCCTCAGTTAGCACATCCTTCTCAGTTGGGCTGATGTAGTTGAAGAAAGCCTCCATTAGATTGCTGTCTGAACAGCAGAGTGAGAGAGGCTCTGTGAGGAATGGAGGGGCAAGTTGGACTGGGAAGTACTGAAATCGCTGCCATCCAAAGGCCAAGATACGAGCAACAGCTGCCCACTCTTTGAAGGTGTGGTGCAAACTGGGGATCTTGTAGGTTGTTCCACAATTCTTTGTTGCATAAAACATATTCCAGAAATCAGTGAGACAGTCTCTGATGATCCCACTGCCAACTCCAGCCTCAATCTCGCCATGATCAAGCACACGCCTGAATGAAATATTAGCATCCAGTATGTTATTGTCTGTAAATGCTTCAACCATGTCCATAACACAGTGTACTTGGCGGATCACAATGATTTGCTTCTCAACTATATTCTCTGGATTTCCAAAGAAATCACTTGCCATTGTACTGGTGGAAGCCTGGTCATAATCCACTATGGGAATAACATGTTCTTCCATCTCAGCTACCACTGCTGCCTCTGTTTGATTTTCAAAGACTGTGTTTGCCCTGCTTGATAGTTGGCTGTTATAGGTCACTGGCTGGGGTGAATTAACTGTAGTCACCACAACTGTTGATGGCTGATCAGCATTGACTTGTAGAGGTGAGTATATCAGTGTGTCAGCGAGATCTTCAAAATGTATGTTTGTGTCATATCCAAGTACAACAACTTCATCATCAAAGGACAAATTTATTGATTGAGGCTGGTCTGATGTTTGAGAAGCAGGAGTAGCTTGGAGTGTTGAGGTAGTCTGGGGGCTGCTACAAGTGAAAGACCTAGTGCTGGACAGAGGTCTGTTGACAGGACTGGAGGAGACCAGTGATGAGTGGGATGAATGTAGGCTGGATGAGGATGCATGTGTAGCTGACTCAGGTGTGTTGAATGTGTCGGGTGAAAGGGGCTTATCTGTTGCATCAGTAAGCTCAGAATCACTACAATCTTTTGGCTTTGTACAAAGGTATATTCTAAGGATCATTGGTCTCGAGGGGCTCCTCAGAACCCATGAGACAAAGCATGAACTCAAAGTCCTCTAATTTGCCTTTCTTTGATCTCCCATGAGGGAAAAACAGGTTTTTCCCTTTTTCAAGAATGCTGGATATCATATCATCTTCCCTTACAATTATCTCTCTTGTTCCACCTCCTGTAGGCCGTCTTACTTGTTTGTACATACAGTCTTGGTAGTTCATCCAGCCAAGTTCAATTTTTCTTGTCGTCTTTTCAGCATTCTTATTCCTAAGTCCGAGCGTAGAGTGGCTGTTGCTGGTTGCTGTGGCTGAGGTGCTGGATGGAAGTTTCATTTTCTGTCTTAGACGATTTATCAACTTATTTTTTCTTTGCTCTGTATCCTCCATTTCATTTGAGGATAAATCCCTCCAGTTTTTGGCAAAGACACGGTCTCCATATCGAGGAATGTATATTGAGAGTTCCTCTTCTCCAAGGAGCTTGACAACGTCTTGATCTACCTAAAACACAGGCAGATATAATGTTCACCTACTGGTAATTCACAGATGAAATTACTGCAAGTTCTCAAAACCATTAAAAGAATCAGAGGAAATACTCAAAGAACAAAGAGGAGAAGAACCTGATTAAGATTATTTGAGATTGAAATCAAAATTTGTCAAAAGCCTGATTATCATTTTGTAAACAATTCAGCAAAAATATAGACAAAGGACACTAGTTCTTGAAGATACTATAGTTTGTGCCAAGGATGGGGTAATGACAGTAGGCTTTGCATACTTTGCTCTGGTGATCGGGCTTGACATTCATATTGCCTTATATAGAAAACTAATGTATAATGTAAACTAACTAATGTATTGGTGGCTCAGTGTGGCCAGTGGACCTAACGTGTCTGTATGTCTGTAATCCCACTTGTGTGTGTAATGAGCTACCCGAGTTGGCACTGCTGCTATTACATGCCAGAGAAAAAAAACAGCCTAGACCAGTTTAAAAGTCTTTACCTGTGTAACTATAAGTCATGACCCATTCACAACACCTGCCACCTCTACACCATTTTCCTGAATTGTTTTATTTATTCAATCTCATGCATGCTTACATTTTCACCATATTCATTAAAACATTACAAAATTTACCTGAGGAAATGTGTCGAGGTTAACTTAAACACTGTCAGAATTGAACAGGCTCTCATATTGAGAAAATATGAGTTTGGAGTACAGCAATTCAAAGGAGCTATTTTTCTAGATGTAACACTACTCTGCTTAACACCTCCTTACAACTTTGTTGATTGATTGTTAGCTTGTGTGGCAGAACAAAAATATAATCCGACAGTTTTACAAAGGTAATGTTAAATATCAATGGTTAACTTTTCTACACCCTTTCTACATGAATGACAGCATTATTTGGATATGGAATTAAGCTAAAAATAGGAACCGTATAAAATAATGGTGAAATGTCAAGAATACGCCAGCATAGTCCTTTAAGAGAGTTGATGGTCTTAGCTGGTTTAAGCAGGTTAACCTGGTTGGTGAGCTGGATCTAGCTTGCAGCCAGCTGTATTTAGCTTGTCAGCTACACAAAACCATCCAAAAGGTAACACATTTCCTGCCTTAAGATAGTCATCATCAAACCCCAGAATTACTATCATTAGCTGGTTTAAGGTGGACACCAGCTGGTCCACCAGTTCAACTAGCTTGAAATCAACTAAGATCATAACACCTCTTAAATGGGTCCGTTTTCTTTTTTTCTGTTTTGTTTTTTAACAGCAAGGATGTGTCCTACCTTCACTTATTACCATTAAGCTAAAAGCTGTTAGCTTCATGTCTTGTGTGTGCAATGTAGTTATTAATTCCAACCAATCACTTCTTGGCCATCTTATGTAGGTAAATATAATTCCACTATTAATGTACAAATGGATCATATTCATGATTCTACAGACTTAAATACCAAATTGGACCACAATAGCTACCTGTTGTTCAATTGTTACTTTTTGTTGGCAATAGCAAGCTATGCCTTTGAATATTGACTTATGTATGGATTATGTAGGTGTACTTTACCTTGTCGTCTGCCATTTTTGTTATTTTCTCCTCCGGAACTCCCCTTTCTCTCAAGGCTGAGAGAAACTGGTCCATGTTGATCTGGCAGGATTCAACAACCAATAGTTAGTGTATATATCAAACTTGTTAGCAGCTGTAACAAAGTTGTTCAGCTCTTGACTGCTGGCGTACCAAAAAAGGGTAGTCTAGTTCTGATCCAGTTTTCTGATTCATTAATAGCCACAGTAGCCCATTTTCAGAGGTAAAAGCAATGGGGTTATTATTATATTAGGTTATATAAATAAATATTTTGGGAAACCTGTAGCCTAATTTAATTACTAAGTTCCTGACTGACCTTTCTACTATTTGGACTACCAGGCTCATATCAGGTCATATTTTTTTGGATCTCTAACACTATGTATTCTTTATTTTCAAGTAATATCCATACATGGATATGATATGTCTACTTGACAACAGAAGTGAGAATGCCTGAATGAGTCATTCATTTCACATGAACAATAATTCAAAACTTCAGGATATTAAATAAATAAACATAATCTTAACCATTTACTCTATGCCCACTCTGATTTGTTTATTTTTAACAGGGGGGATGGCCCAATGGGAGCACTCCCTGCCCCCACTAGTGCTTATTTTTCAAAACACACTGTAGTTTTGACAATATAAACTTTACCTCAAATTCTGTAACTGTAGCAGCTGAGCACAGCGTGGACAGTGCAGGTTAATTTCCTCAGTCATATTACCTGCTCCACTCCCAGGTTACACCAAATATATAGGCCTAGTAAAAACCATATCTGTAGTCATGTCTCCCCTAAAATATTTAGTTACAGAGGTGGCTTGGTCTGGGGGTGTATTTTCAGCAGCACAGATGCTACTGAATGATCATAGAACTATTATAGGAATATTACAGGCAGTGTGTCTCTGTGATTCTCTCACTCTAACGTGACCTCATGCTTGCATGCAATATAGTATAGAATTGAGTGTTTATAGTATATAGTTTAGAGAATACTAGAGATCCAAGACGAAACTGACAGATGGGTGGGACTGAGAGAAAAAGGCACAACTACAAATTCGTCTGCTACTTCAGCACCAGAGACGGCACCATGGGTTTATCAATACACAGCAAAGTTAGGCTACTGATATTTCAGAGCCGTGGTCATAGATTCTAACTTGCACAAACCTCAGTCAGATAAAGGATCAATGAGTCAGGCAGACTAACATATTCAACTAAACAACCCCTCTGCCCCTGCACTCTCTGTGCTACTAGAGGATGTGTGTGTGTGTGTGTGGGGGGGGGGGGGCGCAAGTTAATCAAGGGGGGGTTGGCATCCACTCTTATGAATTTAAACAGAATGGTGGCGTGGTGTTTCTTGAAAGACAAAAAAGGCTGCCCTGAGAGTGAAGAGAGTGAACGGCAGCCTGAGAGGAGGCTGAGCTGTTGAAAGGACAAGACCGCTGGTTCAGGGCTAATCGCTAGCCCTTATGTCGGCATAAGTTAACTTGCTGAAATATTTTGGTGTCATAAATAGGCTACTATAAAACGAGATTGTCTGCTCCAACTGCAGCAAACAAAACTACACATTTATGCCTTGACTTACTGTTCAGTTATGAATCTTCCCGGAGAGTCATGACAGTGATTTTGAAGGCTGAAATCAGGTGTGTAATTAACTCCTGATCTCGAGATAACAAAGCCCGTTATTTCGAGATAACGAGTTAATTATCCCGTTATCACGAGATAACAAAGCCCGTTATCTCAAGATAACGAGTTAATTATTTCGTTATCACGAGATAACAAAGCCCGTTATCTCGAGATAACGGGATAATTATCCCGTTATCTCGGCATTAAAAAAAATAATTGCAAGCACGGCCGTTCTCGGCTTCCGTATAAATCACAAAGGTTTTAATATAATTATAAAATACATGCAGCCATTGAAGCAAATTAGCATTTCAATGATTTTAAACTTTTAAACAATAATTACCTTTATTCACTTTTAAAGTAAATGAGGTCCATAACAGGCATAATACACACAGTTTGTATAGTTTCCTTAATGACTCAGGCAGGAATTATGCTCTAATTGAACCACACAGAATATATTTATAGATTGATATTTACAGATTTTTGTTTTCTGAACAAGCTTTGCTCTGGATTCCAGCATGTTAATACATTTCAATACTACATATGCTGTTATTTTACTCTACTGAATTAGCTTTGTACCCCAGGGGGTTTGGATTAACAAACATTTAAGCCCTGTGTAGAAACATTTTGTGCATGCTGTGATTATTATTGAGCCGTTGTTAAAATATGCCATGCATGCTTAGTAATTTCCACAGAGTTTCAAATGTAGCTGTACAATGTATGGCAATACATTAGCTGTGTGAACACAAGTTGTGATTTCTGAGAGCAGACAAACATTTTTGTTCAGATGTTTAAAGAGCAACTCCACCCTCAAATTCTGCTAGAACACTTCCTCCCAGCATCTGGGATGCAACAGAGGAGTGAGGGAACCACACTTGGAGGCGTGGCCTCGTGGCTACATAGTGTGTGGGTCAGGGGACACGGGGAGACTGACTGAGACAGATTAGAGTCTCTTTTTAATATACATTTCATGACATAGATAGGTCCCATCTGGTTGACTCTGTCAGCACTGGCCTCGCAGGTTCAGGGCTGATTTAAAAAATTATATGGCATGTTGAGCCATTTTAAACCCATGAAATGCAGATTTTTATACATTTGGTAAGAAATGTCAATATTAACACCAGCATGTATTTCATCACAGTACAGTCATATCATTTAGTTCACAGCTCAATAAACACATTCAAGTGTGCAGCAACTCTTTAACAGTTGTTTGACTTAAGGAGAGTCATGTTTGTTTACTGATGATATGAATTAAAGCTGGGGTAGGCAGTTTTCTTTTGGCATCATTGGACAAAAATGCCATATTAACTGTGCAGCATATTGTAATTCAAGTGGTCTGGGAGCAAACCTCTACTTCAGCTCCCCCTCTTGGCTCTGTTTTCAGGCTTCAGAAAATCTATCCCGTGATGGTAACCTTTAGCCTATCACAGGTTATTTCAGAGAGATGGTGTGTTTGTATTGGCTAAGCTACAAGAGCAGATGTGTGTACACATCCCTTCAGACAGTGAAAATCCTGCCGAAAATCCTGAAACTTGTGATAAATTTCCAACATCTCCTTTGCCTGCAGCGGCGTATAGTACAAAACAACACGTCCCGGCTCCACACGGAGCTTCAGGCTCATTACGTTCGATGACATGGCGCTCGTAAGGACGAGTGGCAAAGAGGCATGATGACAAACAGTGGGGAATAACTTTTGACGGGGAACAGTGGTGTATGTGTGTGGTGTACTAGCCTCTCTTCCCGCTGCTGGACGGCGTTGCAGCTGCCTCTGAAGCTGCCTGGGGCGCTCTGCTCTGCGGCCGCTAAGCACTGGAGGGACGTCTTTGAGAAAACAAGTCACGGTGGGAGGGACCGCAGTCTGGGTGAGGCTCACGCCATGGAGAACGAGCCCTACGAGGGATACAGTTTCACTGGGGAACCGACTCCTGCTGCCGGTCGAAGTTGTGGGTTTGGTGGGAGGGGCTTAGCGGAGTGACATGAGGCAGCAGAGAGAGAGGCGGAAGGTTTTGCCTAGGTTGCACAGATTCTGCCTATCCCAGCTTTAAAGTTCATGACAAAAATACACCAATCAGCCATAACATTATAACCACCTGCCTAATATTGTGTAGGTCCCCTTTTTGCCACCAAAACAGCCCTGACCCGTCGAGGCATGGACTCCACTAGACCTCTGAAGGTGTGCTGTGGTATCTGGCACCAAGACGTTAGCAGCAGATCCTTTAAGTCCTGTAAGTTGCGAGGTGGGGCCTCCATGAATTGGACTTGTTTGTCCAGCACATCCCACAGATGCTCGATTGGATTGAGATCTGGGGAATTTGGAGGCCAAGTCGACACCTTGAACGTGTTGTCGAACTCGAGGCTTGCTGCCTAATATATCCCACCCACTGAGAGGTGACATTGTAGCGAGATAATCAATGTTCTTCACTTCACCTGTCAGTGGTCATAATGTTATGGCTGATGTGTATTTGTCCTTCTGAACAGAAATACTTCACTGATAACAGCTATAAAAGCAAAGCAGCACAAGTTTCATATTCATATCATGAGCTCTTGTTGTACTGTCCACAGGCAGACTGTGCAGGAGAACTATGAGGGGTTGAGTAACTGCCTGACTCACCTGGAAACGAGGAGAGATGGTACGGTGACAGTGGAGGAGCTGCTGAGCCTGTTACACACCTACAGCTGCTCCATCCGGAGAGAGCAGCTTGTAGATCACCTGCGCAGGTCAACTCCATCTTTTACATTCTCTCTAGAGACATACAGTATATCAGTATAATTATTAAAGCTAGACATTTATTTATTTACATATAAATGAAGTTCCGTTACATTCAAGCCGTTGCCAGAAGAGTTCATACAATGCTGATTAAACCTATCACCGCCAGGTAAATCTCTCTGTATTTCACAGTATACTGGAGTTTGCGCTGGCGCACCATAGTAATGCATAGCAAGCAATGATTGGTGGGGGAGAGGGTTTCTGAGGGGTTTTTTCTTCAAGAGAAAATAAAATATTGTGATGCAGCATTTGCTCGTGCTGCCCTGCTACAGTACTTAGTTAACTACAAAAAGTACTTACTGCTGGAAATGTTACATGATTTATTACACCACTGCTTTCCAAATGTTACTGGGAAATTGCCTGTATATTGAAACAAACTTTCTTGTAATGCTTATCTAATCACATGTCCTGCGGGGAGTAGAGTGGAAATAAAAGCAGAATTTGTGACAATGGAACAGTTACACCTTTAGACATGGGTTAAAGGTTGCGGTAGGCAGTATTCCATAATAACTGTGCAGCATTTTGTAATTCAAGTGGTCTGAGCAAACCTCTACTTCTGCCGCTCGTTTTGGCTCTGTTTTCAGACATTAGAAAATCTAGCCTGTGACGGGAGAGTTTGGCCAATCACAGGTCTTTTCAGAGAGAGGGCGTGTTCCTATTGGCTGTTCTACCAAGCCCCCAGGAAGAACACCAGACTTTGAAGCCAATTTGACATAGTGGCCAAACCGCGTAATTGCAACTTCCAGGTCCGTCACGTGATGCACACTGGCCCCAAGAGACTTTTTCCCATAGACTTACATTGTGAAAGAGTCGTCTGTAAATCAGCGGATAATTTTTTTTTGAGATACAACAACTAGCCAGTACAAACACTTAAATAGCCCTTATTTAAATCATTATGTCCTAACAGTTGTAAAATGCATAAATAGCCGAATCCAGAGTTACAGAGTGACTGCCATTCATGTGAGTGAGCCTGATACAGAGTGGTTGGGAGGCTGGGCTAAAGGAAGCGCTAGTGCGCTTGCTCCGAGACCCATGAGACCTAGCGGTTTGGAGGCGGGGTTAAAGGAAAAGCTAGTGTCCTTGCTCTATGGGCCAAGAATACGAAAGCTATGTGGAAGATCTGGGTAATTTTATACCCGGGAAGTCGAACTTTTTTGGCTTCATGCGCCACTGAGCAGCTTTCATAGGAATGAACCGGGCCCCGCCTCCAACGCTGTATCGAGTTCTCTTTATACATCCATGTGTTCTACAGATGCAGATGCGCCTGAACGTCCCTCCAAACAGTAAAAGCCTGATTCAGTGGCGGAAAATCCTGCAGAAAATCCTGCAACTTGATAAATTTCCAACACCTCCTTTGCCTGCAGTGGCGTATAGTACAAAACAACACGCCCCAGCTCAACACAGAACTTTGGGCTCGTTATGTTTTGACAAACAGTGGGTAATAGCTTTTGACAAGGGACAGTGGTGTGTGTGTGTGTGTGTGTGTGGTGTACTAGCCTCTCATCCCACTGATGGACAGGTTGCAGCTGCCTCTGAAGCCTGGGGCGCTCTGCTATGCAGCCGCGAAGCGCTGGAGGGGCGTCTTTGAGAAGACTGGGTCTCGGTGAGGCTCATGCCGTGGAGAGCGAGCCCTACAAGGCATGAGGTTTTGCAGGACAAGTGCTGCCGGTCGAAGTTGTGGGTTTGGTGGGAGGGGCTTAGCGGAGTGATACGAGGCAGCAGAGAGAGAGGTTTTGCATAGGTTGCACAGATGTTGCCTACCCCAGCTTTGCTGTAGTGGAAAGCACCTATTATATTATTTCTTAAACTGCTAAAGTAGAAGGAGTAACAACACCATGAATCTATAGCCAGGCTTGCATTCTTGAACTAAATGCTAATGTTAGCATGCTAACATGCTCACAATGATAATGATACATGCCAATGTTTAGCAGGTAATCTTTATCATGTTTATCGTTTTGGTTAAGTGTAGTAGCATGCTAACATTTGCTAGTTAGCACTAAACATAAAGTATTAGTTTTGCAGGTATTTGGGCATAAACCAAAGTATTGGAAATTTCAAAAAGTCAGGTGATCACCAGTTATTACAGTCAATTCAGTAGGGACCTTGAATATCTGTACCAAACTTTGTAGCAATCCAAGAGTTGTCAAGACGTCGCTCAGAACCAAAAAATGTCAACGTCATGGTGGTACTGGAGGAAAGGTCAGCAAGTCGCCAAAGTCTTCAGGATTCATCCTCTAGGATGCATTAATGTCCGTATAAAATTTCTTGCAAGCCCAGCCACTAGCGTGGCTTAAAACTGTGCACTTGTTAGTTTACATTGTTCAGTGTGAAACCAACTTGTCTGTGTTGCACGCCCTCCCTCCTTTCTCTTTAGGCTCAAGGTTTCCATGGATGATAACTGCAAGAGGCTAGCTTACATGGATTTCCTGTCTGCGTTTGACAATAAAGCAGAGAAAAAATGTGAGCCTCCTCCTGTTTCCCCTGACGCTGTGCATCAGATAGAGTCTTTGTACGGCCTCAGTCCAGGTGTGGCTCTGGCTAGGATACGTGAACTAGCCACTGCCTCAGCATCTCATCTGTATAAGGTGAAGCTTACAACCACATGCTTCATTTTTCTCTGTCATCAGTTTGTCTTTCAGCTGGTCACCTTTCTTTGGCTCTTTCTGTCCTCCAGGCATTCTTGGCCTTTGATCGGAGAGGCACAGGGATGGTCAAAGCTCTGGAATTTCGTCAGGTGCTGGAGAATTTTTGTGCCCACCTATCAGACAAACAGTACGGATACATACTGACCAAACTGGAGCTGGACTGTGAGAACTGCACTGTTAACTGGAAGGATTTCCTCAACAAGTTTCAATCACAGAGCCCGCTGGTAAGAGAAGAAGTTTCCAAAGATACTTAAAGGAATAGTTCAACATTTTGGGAAATAGGCTTTTTTGCTTTCTTTCCAATGAGAAGATTTATATTAATCTCATGTCTGTGAGTTGAGTACAATGCTGAGGGCAGGATGGAGTTAGCCTAGCTTAGCATAAAGATGCAGGGGAAACAGCTAGCCTGGCTCTGTCCAAAGTGAAAAATAAGCATACCAACAACTTTCACATGACCATTTGTAATTTTAGGGGGAGTTACATGCCGGAACAATTTCTCGACGAAAATCACAATGACTGTGTGCAGCCACTGCTCACAGCTTTTATACAAGAAATAGTTCCAGCACGTAACTCCTAAAACCGCAAATTGTAATTTTTACATTTCTCTCTCTGTACAGGTAAAATAAATGAGATACAACGAATGAATTGTAATAACTTTGGTGATCCCTTTACTTTTGATCCAGCGCCATCATCAGGTCAAAATTTGAAGGTGTCCAATACTTTGGTTTATAACCAAATACCTGCAAAACTAATGACATTCTCATCAGCCTCAGCTGGACTTTGTGTTTAGCGCGAGTTAGCAAATGTTAGCATGCTAACATGGTGAAAATGGTACTCAGCGCACAGACATAAGATTGATATCCATCTTTTCACCTCACTGTCAGAAAGCAAGCAGATAAGTGTATTGCCCAAAATGTTGAACCATTCTTTTAGTTCTATGTCATCCCTGCCTGTATGCCTCATTTAGAGCATGTTTGTGTCTTGTATGCTTCTGTTCATAATGCTGTAGATGTCAGCAGAGAGGTGCATGAGTTGGACCTGGGAGAAAGGGACTAAAACCAGATCCTCTATCCAGACCAAGACCTCTGAAATCACAGAGCACCTGCAGCAGATCCAGGACGTTGTCTCAGGCCACTTGTATGAAATCACCAAAGAGGTGATGGATTTGGATCCCTCCAACAGCACTACAGTCTCTAAAGAGCAATTCAGAAAGCTTTGCGATCACCACTGCCTGAGACTCACAAATGATCAGGTAAAGCCAGAAAAATGGTTTGTGCATTATAATTCAGAGAATTCAAAGAGGAGACATTCAAGAGAACAAACACATTTCCATCAACTCTCGCACGCTTTCAAGCTGAAACAACACATACTGGCATCAGTCCATGGTTACAAATGAGAAGATGAATCTGAATTTTGGTACATTTGCCAGTTCTATTCTTTTTAGTCTGATATGTTTTCTTTAATTATTCTAATCAACATCTAATTTGTCTTTGCTGATAATTATTGACTGCGTGAGAAACCTAGTCATCTGTAAAGCCAATTTACGTGCTGTGTGTAACTCTCTTTGGGATAGGTTATTAGTCCCCCCAGTGTGGATGATTATTATGTGTGTGTTCCCTTTCGCTTCTCAGTTTGAGTGTGTGTGGAGTCAGATGCCTGTGAATGAGCAGAAGAAGCTGCAGTACAGAGAGTTTCTGTGGCGCTTTGGTGCTTTGGGAAGGACCCCCCACAAGGAAGCAGGAGGTCCCTCCAACAACGTCCCATCACCTTCCCTTGAGCTCGGAGAAACAGTCTCAACAACAAGATCTTGTTGCCCAGAGCCTGCAGGTGCCATTCTGCAATGCACTAAGGTACAGCACATGACAGGACAGACCTGAATGCTGCAGAATCTGTGATGCATGAAGACATCAGCTGCTTCGCAAAGCCAGACAAGCTCAGTTTGTTGCTACAAAAAATCTTTATCTGTGCTCAGAGTGTCCCACTGCACACTCAGAGGCAATATCCAGCAAATGTGTAGCCTTTGTCTCACGTGTATGTATAGGTCCATGTGATGTAAATGTTGTTATGTGCCTGTGTCTGTGAGGACTGTACATGGAAAAAAAAACAGCAAACAGAACCCCATGCATGTCCTCTGTCCATGTAAGGTGAATGAAGGGTTTGTGTTTAGGGAAATGTCGGACAGGTTTGCAGCCTGCTTGAATTGATGTTAAGCAGATGCCTGTTCAGTCTTGCCAGACTACAAGAAGCAATTTCAAATTCTTGGCTGATGTGTAGGCACAGCTTTAGCCACATTTTCAGCTCAGTAACAAGCTGATAAAGACTGCCGTGACCAATAGTAAGTGATGTACTGTTGTGACTTCAAACCAGAGTTTTCATCTTTGTGATTCCAAAAGTCATCTTGTCCAGTATGTTCTCCAATAAGGTGTAACTTCGGCGACACTACAGAAGTGAAATGATCTAACTTATTGTTTGTCTTTTTCAAACATGAAGTGAAACTGTATTGGAAGCACGTGAAATTATGTCATTAATCGTATGAATTTGATCAAAAGTGAGCGGAGTGAATAATATTCAGCTGGCTCATCAGACTGAATGAGAATACTCTCCAGAGTTACTCCGTGTCTACACAGAGCCAAGTATGAACAGCACGTCAGCAAAACAGCTGCTTTAGTCCTCCGTCAGTGTTGGGCGTAGGTCACCTGCATTTTGGCAGCGCTCAGAGCACAACACAACATCAAAGTACATGTGTAAAATGGAAGAAAATAGACATGAAGCATAAAAATAATACTTGCGCTATACTCTTGAAAATGTGTGCTTTCTACAGCCTGTGTAGACAGCTGGATTGATTGAAACCGTCGTGTTCCGTCAGACACACGTGAGACTAACTCAAAGTTCAATTCAATTCAGTTTTATTTATATAGCGCCATATCATAACAAAGTTATCTCAGGGCACTTTTCTTCAGTGAAGTTGTGCAGCCCCTATCCGGACCTTCCCTCATTCCTCTCCCAGTCTGTCCCCCAGTGCACCTCCAGGCGTCCTGCCTCAGTGGGGAGGCCGGGAACAGGAAGCCTGCTGGGCAGCGTGGAGAGAAGGCTGCGTGGGGCGGTGCAGCGCTGCTGGAAGGAGATCCAGAGGAGCTGTACTGAGGAGGATCCGCAACAAGAGGGACACATCAGCACAACCTCCTTCCTGGGTTAGCAGCATTCCACAGACAATCATATAGCTATTCCTTCTAGCTGCTATACTAATGCTAATGACTGGCTGTGTGTTACAGAGATCCTCCAGTCTCTCAGCATCGGTCTGACTCGGGAGCAGTTTGAATATCTGGCTGTGAAGTTTGACTTCATGAATAATGGCTGTGTTTCATATCACAACTTCCTTCGTCACTTCCTCCTGAACCTAAAGCCAGCAGGGGCCAAGAGAGCATTTGATCGATGTAAACTCCCTCTTCCTATTACACCGGTAAAAAAATTTTTTTTATTCTGCTATTCAATGTCTACATGAAATAAGCTTGTGAGACAATAAATGTGTCCCAAATCCATCTCATATTCTTGAACTGACATCATGTTTAGCTATGACTTTGGAAAAAAATTATTTGAAATTGGAATCAGTTTTGTCAACCACATGTCCTGTGCACATTTATTTTATGAATGCACCCCCTGTCTGTGCATATACCAGAGAGTCTTCACAGACAGCCTCTTGAAATAAATTCATTTTAATCTCATAGGCCCTTTTCATGGAAGACATTTTGACATGTGACAGTAGAAAAAGCAGGTGTGAATAATAAAACTAATTATGGCTAAATTCCATTTCCATTTTTCCAGGCTCCTGTTATTGTGCATGCTGGGTCACTGTCACACTGTCATGACTTACTGGGACACTTGAAAAGAACAGAGCCATGGTTGATGTTATTAGTTACACCTGTGCTTTTCCTGCTGTGACAAGTCCAAATGTGTGCTGGGGAAAAGGCAATAGTTCTCATTGGAGGTCTGCGGTGACACTGATGAACAGCTGTGGCACAACACAAAAACAGCCACCACCCACATAAGCTTTCTAGCCAATATCCCCTTATCTACAAGCTAATTAGCTAGTCAGCTACAGCACACTGAACAGCTTAAAAACTGCAAAAGTCCCCATTGGTTACTTTAGATGCTAAATGCTGTGGTTTTTATTCTTCAATATCACTGCCATCAAAATGCTGTCTGTTCTTAGCTGGTCAGCTGCAGTCACCAATGCAATTTTCTGTACGCTGTGTTAGGGTCAAACAAATGTGTACACAGGCCCACCTACTTGAGTTAGGAGGCTATTTATTCTTTCAGTAATAAATAAGGTGCAACTTTTAAATATGGCACTAATGGCTTTATCTATGGTTACTGTTTTACTAATGCTTTATAGACAAGGGCAAAGTCTTTGTTTGCATTCAAACACACACATTTCCGTACAGGAGCTGGTTTTGTAAAACCCAATCAAACATTTCTCTCTGGGCCTGCACTGAGCTGAGAGGCTGCTGAAAACACAGAGAACATAACCAGTATACTGTACATGTTGATCCAGCCTACAGTAAAACACAGAGCATGCACACTTATAATAAGGACCATGTGCCAAAGACAGTGCCTGCCCTGGTGCACATGCAAGTTTCAGAATTGCCACCTGCAAATGTGTGTGCGTTTTGACCAACAACACAGGTACGCCCTTGTGCGTATGTGTTATATGCCTTTTTACTATTTTTGGGTTGCCATGTCACAAACTCTCCTTTGGCTTGGGCTGCTGTTTATTGTGAAGGTCCCTCCATTGGCTCCTTTGTCCTCAAAGCATCTGGACCAAAATTCATATTTATACAAACACATTCATAACAGCAGAGTGGATATGCATTACCCTTTCTTAATGACTCACTAACAATAACTGCAGACTTAGTAAACCATTCACTAACCATTAACAAACCATTGGTTACAACTGTCCCTGTACCTGTATATAGGCTGACTTATTATGAAGTGGTACCAAACTAAATATTAAAACTAAATTTGACACTAAATCATTTTTCAATTCAATTCAATTCAGTTTTATTTATATAGCGCCATATCATAACAAAGTTATCTCAGGGCACTTTTTCGAATAGAGCAAGTCTAGACCGACTCTTTATATTTACAGAGACCCAACAGTTCCCACCATGAGCAAGCACTATGCGACAGTGGCAAGGAAAAACTCCCTTTTAACAGGTAGAAACCTCGAGCAGAACCAGGCTCAAGGTGGGCGGTCATCTGCCTCGACCGGTTGGGTTGAAGGGGGAAGGGGGGAGCGGGAGAGAGAGAGCAGGAGGAAAGAGAACATACAGCAGCTCAATACAGCATAGATATGGTAATGGCATTGATGTTAACACCAACGGAAACAACACTAAGAGCAACATTATAATAGCAATACTAATAACAGCAACAACAGCAATAGCATCAGCGGGTGCAGAGCAGGAGCACGGGGCAGCAGGCGGCAGCAACCACAGACCCAGACTCCACAGCTCCAGAGGCAGAAACACCTGCAGAAAGCAACAGAAGGGGAGGGAGAGAGAGAGAGAGGAGAGAAAGCACACAACTACGGGAAGAAGTTGAATTAACGGGAAGAAGTTGAATTAATTATTTTGACACAAACTAATTGTGATTTCAGCTGGATTTTAAAATGGCCAGTAGAAAAGACTTTCTAATTATTTATTTTTTTCACGACTGAGTAATCAAATGAATTAGTATGCATGTTAGCATTTGAAAATATACTTTTCCCTCATGTATCAATGTGTACACAGTCATCACAGTTGGAGTTTAGTGTGAAATTGGGACACAGGGTATGTACTTTCAGCTACACATACCCATGCTGAGCAGCACATTAGCACATCTCAAATTAACTTTGTAGTTCCTCTCCTTTCCTCTGTTTAAGGTCTGATCTATTGTAGTTTTATTGGCTGCAACTTTAAATTGGGTTACAGTAAAGTGTGTTTGTGTAGGGGGGCTCTGGAATGTGAGGGGGTGGTGATGGGCGACGGGTTGCCAGATTGTGTAAACTCAGCAGGGACCTCCCACCCTCAGGCTCTCGACTATCGCCTCCCATGACAAGCAAATTGGGCAAGTTGGGTGATTTGCAGTGCTTTTCTGGCATGGGGAGGTGTATATGAAGCTTTGAACAATGACACACGGGTGGGCATGCTCTAAAAGCACCCCCACTGAGCGACTAAGCCGAGCCCCAAGCTTCAGCGGAGCGTGTGGGTGAGGGCCTAATCTGGCAACCCACGAGCTGCAACCTTCCAAACCAACTTTGGAATCACAAAGATCTGCATTGTCTCAACCGAACCCACCATCTGTGTAAAATTGCAGAGACCCCCTGCATCTTATGTGAGGCGATGGTGTGCCCGTACACAAAACCTCTCTGTCTGAACACAGAACAAAAAGCACACACTGTCTCAGCTTGTAAAGAAGTGAAATATTAATGATAATGTGGGGGCTCTCACCTTTATTTGTTGTTTTTCATGTCTTCCTGTTCGGGCCTTGTACTCTGATGGGATCCTGCATGGTCTGGTCTGGTTCAGACGAGCCAGGGTATTCTGGGCAAAGACTGTGTGGAGGTCATGCTGCGGATCTGTGATGTGGTTCGCTCCTCCTGGACCTCCATCAGACGCTGCTTCCTGTCGTGTGACCGCACCCGCACAGGAATAGTCTCCGTGCAGGACTTCAGGAAGGTGAGGTCTGCTACAACACACCACCCTGCAGACCTCCACCTGCTCTGCTGCCTCTGAGTGATGTAAAGCACTCAAAGATAAACGGGCTCTTTATGTATTATTGATGCCACACTTGTCTCTTCTATCAAAATGTCTGAAGGAGAATGATGGAGGGTGACTGGAAATCCTTGCCGTTCAATGCAAGCTTGCAGAGCCACACACACACACACACACACACACAAACATACCTGTTCACTAGACAGCCAATCAGTAATTTTAATTGTTCATTTAAGCTGAAGGTTGAAACAGACCCGTGCTGACATGTTGGCCCAGGAGAACAGCAGCTGACACTTCTGTTTGATTGTCATTTATCTGCTGTACAGTTTACTGAGACAACGCTCCCTGAGCTAATCGATAGAAACAATTAGCAACCTGGTTAGGGATGACATCTCCTTACAGCCCACCTAATATGCACTCCAATATTTGCTGTTGTGGCCCTGCAGGTGCTGTGCCATTTCAGCGTGAATCTGTCGGAGGAGGAGTTCTTCCACCTCATCTCTTATTTTGATGCCAACATCACAGGGACAATCTGCTACAACAACTTCCTTTGGTCGTTTCTTCACTGACCTTCATTCTGCTTTCTACAGCTGCTTCAGCAGGCATGGCTGAGTTACCAACTGAGCAAAATGGGCAACTGCCCCAAGGCCCCACGCACTCGACTTCACTGACTTCATACACCTGTAACAAACCTAAGCCTTTTTTCAACCACGATTCCCTGACCTTAACCATAGTTAGCTGCAATGTGCAGATATTGTAGAAAGCAAGAATTTTAAGACGTTTGGCATTGGACATAAAAAAAAACATTGTCATTGATTCAAAGACATGCAGGTTAGGTTAACTGATGAGTCTAAATTGCCCGTAGGTGTGAGTGTGAATGTTTGTCTCTCTATTTGTCAGCCTTGTGATTGACTGGCAACCAGTCCAGGGTGTACCCCGTCTCTCATCCAATGTCAGCTGGGATCGGCTCCAGCCCCCCCGCAACCCTTAAGGATAAGCGGTATAGATAATGGATGGACAAACTCTGACTGGCTCATGGATATAGTGTGTTGATGTAGTAAGAAGCTGATTGAGAAACTAAGTTTGAAGTTCCTTTAAGGAGGGACACCTGACCTAACCTGAATCTGAGATGTGATCAGTGATCTGCAGGTCTGGAATCAGGTTAGCAACAGAGCACACTTCAGAGGACACCCAGCAGTGAGTGTGGGTGGAAACTTTAAACTACAGAGGACAGTGAAACACAGCCCTGTGTTACGTTACTCTTTATGGCCAGCTTGTAGAGAGGCCCAGTGTCAAGGACTACTTTCTATACCCTTAATGCATCAGTTAATATTATGCTTACATGATGCATATTCTTTAACAATACATTTGTGTGCAAAATGATCACAAACTAATATGCTAAGTGGGTTGGGGAATAGGGGCCCATAGCTCATTCTTGCCCCTGGGCCCCTTGGTGGGTTAATCTGGCCCTGGCAGCTTTAGAATTTCAAATGTGACATTCCACTGATATGACAAATATTCATTGTGAAAAAATAAAGATTAGCGAGGAGAGATAGATAAATGATTTGAGAGTTTTTCACTGTGTTCGCTGCCTTCTGTTGCCTGACACTGATTTGTGCTCCAAAGCCAATCAAAAAAGGGCATTTTTAATGATGCAGACAGAAAACACTGGGTGCATCTTTTGTTCAGATGGGAAGTGTGAAGTGAGATGGATGACAAGGAGATAGAGGGGGGACGTCTGTCATTCATTCAAAGGAAACGCTACGGCAGCAAGATATCCAGTAGCACTCTGAGGGGAGAGAAAAATGTCCTCTCCTGGAATCATTATCTAAGGAAGCTAAGAGAAGGACGAGCAGATGGAAATGGAAAAGAACTGAGAAAAAGAGCTCAGTATTGTGGTGGGAGAGAAAAGAGGGAGGGAGGGAACTGGAGGAAGACAAGAATATATGAAAGCTAGTTGTATTAATGGAAAAGTAAAAATCTGTCTGCGAATAAATTACCCAGTCTCCCCTGGGATTACTAATGTAATTATTTGAACGAGGGTTCTCATTAGAATGTGCAGAGGTGTGGAAGACCTGTGGAACAAAATGGGAGACGAAGACAGAGCGGTGAGGGTTTAGCTACTGGAAATTAACTTGCTGCTCTGGGCTCTATAATTGATACGAGACACAGATACCTTTGATTGGAACAAAAGGGAAGAACCAGGACGAGAAAAGTTTCCTCACCACCTCTAATTTTTTTTCACTGGAACAAGAAAGAAAGGAGAGGAGAGACAAAAGGGAACAGCGAGGACGGAAATAAGGAAGCATGATACACCTTTCACAGATAAGGTTTTATTCAATCGGTGAATCATCTCTCAGAACCAGCAGAATCCTTATGGTTTTAAGAAAGAAAGGTACTTTACATTTTTAGAGCTGTTTCCAGGAGCAACACAGGAACATTTTGCAGCTGTTGGGTTCTTTCTATTTCTTGTTCTACAGTTTAAAAAAATACAATACCATATGAAGACTTTCATTTCAAAATGCTATAGTTCCATTTTAAAAAAGACCTGAAGTTAACAGCCATCCAGTATAGTTGAAATATGACCCAGCCAGGAAAAATGTTACCAAGGACAACAAACAATCTACTAACTACTAACAATCCTTTATAAAGTACACCGCAATCTGCTTTCAAGTTTTACCTGTCAATCCTTTGGGCCTTTGTTCAAATGGCAGCTACCTCATCTAAGAATAAAACTCTTCATATGCAGATTGTCTGAGTAGCAGAAGTCATTAACTCCCTTAAGCATGCCTCAACAAAGAAATCAAGAAATAGTACAGCACTTTTTTTTTTCTTGGGAAAAACAGGAAACACATAACACAGCTACTGAAGCAGAAGAGCATCAAAGTGAGACATCTAAATGAGGACTGGAACTGGAGAGTTGGACCACACAACTTCTTATGAAACTTGGAGATTAAAGTTCCTCCCATCATTTGGTTTTTAATAGCTCCCTTTATTCGAAACATTTTCCATCATAGACTTTTATTAATTTGTGTTTTAATTCAAACTATTACTGCTTACTACCCTGATCTAATCTAAAGTCTCCCCATTTCATGCCTAAAATCCTGGTTCTTTCAAGAGGAACATAATGATATATTGGGCCAGCATTCAACAGAACCACTACTTGTTCTTCAGTTATAGTGGGGACTTGCTACTGAGAAACTGGTGCAACTCTTTGTTTCTTATAAACAATTAAGGCGTTGAGCAGAGATCATTTTTACCTGCTTCAATATACCATCAATTCTCAAACACCTAGCGACTTAAAGGGAATAAACGCTCCCTTTCCTAGCACGCTTTTAATGTGAAACATCTGCAGGAAGTGCATTAGTTTAACAGCAATAGGAAAAAATGGTAAAGTAGTAACACTATTAGGTTAATGATTGAGAGCAATTTTCTTTTTAAAAGACAAACTCAAAGCAGCAAAGTATGACAGGACTGTTATTCACTTGTATATGTAAATATTTTTACCTTTATTATCCTTTATTAGTTTGTGCTAGCCACATGCAGCTATGACTCTGATAAAATGAAAAACCTGGGCAAAGTCTTTGTGGATGGTTTTATTTTTCTTCAGTTTGCCTCATAATATTCATTATTAGCCACCCTATCTAACACCCTTTTACCCACTCTGCACATGCTCCAACTTTAGCCATGTGCTGTTACATTGATACATGATTTCACTATTTGCTTGTGTTTTGTTCATTGACCTGTGTTTTATTAAACTGCAGTGCCTATGCTCTCTACACCCTGCGCACCATGCCTTAAACTTAATCTTAATTCTAAACCTAATCCTAAACATAAATGTGCCCCTAGAAGAAGTGAGGATCAGCCAAAATGTCCTCACTTTCAGACTCGGACTTTCAAACTGCTCCACATAACATTAGCACAACACGTAGACACTCAGGTGTGCATGCTCTAACAAGTGCACACACCTCCCACCATTATCCACAGACATGGGTTTCTTCTTTTGCCCATTTGGAGACATTAAGACATCAGCCGGCACCATGAATGCTGATGTGCTGAAGAAGCAAGAGTGAAGCGGGAGTAAACTGCAGCCCCAGGGAGCGTTCATACAGAATGTCGGAGAGCAGGGAGATCAAAGTGTGACGTGGTCTTGTTATGCTGAGCACAGTCAGACTCTTACTGAGAATTCAGAAATTAGAGCAAAGGAACGAAAATGAAAAGCTGTTTTTAAAACACAGACAAACTGTTAAGGGACGTGAAAGAGTTAATAATCACCAAATGGGGAGAAGAAAGTACCATAATAAGCATTTACATTACTAAAAAAGAAACCAAATTAAATGTAACAACCACACATTTCTGGACACAAATATTAACACGTTTCTTTTGAAAAGCATAGCAACAACTTGGAAAGTTTTTTTTTCTTCACATTGACGGAGAACATTTACATAAACCAGTTACAGTACATGTAGTTACAGTTTTTCAAATGTTCCATCTCTCCCACAAATAACAAAGGGAGGACCCTTGAAACAACCACCACTGCTCAGAAGCAGTTAGCATGTAGCACCTTTACGTTGTATGTTACCTGCTGTCTTTTCAAAGCCCAACCTCCCGGTCCTAGCTAAAGAGCTGAGCTAGTCATTCGCAGCATGAAGGATAGAGAGGAATGAAAAAATGGTGAAAGGGGAGCTTCATGGAAGGAGGAAAAAAGGAAAAGTAGGGAAAGTGCAGTGTTCCTCTGTGTCCTCCTCTCAGCCAGTTAAGAGGCTTATGAGGCCTGTAATGAGGCCCAGGGGAGCGGTGTCAACATGTCCGACACCCCGACTCTCAAACAGAGCTCTTGCTGCCCTCACACACTCACTTTGATCTCGTACATGTTGGCAAAAAAACACATGCTGTGGGCCTGGGGGAGGTGAATGTCTAAAAGTAGGAAGGGAGAAAAGTTCTGTTAATGTGGCTTCACCAAAGCTCTCCCGTAGATGAGGCATTGTTTCGTCCAAATGTTTACAGTTCATTTAAATGAAGTGTTGGGGTGGGGTGGGGGGGGGGGGGGGGTATTTTGTCTCTCTGAAAGCCACATCAGATTGTCAGTGCAGTAAAAGAGGACAAAGACAAGCTTCTCTCCGCCATCCATTAGTAGACTCAATGTTGAGACGAAGAAATGTCGGCACATAAAATAAGATTAATACCGTGAGGGGGGGTCCATCCCTCACTTTGTCTGCTCCATTTCCAGGGATGTACCGTATGTGTGGCATTAAACACACACCTGTGTTTTATTTACAGAATTCGGTTCGTTCTGCCCACCGACCTCACCTACCTCTCCTGGCCCCTTTCTCCTGATTGGTGGTAGGTGTTTGGGGGCGAGCTTCCTCTAGTCATGTGGTCCTGGGGTTTGGGAGGTCAAAGACGATGGGTGGGTTCATGGGCAAGAAGTTGACAGTGCAGGCTGAGGCGTTGATGAACGTTGTGGTGCCATCAGTCATCATGCCGTAACCTGGGGAGCAGTGAAAAAGGTCACCTCCTGCACACTCTCAGCACAAATGTTTCTAAAGAAGCTACGTTTCCTAACTAGCATCTTTGTACATCATGCTTGTCTTACAGGTGTGTGTTAGGTTCAGTACATTCAGATAAAGGAGAAAGCATTTCTTGTGTTAGTGCACAGTTGACTTTTGTTGGAATGTGTGTCTGTTTTTGTTCTGACATGATCAGCTTTTACTTTAAATATTTAATATACATAATAACCTTAAAACAATATTAATTGATTTGTTGGCTAATTGAGGGCAGCAGAACAAGCTGTAAACACAGCTCTGACATATTCTAAAGTTAATGTGGCGACCATGTTAGCCAACAGCTGCTTATGTACACATCCAGCAGACATGGTCATTTATGTGGAGTGGTGTTTGTGTGCAATACGCCCTCTCTGTTAGCTCTGGTTTTGGTCTCCACCAACTCCTGAGGAAAATATCTGTCTCTTTAGCTGTTAAATCCTCCACTATGTTCTCCAACTAGTCTCTAACTGTGTCTGTCTGCTGTTTGCTGCTGACCAGGTAGTGCACAGTGGCTTTATCAGAGCTTTTTCTCTGAAAACAGCTGCCTGCCTGCTGCTGCTGCTGCTGGACACCAGGCTGATGAGAGCTGTGAGTGTGAACCATAAACAGTAAAGTTATGGACTGTAAAACTGAAAACACAAAGACCTGAAAGAGGCTAAAAGGCTTGGTAGAGAGTTGGGTGATAATTCTTTGTAGAATGTAAGAGGGCTCACTTTTGATAAACTCACTAAGTGTTTAGTCCATTGTTGATCCACAAATACTGATTAGTGCAGCTTTAGAAATGTATGTGACATTGTCAGTAGGGGATTTAAGTATGAACACTTCATTCTTGACCATGGGAACTGTAGTCTGAGAAAATAAAGGTTCCTTCCCTAATTTAGCTTTTTCTGAGCCTTTTCAGCCACATCTGAGTTAGAATAAGATCTTTCTCAAAAGACAATCTGGATTCTTCACCAAGCATACCATAAATGACCGTCAGGGGCACCACCACTTTTCAGATATTATAGGCACAGTACTGTGTTTTCATTGTCTCAACTATTACTGAAGTTAGACCAAAGTTGTCTCATCTCTCTCTGTCTCTTTGTATAAATGTCCCTTCCTTCCTCCCATATCTTCTGCCTCTAAATAGGAACACCTTAAAATACAAGTAGCATGAACCCAAACGCAGATTTTTCAGCAGTGCAGTTTTTCTTTTATTATACTGATGCAATACTTAAATTTTACTGAAAGTTTTACAACTTTTTATTGTTTACTATTAACTTCAGTAAATTACTCCTATTAAATGATCAAATGAAATCCGAAGAAGTACTGGGGTCCACTGTCAATCAGGCAGTGAGAAGAAGAACAGAATCAGAAGAATAGCAACTGTGGTGCACTGATCTGATGGGGATCATTATAAATACACAAACACAGAGGTCATCTCTTGGATGTGCAAACGAGAAACACCAGTTATAAGCGCTTAGTATCACAGCACATCATTTTTAAAATTGTGAGAATCCAGTTTGAGCAAATGTATGTATGAGAGTGTGACACTAACACCACTACAGTTAGAAAATGTCTGCTCCAACAACACTTTGGATGTAAAAGTGTTACCATTTTGTCAAGCATAAGATAACTAGCCTCTCTCAAAAAGTACTACAATTTAATTTTGCTCTATCCATGATTTTTGTAGTATAGGTGTCACTTTCACCATCTCTTGGAACACAACTCTGCATGTCTGTGTCGGTCCAAAACACTGGGGATTCATTTATGTCCTCACATTATTGAAGAGAGCTGCTTTCAGTCTATTTCTCCTGTTAGAACGTCTGATCTAGTTTCTATTCCAGTTCTCTCTGATGGGGGACCACTGCTCCAGGGGCTCAGCGCTGACCTGATAACCCTATAAAAAGCAATGGTCAGTCCAGGGAGACGGCCTCTCTGCCCTTGCTGGCCTGGATGAAATTCTGATAGGAACGTGGCAGCTCAGCTACTCTAATATACACTTTAATCCTTTTCTCCAAGAAAATGATTATACAGTGTCTTCATATTCTCAGAGGTTACATGGCTGGAATTGAATTTTAGCTGCTTTCTATAAAAAGGTAATTGTTTTGGTGTGAAGATATGAAAATGTGTGTAAACTAACTGCCGCCTTCAGAATGTGATAACCACAGATACAGTCCTTCTTCTTCAGTTTGATGATGAATTCAGGTCATTAGGATTTATGTGAGCCTAAAAACGTGTAAACTGTGTTCTGTAAATAAAAACGGGGGTATTAGTTTATATTTAGAGTACATCCCTGACTAAAAAAACATTGTACTGCAAGTATGTGTGTACATATGTGGGGATATAATTGAATACACATACATTATTCTGATAGAAATGTGTAATGTGTTCTCACAAGATACAAACAGCATTGAATGTGTGCAGTCAAGGGCGTAATTTCCACCGGGGATGGAGTTTCAAAATCCTATTTTAGTCCCCGTCACGTTTATTTTTCATTCACTAAACAGCGTCCTCTTACTGTCCAGCCACCAACATCCAGGGAGAAGATCTGACTTGATCAAAATGTTAAATGCTCATCTGAGTCGCCCTCACTTAATTACAGCATTTAAGCTTTGCAAGCAGTAGCGAGTGATTTATACTTGTTTAGCCCCGGATTTTGCCTCTTAGGTCTTAGCTGCCCTACATTTTTGGTGGAGGTGTTAGGGCTGTATGCAGCTCGTGAAGAAGACTGCAGACACTATTCAGGGCTTAAAAAGTCCCACGACTCCTCTGCATTTTCAGGGGGAAAAAATCAGTTAGCTGTTCTTGTACAGATAATTCTGGACTCTAGAAGTGATGATCAAGCAAAGATAGTGCAGTAAAAGACAGAGCTCTGTGCAGTAAAGATGGAAGTAAAACATAATTTATTGAGACTAAAGGTTAATTGTTGACATCGGATGTGGTAGACT
The DNA here is from genome assembly GCA_005408345.1 of Macquaria australasica. NCBI lineage: Eukaryota > Metazoa > Chordata > Actinopteri > Centrarchiformes > Percichthyidae > Macquaria > Macquaria australasica. The sequence continues at coordinate 241,743 of SEMN01000324.1, forward strand.
TTTTTGTCAAACATTTGTTATACATTATTCATCATAAAATATTAGTTAGGAAGGAAATTACAGGTAATTACTGGGTAAGTGCATTATAATGCAATAAGTTATGTGCCTTTTTTGGCATACCATAATTACTAACATTATTATGGTATGCACAATAACCAATGTATGTAGTATGTATGTATTATTTGCTAGATTATATAAATTAATATATAAATTGCTTTATTATTTGATCAAATAATGCATTGTGTTTAAAATAAATTAATAAATTCATTAATAAATGAATTTAGTCTCTCCTGACTGAAATAGATTTGTGTCACACCCCTTGTGTGTGTACATGTTTGTAAAAGCCCAAATTAAAATCATTGTGATTTGAAAACATGTATTTTGTTGTTTCTTGCATATCTTGCATTTTCCATATGCTGAAAATGTGTTATTATATGTAACAACGGGTGAAATTAGTAAAACAAAAAGTCCATGTGAGTACACTTCTAGACCTCTGCATGTTGAAAATATTGTTTATGTACTGCATGTGCTTTGAATGACTCTGTCACATGTGCCTTTGTTGTATTGTGTGTGTTTTTAAGTGATTTACAGGCACATGAACGTACCTTCATGAATGTGTCCGAACACATGTAATTTGGGCTGGACTCTCCTCTGGACTGTGTTGAGCAGCTCCATGCACCCGACACGCTGCATCTTTTTTGGGACCCAGTCCAAGAAACCTGCACACAGTGACATGCAAATCAAACACACAACACACCTCACACCAAACATGACTTCTCTCACAGAGCCTGCACTTAGCAGCAGGTCAGCGGAGAAATGGTGGGTAGGCTAAAAAAAATGTAGATACTCTTCCACTGTTATAAATCTATTTTAATATTTGTCGGCTTTGTGATATTCTTTTTCTCACTGACCTTTCACCAAAACAGAACAGGCCCAATGTGGAGATGGACAGCAACAGTGACAGCTGCATTGCAATCTGGTCAGTTGAGGTCATAGTTTCATGTTTTAGTGACCAGGTATTGTAGGTCCTTTAAATATTGCATTGCAGGAAATATGCTGTATAGTTACCGTAAACCCATCCCATAATTTAAACTTACTACTCAAACTCTCAGAAAATGGCTTATATTAATGCTCTAAAATGTGGATACAGAATAGAAAAAAGATCACAAAAATGTGAAAAATGCAAAGTCTACGTCGCAAATGGCTGTCTTAGAGGAGACTATGGGCTCCATTTTCATGATCCAAGGCGCGCGACATGAAGCGCAGTCAAGTGTGCCGTGCCCAGTACAGGAAACTTCTTAATATATATTATAATATTATCAGGTAAAGTGTTACCATAAAAGAAAAGTTAAATTAAAATGCGGTCCAGTGTTATGCATGTTGTATTAATTAAATGTATCCTTTAAGTTTCCCTCAGTCAGACTCGACTGTTTTACATGGAAAATGAACTGGGAACAAAACAATAACCTGTTTAATCCTTCCTGTGATACATAAACTGACAGTTAGTTCCAAACAAGATCATTAGCGTGTTGGGTTGATTTCTGTTTCCATGGCTGAATGTGTTTCCATGAAGGTTATAAATTTCATCTGCCTTCAGAAAGCGATACATCACATTTTAGAACGAAGCTCTCCATTTCAGACTCCTCGTCTAATGGCAATCTGCACATAGCAGCACAAAAAAAGTCTTAGAAAGCAGCCATAGAAAATAAAGATAAATCACAGCCACACACACAGATGCAGACTTCACAGTGTGTGTGACAAGGATGAAGCATGGAGTGTATATGATTTAGTGGCTGCTCCGTAAAGAGGGATGCTGCTGATGCTGAGTCAATAAAAGCATCAAGTTGGAGAAATAAGATGACAGAGGAGCTCATGCCTCCATCTTCCCTGCCTTCTGTCGCTCTGCCCAGACAGGAAGAAGAAAGTAAACACAAAGGAAAAGAGGAAAATAGAGTGAAGTGAACAAAAGAACAAATGGTGAAATGAGGAAAGACACTGAAACAAGACTCAAAGTCCTGCTAGAATTGTTTTTAATGATTTATCAATTGCTTTCTCTATAAAATGCCACAAAATAGTAAAAAAAAAAAAATAATTAAAAAGTGCCTGGGAGAGGTGCTAGAGGAGAGCTTCTGTGATTCAACAAATACTGTGGTATTCATCCTCTGGGAACATGAATGTTGACAGCAAATCTTGAGAGATGAGTTCTAGAGCACACAGTTAGAATTAAAGCCATGAAAAAGGTGCAGCAACTAACGTTTCAAAGAACAGCATGTCTTCCTCAGATTTATCATGAGGTTACCATAACGAGCAGATTTCATAAAATCTGAGCGGTAGTTATCAAACCATCCTGAGATATCTTTGGACCAAAGTGATGGACAGATGGAGGAACAAGTTTAAAGACCACTGACACTGCCATGCTAACGATAAACCCACTGGCTGTGGTGTGGTGAGAAGCGTCTCCTGTTCATTTTTTAAAGCATTTCAAAGGTATTGTGGGACAGCAGGCAGACTGACCAGCAACTTGAAGCCAAGTGACATGTCTTTAGAGGCAAGTCCAAGTCAAATGCCAAGTCATTAAGGGCAAGTCAAGTCTAGGAAGTCAATTCCAAGTGAGCTGTAGCAAGTCTCATGGTTTGGTAGCTTTCAGCAGGTCTTACTCAAGGCAAAGTTAATGGACCCTCTCATACTCAACACAGTTGTCATGTTCTCAGCTGGCAGTCAATCAGTCATGCTGGTAAAGTGATACAGTCTGACTACTTTGTCCTCTAAATGTATCTACCTGTAAAAAAACCCCACACTTTTCGTATCAATTTAGGTATAAACGGCCTTAAAACTGTAAGTGTATTCTTTACAAGCCTTGGGAGTCTGTGGAAGTGAAGTGATAAGTTATGAGGGCTTTTTGTGTCTCGGGCTATTTTGCTCTAATGTGCCGCTTGTTTGAAAGCAGCTGCTGCTTTGGGCACTGAGCCTGTTTTCCTCTTTTTGTCTCACTTCCTCTCTTTCTCTCTGCTGTTAACTTCTTCCTCACAGCCAGATAAAGAGGCCATATTTTTCCTCTCTAGCCGCCGATCTGCCGCTTTATCGCGCCTCATAAAAGACGGGCACTTTTGTCGCAGTGCGAAACAACGTCTTGCTTGCACTTCTTTTTCCATCACCTTCTCATCCATCGGCCACTTCTCCCTCTTTTTAAAAATATTTTGAAAGTGGATCTTTTCCTGGCACCTGGAATCCGGTTTATTGTCCAGACTTTTGTTCTCCATTCCCTTTTCCCTTTATTCTCCTTTCTTTCTCATGCCATTCCATCTAGTCTTGCTCTGAGTCTGTGTATGTGTCTCATGCATTAGTAGCCTGCTGTAGCTGCTCCATATGCCGGTGGCTTATGAGCAGATAGCTGGAGACACTTCGCTAAACTGAATGGAAAATAAACAGCCGTGTTCGCAGCCGAGACGCAGACACAGAAATCAATCACACACACTCGTCTGAACACCACAGCTGCAGCGGGAGATGAGGTGTGAAAGTGCGTGTGTGAGAGTGAGAGAGAGAGAGAGAGGAGTTTGTGTGTGCGTGTCTGTGTGTGTTTGTGTGTGTGAGACAGAGACGTGTGTGCAGGATGTCAGTTAGCTTGTGAGCCAGCATCTGTGTTTGTTCAAACTCTTGCGATATTTGGGTGTACCGAGGGTGTATGTGAGGATGAAAACAAGTGTGTAGAAGCTGAAAGGTGATCACTAAGAAGGCTAATGATATCCTCTAAAGGTAAAGTGTGTTTTCAGGCAGAGCGGGACAGTGTGAGTCATTGCTTTGAATCCCTTCACCCTTTATTCATCCACTCAATACGACAATGATTCATCAGCCCCACTTCAAAATAAACCATTTACAGAGTGTGCTCGTGATGTCTGTGGCTGTGTATAAAAGCTGATGTGCACAAATACCTGTATATTGTTTATGTGGTGTGTGTGAGTGGGTTTATTCATATACTTGCACCACCAAGTCCTCTGGGCGCTTTAATTGCAATGTCCAAATCCACCTGGGGACCTTTGTTGCATGTCATCCCCCATTTCTCTCTCCTCTATCTATTCAAAAATGGTATTTTATAGGCTGATGCCAGTATTTCCAGACTCAGTATATTTAAATGTGACTACTTTAAGTTAAAAAAATGAATAAATAAATAAAAGATTGAGTGCGACTTTTGGGCCTGTTTTTAAGGCACAATCATTCTAACCCAAACACATGCAGTGTCATTATCCAGCAGGCTGGAGTCACACTTTGGGTTAAATTTGTGTTTGCAAGGTGCATCTGCAGTGGTCAGTTCTCTGGGGAAATTAAGACCAGGCATAAACAGTTACATGATGTGCATGTTGCTTTCTTTTGATAAGACATTTACAGTGTACGTTTGACCACATTTAGCTCAGGATAACATCCATATCAACACCATCTTCTCCATTTCTACCCGCTGCGCTCTGAGCTGCTCCATCTCTCTCTCTCTCTGCCCGTTTCAGTGGCTTGTGTATATTTTGTTTGATTTGTATTATAATTTAGGTAGAGCTTATAATATAATCATTTTATGAGTAATAGTTTTTCTCAGGTGGAGCTGAACCACCATTTTCATTTCTTTTCAGGGTTCAGGGATCTCATAGAATTGAGTCGCAGCAGTACCAGGATCAGTCCAGGAGCTGACTGCATAACAAGCTGTGTCTTAATAAGTCACACGTTTATAAATGCACGTTCATTGTGGTCACAAATGTAATAAAAACCGCAGAGCACATGTGCACTATTGTCATTTTCTTAGTAAATCTGGCCCCAAGAACCCACCCATCCCCACCCCCAGACTATACTCCTGGTAGTGTGGAGAAGGTTTTCAAATACCATTTAGAGCTTCATGTTGGAAAATGGAATTTACACAACTAACTCTAACTCTCTGATGCAACCTAATTGCATGTGTGTTCTTAAATATATTTGTAAAGTCTTTGTGTACACACACATACTCTACCTGTGCAGTATTACTGGTGCTTTTGTGTGGTGTCTCTGAGCCCATGTGACTGACTGAATTAGTTTGTGTGTTTGTGTGTGTGTGTGTGTATAAACTGATATTGTGTACCTGTATGTATGGGGTGTGTATGTATATTGTGACGCCCCTCCACAGTGTCTTTGAGGCAGACCTCAGCAGTCAGTTGGCTGACATGTGAGGATCATCAGCAGATTAGGCTCACCTGGGCCAGGTGTCTCTCTCTTGCTACAGCTGACATCCAACTTGCATCACTTTTGTTTGCACCTTCAATATGTATTGAATTACTGCATATACATGTACACCTGGAGATGTTGGAGCATGTGTGTGTGTGAATACACTAAATAAACGAATGCCCCCTCTCTCACTCTCTCTCCCTCTCCTTCTCAACCCAACTGGTTGAGGCAGATGACCGTCCACCCAGAGCCTGGTTCTGGTTCTGCTCGAGGTTTCTGCCTGTTTTTCCTTGCACTCTCGCTTAGTGCTTGATCATCGTGGGAATTGTTGGATCTCTGTAAATATAAAGAGTCGGTCTAGACCTGCTCTATATGAAAAAGTGCCCTGAGATAACTTTGTTATGGCGCTATATAAATAAAACTGAATTGAACTGAAAGTACCTGCAGTTGTTGTTTATGTTGTACATTGTTATACATTGTTGAAACATGTGCAGTGCGTCCCTTCATGTGTGCTCATGTACATGTATGTGTGTGTGTGTGTGTGTGTGTGTGTTTGTATGTGTGCTGTAATGTGTGTCTCACCCAGTGGGGGGCAGTGTGTGACCAGGATGTCTGTGTTGTCGGGGATCTGGTTCCACTTGTCCAGCAGAGCCTGACCCCGAGGCAGGTTGAAGCCCCAGCCGTAGTACCAGGGCTGCCTGCACACACACACACACACACACACACAAAGAAAGAGAGAGAAAAAAACAGACAGTTTGGTTAAAACATTCACTGTCAGAAGTACCGATGTTTTGAACCTCGAATTCATCTTGCAGCAGCGGTCACATGTCATACATCTCTCTCTGTCTCTCTCTCTCTCCTATCCTTGCTGTTAACCTAATAATAATTTAGTAGTCATTAAAATAAGATTGGAGTTGTGTGTAAGAGTGACCACACTGAGAATACAAACCAAACAGCAGAACATAACACACAACCTGCAACACTCAAATGTGTTCATGGTGTAATACTCTAAAATGTTTAGTATTTCCTGTTAAAACTGAATGGTGAATAGGACAGTGTAATACGAGGAGGAACTGCTAAAAAAAAGTGAGGGTCAACTATTTGTCATTTTGGAAAAGGTGTGGCATGTACAGGCTGTGGACAAAATGACACATGCTATAATTTGCGCCGACTTGGGTTAAACATTGGCGGTGTAGGTAATGTTTGATGACGTCATGTTTTTGGTGGTTATCCTATAATAGCCTGCAGGCGCTGGGAAGGCTTCTTTTCATCATGCAAACATCAACACGCGTGTCCTCTGGTGCGCCAAGCCTGCCGACGAAACAGCATAATAATCATTAGACTCTCAGGCTCCGGATGAAATCTACCAGCAGACACTGACCCAGAAATGAAAACAGTATCGATGTGGTACAGCGTGTGGAACAACCGGGCACTGCCATCACATGGAGATGACAAAAGAAGTTGCTGGCTGTTACTTTGTCTAATTTATACTAAAGAAAGTCACGATCTTGGTGGACACACGTTACTTCTTCTGCCTGTAATCTTTCAAGACAATCATAACCATATGCATTATATTACTGTCATCTCGTGGTCGGAAGTGCTATTACAAACTCCCGATCACTACAAACTCAGGTTCACTAAACAAGGCAGTAACGTGCTTTTAGTATATTTGTTTCAGTCCAACGTCCCCCAAGAGTCCCGCCCCTAAGCTACTGTAGCCAATGGATGAGTCAGCGTAGGCTAAGCTCTAACCTGGCTGCATAGACAGAAAATCCCTGTCTGCGCAGAGTGTGTCATGTGTAGCTGTGTTAGCAAAAGAAATGGATTTAAAAGTCGTCTAATGGAATTCATGAGGCTATGGCAATTTTACCAGCGTGCTTTTTCCTGCTTTGCATCAGAATTAGATAGATGGTGCCAGTGCATACAATTCACTTTGGTGAAGTGTATAATGTTGAATTTTTGCTGACACTGGACACGTGGTGATGACGCCGTTTTTTGATGAGGGTCTAATATAATCCCTTTGTGAATGTAGTTTTCCTGTTTGGCGTGCTGCTTTTTGGCACCGGCAGCAGATATGTGGCCTCTCTGTAGCTCTGTAAGCTGTCTTCTGTTCAGGGACAGCTGGTATAAATGGGCTAACAGGGCTAAGCACCAAATATTCACAAGAAAAACACAGGATATATCTAAATGTGCTTATTTTTTACAGCCCAAACACAGTGGCATCAGCTTCCATTCATCTTCATGTTAAGTGAGTGACAGGTGTCGTGGCACGCCCCCTTGATTTGCTGACCATTTGGGCTAAATTCATTCAGCCCACAGGCCACTGACTTTTGACCAATGACAGCGGATGTACAGACGGTATGTACAGTGAGGTGCTACAGTACTGTGCGAGAGTGGGGAGGGAGAAGTGAGTGACTGTGGCAATGGCGGGCGTTAGCATGAGCATGAGCGTTAGCATGAACGAAGTGGATTATTTACTTTCTCAACCATTTTCTTCGATGTCTTTGGAGGAAAAATTGGAAGTGAAGAGACTGGGGACACATCATCCAAACAATGTTCAAATAACACAAACGAACAAACGACAAAATCGTACGTTTTGTGTTAATTGGCTAATGGCAAGTGTAGCTAAGAATTCACTTTTCTGTTTCCCATGCTTGCTTTTTGGGGGAGACACAACTTGGACCCAACAAGGAACTGTGGATTTGAAACATTTGTCTGACAAAATTAGGAAACATGAATGCAGTACATTGGACATAGCATAATGCTATCAATGTTGGGTAAAGTTAACATTGCCTGTCAACTTGATGAGGGCTACTGCATCGCTATGCAGAGACACAACGAGCTGGTAAAGAAAAACAGGCATTCACTATCACGGATTGTGGACTGTGTTAAATTTTGTGGGGCACACGAGCTAGCTCTGCGGGGGTCTGACAAATCTCCGACTTCACTCCAGCGGGGTGTGTTTCTGGACCTCGTTCAGTTCTCTTTTTTTAGATAGCCAGTTAGCCGATCACCTGTCAAACACACAGGTTGCCAAATACACGTCTAAGACTTGCTAAAATGAGTTGCTTGATTGCATATTAGCTGTTTATAGACAAAAACTGGCTGATGAAATATTGCAGGCACCATTTGTGGCGGTGCAAGCTGATGAGACAACCGATGTGGCATGTGTAAGCCAGTGCGTGACTGTGCTCAGATACCTCACTGATGGTTCTGTTGTGGAGCGATTTCTCTGTTTCTCCCTGTTAGTGGACAGAACTGCAGTGGGACTCGAAAAACTCCTGAGGGAGAAGCTCCAGCCATATAAATTAGAAAACAAACTGATCGCACAGACTTACGATGGGGCAGCTGCAATGAGCAGCGCATCATCAGGCTTGCAGGCCAGGTTAAAAGAAACGTTCTCTCACTTTGTGCACTGCTATGCCCATCAGTTAAACCTTATCATGCAACAGGCCTGCTCAGCCATCACTGCTTCTGTTGTCTTTGAAACTCATAAAAATGCTGATCGTCAAATCTTATTAACGTTGACACATAATATTGACCCTTTTTTTCTTCTCTCAACAGGACTTAATTGTGCTTTTCTAGCTGTAACCTCCTGAATTTGCTGCCTGGAGTGCTTCATGACTAAACATTGCAGGAGCACACGAGAGAGCAAAGATCATAAATCCAGCATGACCTCTCACTTCTCCCCCCCCCCCCACACAAACAACTGTCAGCCTTCTTCCTTTTAGTTTGACCTTTAAAATGAGAAGCTTGCGGGAGGCGGGTGTGTGTGTGTGTGTGTGTGTGTGTGTGTGGGGGGGGGTTATGAAGTGCAGGGGGAGGGACAAGAGGGGGCGGGTGAGGAGAAAGCTGTATTAAACATCTCCTTGATCACAGTAACACCCTGGAACGCTCCACGACAGGAAGACGAGAGAAGAAAAAGGGAGAAATGAGAAAAGAAGAGAAGAAGAAGAAGAAGAAGAAGAGAGCCTTGATGGCTGGGGCTCGTGTCCCTCTTCTTTGATAGCGGACGCCTCAGCCGTGAGTGACGGAGAAGAAATTAACATGTCACTTACAATCTGTACTTCGATCCATCTTCCTCTCCAACACGCCGAACACACGCGTGCGTGCAACCGTAGGCGACTGCGTCCGCTGCTGCCGCCGTGCAACCGGTTTTTTTTAAATTGCTGAGTGCAGTCACTCGAAACGCCAACTTTATCGGCATGGCCGCTGCCCGACGCGTCTTTGCTCAGTGGAACATCAGATGAGGATTTTTTAGAATAATTTCCTGTGTGTGTGTGTGTGTGTGTGTGACATACTTAAGAGACAGATGGGGAGACAGAAAGACAGGCCTGAAGATAGGAAGAAATACATGTCACACACACACACACACTGTCTCCTTGTCTGTCTCTAACTAAGAAAGCTAAAAATGGTGACTGGGAGGTGACCAGCACAGGGAGGGGTGGTCAAGCACATGTGGCTGTGCATCATGGGAAATTAAGTCCTATTTCAGCTGGAGTCCCCCATGGAGTGCCTGCGATTAAAATTTCATCACTTCCTGAACATCAGAGACTAAACATTTCTGACGAATGATCTGACGCTGCCCATGAACACAATTTGAATAATTTACACTGCGAATATTAAAACATTTAGACTGGCCTCAGCATATTAATGGGGCCTGTGGAATGTAATATTCATGTCCATCTTAACATGGACATCTCAATTAAAATGAAATGAGCTCTGTGGTGCAATTGATGCTCCTGATTCTCTCAGTGTGAATGCAGGGATGAAGAGAGAGCAAAGGAGGAGAGAAGAGACATAAAGAGCTAAAAATGTAAAGGTACCCTGTGGATGTTTTTATATGTGGGTCCCCATTGGTCTGTTCTCAGGCACTGGTTCCACACTATTCTGTGGCGTTAATGTGGTAAAAGCAAAGGCAGGGAAGAAGAAGACTGGTAGCAAGTAAACATGGATGTAAACAGTGCAAAGCTTTAAGAAAAATCAGCTTTGCAAATGTTTTAAGAGGAAGGAAAAGCATCCAATCCATAAACCTCAATGATCCTTACAATGCATTTCAGTGAGTAATGCTCACTGTAAACAGAACTTTAGTTGGTTTACAAGAAAACACCACGGGGCACCTTTACCAAAACGTTCACCCCAGAGGTTGTCTTATAAGAATGGCTTCTGTGGGTGATTGTAGCCCCTGACATACTGAGTTGTACAGAGAGGCATTTCTGAGAGCCTAACTAGAAGAAACACCTCTCAGTGCAACAGTTAAACTGCAGCCTCCCAAATGATCATACAATTTAATCAACCCCTCTCTAAATACTTTCAACCTCATGACTGTTGTTGTGGACTGCATCAGTTTTAGCTAGGTGTACCCAGAATGTAGACACAAGGTGTAATGCTCCACTTTGCAGTATCTCAGGCAGCTTCAGTAATCTTGTATTTGTGCCTGTGCTGTGCTGTGTTATGTGATCTTTGCATGGTGCTGCAGTTCAGTACAAGCAGGGAGTATAATTTACTCTTTATGGTGGTGCATTCAGTGCGCATACATCCCATATTTGTGAAACTAAAAGTTTGTTGTCAGAAAATTAAACCTGTGATGCTGTCAGAAGGATAATGTGTACTTGGTTCAGCTCATAAGGTTGTTGACTGGCAACTGAAAACACTTCTGAGTGTAATACACCGTGCTTAACTGCATTATCATGCAACGACAATATAACTGACAAAAAAACTGATGCATTAGCTATCTGCAACAAGTTTCAGACTCTGAAAACAGATTTTCATAATGTACAAGATGGATTGAAACCAGCTGGTTGCCTGGAAGGTTGGAAAGCAATCTAAAAGTTGATGGTATGCATTGGAGAATTATTGGGAATAATCTTAATGGGCTAAAACAGTCATAACCACCGGTGTAGTCCTTTAATGCACGCACAAACAACCTGTGATCAGTGTTGCTTTTGAGTTCCTGGCAAAGCTTCTGAAAATGTACCTTCTCAAATTAAATACTTAATTTACATTTTGTTATATATCTAATTTTGGAAAGAAACGTTTGTCAATATTTCATTTTGTCAAGCAAGGATTACATGAGCTGTCACAGTCTGTCTCCTGGACTTCCAGTATGTTTTCTCAGTGCTATTCTTTACTAGTCCACCAGATGCCCTCGGACTTTCCCTCCTTTCCTCATCACCGGGCTACCCCACCCATCCACACACCTGTTCCCACTTCTGATCAGCCCTGCAGTTACCTGAGCTTCCCCACCTGTACCTCATTCCCTATCAGACCTCTCTACATATACCAGTTCATTTCCTTTGTTCCCTGTCAGATTGTAAAGTTAAGTTGCCATGTGCTACATGTTCTCTGTTTCCTGTCATTCGTTGAAACTGTTACCTGCTTGTTGACTTTTGATTCTTGCCTGCTCCCTGTCGGATGTGTTTGCCTGTTTGGACTGCCTTTTTGGTTTTGCCCTTGCCTGCCTCACCATCTGGTGACTGTCCCTTTTGTATTAATAAATCACTGGACTGCATCAGCTCTGCCTCAGGTGTCTGCATTTGGGTCCAATGTCACATGTTCCTAGTTTCCCTGCTAGCACCAGCCATGACAGGAGCCTTTTTAAAGCACCGCAGCTTGTTTATATTTTGTGACATCGGCCATTCTGTAAGAGCAGGCATCAGTCCTTTTCAAATGGTTTATATCTCCTTTTCTGCCGCTCCATGGTGTCCACCGTGCTGAAAAACGTCTCCATGCCGACTGCAGGCATCTCCATCACAGTTGCTAAAAAGAGATTATTTCACACAGGAACTGACCGGAGCTTCTCTCTGTGAGAGAGCCTCTCCTGCGTTTGCTGAGCAAACCCAAGACTAACTGAATGTAATTCCACGGATAATATCCCTGCTCCAGAATTATGTCTTTATCAGGTAAGGGATTACACTGGTACAAGTGATTTGTGTAAACTTGGAGGAGAATTGGGCAAAGTGTGGAACATTCTGTAATTGAGCTTACATGTATCACTGTGTATTTGTGTGTGTTTGTGTGTGTGCGCGCGCATGTATAACTAACCGATATCACTGGAGTAAGTCCATGAATCATTGAATACCTCCCTCTTTCTCTACTCCCTAATTCTTCCTCTTCATCTCTCTCCCTCATCACATCTGTCCATTTCTCCTCCTCCCCTCTGTCTCCTCTTGACATATCACTTTATCTCGCTTTCCCTGTCTCTCTCCCTCTTCATGTCTCCCCCTCACTCTCCTCATTAGTGGGGAAAACAACCTGCTGCTAGGAAAGCAGCAGCTCTCTGAGCTGGGGATCTTGTAAACCCCATCAACAATAAAGGTATTCTGAGGTCCAGCAGGGAAGAGACAGGCAGAGTTTGGAGACTGGGCCTGGGCATCAAACTAGTACTTTATAAATACCATCCAAAATGTGCAAAATGCTGGGACTGAATGTTTGTTCTTTGATCACATATTTCCTTAGTTAAACCTGCATTAATTCAATGTTTTGGCCTCTTGGGGGCAGCACAACACGCTTTTAACACAACACATAAAGTTAATATGGCTAATATGTTAACATGGTAACCGTTCCTATTTACACATCCAGCAGAGTACCATTAGCATCATTTGGAGTCATGTTTCTGGCCACCTGCTCTGCAGGTTGATGAGAGCGGTGAGACATTAAAGTTCCAGGCTGTATCAGACCAAAACAACAAGCTGAAAGATGCTAAAACACTGTAGTGCTAAGGGGAACTGCAGAGTAGGGTCCTAATTCTATGTGGATTTGTTACTATGAGTGGCACCTTTCACATTACACATACTCATTTGATCCATTGTTCATATAAAATTGTTGACTAGTGCAGCTTTAATTTATAATTTTGCTTGTTTTAGACAGTAATTTTGTATATTTGTGACAAAATTGTTAAGAGAAAATGAAACGCATATTTCTATGTTAATACTCGAGATATTCTACTGAATACATTTCTCTGATAGTCACCAAATCCCATGAAAAGATCAAACCAACACTGAATGTTCTACTACCAAGTAATGTGTGTGTATCACAGTCTGATAGATCTTCTTCCTCTGTGCTATAAAAACTATTAAACACATCAGTGAGCCACACTGTTGTTCCTTCATCACCATGAACACACACACTGTAGTTTATTTGGGTTCAGTCCCACATACACTGTCCTGCTGCCCCAAATACTCACTAGAACACCAAATGTGGATTCCTCCCCCCGCTGAAAATAGTCCCCAACAAATGCACTATTTCCTCCGTTCTGAGTAACGTTTGCTTTAAAGACTACAGTGAGCAGCTGTTTTAGGAAATTAGTGAGCCTTTTTTAAACATGAAACAAAATATTTGTGAGCTGTTTTTTAAAGATTTACATCCTTAGAAGGAACCAATGGGCTTGGAGAAGAGAGCCACAGATGGAGTCAGAAAGTATCAAGTGATGGACTCACATGTTGTTGGTTGGTTGCGCTTTTCATGGGATTTGTTGACAATAAGAAAATTCATTAAAGCCAGCCTTGTCCTATAAATGTAAGGAAATAAGAATGAAAGAGGATTACAGTAACATGGTCCATCTTAATGTGTAACACTGGCCTTGTGCTAATCACTACATGCACTGATGCAGTGAAAACACCCAACCGTGATCACCTCCTAGATTTAATTAACTACTCATGACTTAACGACCCTAATAACAGCCTGTGGGAGTGGAGTCCAGCAGTCTGCATATACACACAAGCCACACACACATTTGTAAAGTTCTGTTTCTTCTGTGTTTGACGTACAGCACATAAGTATAGAAGCAGGGGTAATGTAGGATGCTTCACAATCACTGACTCGTTCAGCACCTGTGTGGCTATCAGCTGATTTGCAACATCCAATCACAATCATGCAGGTGTACAGAGCAGCCTTTATATCCTGACACTTTTACTAGCTATTACTGCACTCTAACACTGTTTGCTAGCTGCCACCACTCCCCCCACCACCCCAACCTCCTTCTAATGTCCTATTTTTTGGTATTGTTGATTTAACGTAGATCTAATGGTCTTCTCAGCAGAATCCTTGTTGCTGCTCTGATTCTTTACAGCTTCCTCAAACAGCAGAGCCTTTTCTGTCAAATCTGACATTTGTGTAAGTAAGTAAATAAGTGCCCCTGAATGGAAAAAAATGGAGGTGCAACAAATTCACCCAGACAAAAGGTTGATGTTGGAAAACTCCTGGATTATGTTAAGTGATTTATTACATCTAATACCAACTTTTTTTTAAAGGATGGCAATGTTGGTCTGTCTGGGTCAGCCAGTCCATCATTTTGGTCCAGACTGAAATATCTATAACTATTGGATAGATTGCCTTGTAATTTTGGACAGATATTCATGGTCCAAAGAGGATGAATACTAATGACTTTGGTGATCCCCTGACATTTCATGTAGCACCACCATCTGCTCAAATGTTAGCATGCTATAGACTAAGATAGTTGTTAGTATGCTTTCTACAATATCTGCACATGGCAACTACGGTATCATTACGGTTAGGGATAGATTGTGGTTATGGCAAATAAACTGTGGCTAGGGTATAGTTAGAGAGAGAACTACAGTGCATATCTCTAAGTTAGGGAAACATTGTGGTTATGATTATTGAAAAGGTGACAGTTAATAGGTAAATACGTAAAGTTTTATTTATATACTGTAGCACTTTTCAAAACCAGGGCTACAAAGTGTGACCGTTATAAAAAAGAGGATCAAAGCGTTTAAATAAATAATTACAACAAACACAAGCAAAAAGTGTTCAAGGAATAAGCACAACATCAGGGCAAGGAAACATTAATAAAAGACCTTTGAGAATAAATAGGTTTTGAGATGAGTTTTCTGAGGGAGACTATTCCATAGTAAAGGAGCCAGGATAGAAAAAGCTTCACCACCACAAGCCTTGAACTTTGAGTGGGGCACAACCAGGAGCCCTTGTTCTGATGACCTTAGATGCCTGTAAGTGATAAGCAACTCATTGATGTATGGTGGAGCCAAACTGTGTAGTGCCTTTAAAAGTAATTACACTGAAATTTAACAGGAAGCCAGTGTAACAAAGCCTGCATCAGCGTAATATGGGAAGTAGGTGGAGTCTTTGCTAGTAATCGTGCAATAGTCAAGATCTGAGGAGACAATGGGTGAAGTGTTCGAAAATAACAGGATTGAATGATGTTAAAGGGGAACGATTGTGAACATAAAATTCTCTTTCCAGGTTTTGGGGAGTACGACT
This sequence comes from Macquaria australasica, assembly GCA_005408345.1. Classification (NCBI taxonomy): domain Eukaryota; kingdom Metazoa; phylum Chordata; class Actinopteri; order Centrarchiformes; family Percichthyidae; genus Macquaria; species Macquaria australasica. The sequence continues at coordinate 257,157 of SEMN01000324.1, forward strand.
GCATATGTGAAAAAAGTTCACTCAAAGAAATGACTCATGGCATAGTTTAATATTAAGTATTTGCATCTATTTGATTTTATTTAAATAATCACATTTTCAAAATGTATTTATTCAGATCCCTTAGAATCAGCATAAATCTGTTAATTGTGAAAACAATCAAATTTAATCAGTTAAAACATATGAATATAGTTTAAATATGGCTAGCTGTGGAACAAGCAAGATTCAATTAGTTAAAATGTATGAGTTTGGTTTATATAAATTATGGAAATGGAATCTTTTTATCTCTCCTACCTCCTACCACGCTAGGTGGTAGGTGGCGGTAATGCACTTGAAAGCTGGTTTGCCAACTGCAAGTCAAACTAAAAGAGGAAGAAGAGTTCTCTCCGCCATCTCACGCCAGAGCAACCTGTGTTACCGGTGAGTTACATCTGTAGTCATCTAACATAATTTGCCAGTTTTCAGTGTATGAACATGTTTTATTAGTGCAGTTGATATCGTATCACACTAATATCAATACATTGACTGTCAAATTCAATTCCATCTTTGCGAACATTTTTATCTAGTCTACTACCTAGCTAACTTACACATGGTTCTAATAAATATCAGCTAACTTTAGTTAGTTAGCAGTTTTTCTCATTAGCCAACATTCCATGTATTACTAATTAAAACGAGTCAAAGTTGGCGATGGAGTTTTGTCGTCAACCATGGCGCCAACCGGCCTTTCGTAGCATGCATGCATGCGCGCTCATACAGCAGGGCTGCTTTTTGGCAGAGCAGAGAAGGCAGAGCACAGAGGACAGATTGAAAACAGGGGTCAGGGAGGGGGTAAAATCATGGATGTATAAAGAGAACTGGATACGGCGTCGGAGGCGGGGCCCCGTTCATTCCTATGAAAGCTATGGCAAGCCGAAGGGATCAAATGTCGTCAGGTCGGCACACGTCCCTGGTACATAAAACAGCATAAAATATGGCGTCCTGACAGTTTTCACACCGCTTTTTACGCCGGTGCATGTTAAAACACCGCTTTTTATGCGCGTTAAAACCTGTCCAAGACACGCGTTATTTACGCTGTTTCTTGTATGGTAATGAGCCCTTCCTCCTGTTTTACATAACCAGTAAATCCAGAGTTTTTGTTAAACATTTTTAATAGTTTGTAGCACGTTGATGAGATTGATGCGATTCAGGGAGAATGTCCAAAAGGGGGTTCTCTGTCATAATCCTCTGAATCTGAATACTGTACAATTTATAAAGACAACACAGATAGCAATCTTGCCTAGCAATGGCAAGCATCTTTCATCGATGCATTGCTTTGGTCTGGCTTTACTCTTCACCGATTGGTTACAAAAACTCTGGACTTACTGGCAATGTAAAACAGGAGGAAGGGCTCATTACCATACAAGAAAACGGTGTAAATAACGCGCGTCTTGGACAGGTTTTAACGCGTGTAAAAAGCGGCATTTAATGTACCTCACTAGAGCGCTGTAAAAAGCGACGTTTTGTATGGTTTTTACGGGCGCGTTTTAAAATTTAACGGCGTAAAAAGCGGCGTTGTAAATAAAAACAGCGTAAAAAGCGGCGTGAAAACCGTCAGGATGCCGTATTTTACGCCGTTTTATGTACCAGGGAAGTGTGCCGACCTGATGACATTTGATCCCTTTGGCTTGCCATATAAAGCTGCTCAGTGGCGCATGAAGCCAAATAAGTTCGACTTCCCGGGTATAAAATTATCCAGATCTCCCACACACAGTAGCTTCTGCATTCTTGGCCCATAGAGCAAGCGCACTAGCGCTTCCTTTAGCCCCGCCTCCCATCCGCTCTGTCTCAGGCTCACTCACATGAATGGCAGTGACTCTATAACTCTGGATTCGGCTATTTATGCATTTTACAACTTTTAGGACATAATGATTTAAATAAGGGCTATTTAAGTGTTCGTACTGGCTATTTGTTGTACCTTTAAAAAAAATTATCCGCTGATTTACAGACGTCTCTTTCACAATGTAGGTCTATGGGAAAAAGTTTCTTGGGGCCAGTGTGCATCACGTGATGGACCCAGAAGTTGTAATTACACAGTTTGGCCACTATGTCAAATTGGCTTCAAAGCCTGGCGCTCTTCCTGGGGGCTTGGGTAAAATGCTGCTTCCCGCACTTTTCCTAGATTAAGGGAACGGATTATAGTGAGAAATTGTGGTTAGTCCTGAGTTACATATTCTGTAGTATATCAAAGTGATCTCCAAAACTATGTGCTTATGGTATTTTGTAAAGTTTTTGGAAAAGTTTGTCATTGATTAAAATATATATGCGTGGAGATCAGTGGCTCACAATTTAGAGCAGGCATACAGTGTAATTGGGCATGATACGTTTTGAATTATGAAAAATATGGGCAACTGTAGTTGCCCACAGTGTCAACAGTTTGCAAATTTCAACTACACTAAATGAGATGTGCAGACTTTTTCTGTTCCAAGGGCAGTGGTTGTATTTCTCTCAACTATAAAAATTTCACATGATCAAAAGCATAAGCTACTGTAGTCAATATATAATGGATCAAATTCTGGTCTAAAGGATGATATTACTTTAAATCTGTAAAAATTGTTACTGGCATTGTGATTTCATAGGTAAAAGAATGTCACAATTATAGAATTAGATGTTAAATGCACTTTGTTTCTAACTTGAAACATCTGTGAAACATCCTTTCTCATATCTAGCTGTATGCCGGGGCAACCTCTTAGATCTAGTAAGTATCTAGGCTACAAAGATATTGATTTATAATACACTTAAAAGTCAATACATCAGATGACCAACAATGAAACTCATTTTGAAGTTCAGATGAATCAACATAAAAAGCATAAACACAAGCATAATAGGCCTAATGCATAGTTTAAAACATTTTTGCAGTGTTTAATCTAGGCTTTTATGTTGACCAGCTGAAAGACAGCACTTGTTAATGACCCCACAGCTGATAAATATTTCTTTGTCTTTGTTCACAGATATGTGAATGTGGCCATGTAAAGTGTGCATCCCAGGAAATCACAGAAGAACAGATTTCAGAAGTTTAGAGTTGCCTTAAATTAGCATTAATAAATTGTTAAAATGTGAAATAAGGTGGTCTGACTTTTTTTTTTAATGTATTGTAGTTAGATATTGTTGTAGGAGTGGGGTGAATGGAAAAACATTTTAAAATGTGAAATATCTGGATATAAATTTAAAATACATTGGATTTATTAAAAGTACATTAAGTTGATGCATTTTAAGTAAATTGGGTTTATTGCACAAACCTGGTTAACTATTTTAAACACATTGGATTTATTAATAATAATACATAAACCTGGTTATTATGAATTTCAACCAAATCGGCTTTATTTATATTGAATACATAAACCTGGGTTTTATTAATTAAAACAAATTGAATTTATTGATGATAAATACATAAACCTGGTTATTGTGTATTTAAAACACATTGGGTTTATTAATACTATTACATAAATCTCATTCTTAATTGTTTCATTAACGTTTGACTGACCAATATTTATCACATTAAGTTTATTAGTTTGTTTATGTTAAAACTGTAATCCAAATGGATGGAAATTTTATATGCAATTGAAACATACATAAATCTTAAATATTAGGCCCTAAATATAGGGAGCTATGTGAAGTCTGATAAATGTCCTCGAGTGATGTCGCTTGAGTCAGTGTTGGTTGGGGCTGAAAATGAAAACAACCTGTTGGTGTGGAGTTAGAAAGAAGTGAGCTTACCAGACCTCTGCTCATCCCTGCTGCAGGCTCCAGGCACCAGGCTACATTAGCCGCTACTAGCATAACACACCTGAATCTCCAACCAAACTGTCAGTGGTTGAGTTGCATTGTGGGTAATGTAGGCTCCAGGCTGCTGTACTGACCGAAACACAAAGTAATTATAAAGTCTTACCACTGCTTTTTCCAGTTATAAAAGGTTACTCCAACATTCTGTCTTTGAACTTACTGACAGCTCCAAGTATTTAGGAGTTGCATTGTAAACTTGTAGTTGCAGCTTTTAACCAGATGTACTTGACAAAAGTCTAGCCTTGAATGCCTAGACCAGCAACAACTGTGAGGACTGCCAGCACCAAAGCCATTGTTCCCTAAAAACTCCTCTGACCTGATGATGACAGAGACGACCATTCAAACCAAAGTCAAGGAATCAAAACAAGACAAAACTCAAAAGTTTCAGAACAACAGTGGTTTTCACAGAAGCAACATATGAAAGCAGCGTGTTAGGAAAGCAGAGGTTCCTCTGGCCTTGCTTTCCTCCCGCCATCCCCTCTCCCTTCCCACACAATGGGATTATCGGCGCTCGTCTCTGCAAATTTGACATTTATAACTCAAAAGATAAAGCGACGCTCGCAGACACATAGGTGTGTGCATAGAGGCAAAATGTGCCCGTAGGCTTGGCCACTTACAGTACATGGCCCATAGTGATACATGGCAAGCATGTGAGAGTTTGACTTGGTGGGCCCACTCAGCACAGCGAGGTGCCAAGTTAGAGAGACACAGAGGGGGGAACAAGTTGTTTTATATGTTGCAAAGAGACTTCAGTTTAATTATTTATCGTGATTCAAAAGCACTGGAGACACATGCTATTCCATTCCCCGTTTGCATACAGACTTTGATGTGTACAGTAATCGTGGGCCAGCGTACATGCGAGTCGGCCCGCCATAGTGGGCTGATCCTCACAACAGGAATACAGGGATGCCAGAGAGCGGGCGAGAAACATAGACACTGAATGAGAGGAGGGGAGAGGAGCAAAAGACTTCAAGCTTCAAATTTGATACAGCAAATAAGACAAGATGAAGAGATGTGTGGCATAGTTATGGGTGGAGGTGTGATGAGGGAGATGAAGAATAAAGAAAGAGGGAGAGAAATGGGTGAGTAAAGTGAGGAGGGACAGAGGCTGTGAAGGAGTGATGGAGTGAGGAGTGAGGCAAGAAGACAGCGCTGGAAGGCAGAGTATATCTGACTCTGACAATAAGTAGGATTAGAGATGTGACAGAGACTAGCCTGCAGCACCCTGCTCACACTCACTGTGTGTGTGTGTGTGTGTGTGTGTTTGTGTGTGTGTATTGTGTTGTCCTAACACCACCTCACTCCATCCATACCTAACTCAACAATTATTTTACTTTCCTCTACAGACATACAGTACCAAACATGTTGGGTCACACTAAATATTGTCTGGATTGTAATATTGAGTTTTACTGGTGAGTGAAAAAGTCTTTTTTAGAAAATGGCTGTTTTAGGAAGGAAATTTGAACATTTACAATTCCATGGCAACTAGACAAACTCCCTCTGTTGATGAAGATCATGTAATGTGATTGAAAACTTCACAACAGCTACTAAATAGACCTTGTGTTGAGAATGTTTTCTGAGTGCCTCATTTTGTTTTAATGTAGGAACATTTTAGTTTGAGTTACGAAATATCTCTCACTTACTGGCTTTTTGTCAAAAAACACATTTTACAGTCTTCATCAGTGAGCTGGCTCAGGTGTCATCATGTGACCGATACATTACAACTAAGGGTCAAAGTTCATTCTTGACTTTGTGCACAGCAACACAAACCCACTAAAGGTCCATTTACTAGCTGTGCTGGAGCTTTTGATCGCATCACATGATCTTCATCAGCAGATGGAATTGTAATTTCCGTGGTTGAAACTGTTGCTATTTTCAATGATAGGAATGAATGTGAACCCCAACTTTTAAGGCAACATGGACAAGCAGTTCGTAAACAATTCCATTGCCCAGACAGTTGCCCAAACTCCATCTGCTTATGAAGATCATGTGATGTGATCCAAATCGCCAGCAGAGCTACTAAAAGGACCTTATTACCTTTATTACAACTTGGCTCTTGTTTTTCCATACTTTTGGCCATCATTCCAGTTGGTGAAATAATGTGAAGTGAAAATAAAAGTGAATAGACCTTTTCACAGAAAAAACTTGTCAAACGCAGGTGTGACTACTGTCAGTCATCATCATATAAGTAATTTCTGCATTGTATTGCAATCATTGCAATGCTATTAGTTCCACCTGTTATTTTTCTGCCATGCCAAGTTAAAATGTGTGCTGTGAAGAAGGCCTATGAATCAGATTCATTTGGAACAATTAAGAAGTATGTACTTGTGTTTCTTGGATCTACTTTTAGTGATGACTCACCAATTCACTAGTTATGTTATTATGACCAACAGGAATGCTGATGCCAAAATTATAAATAAATTGTATGAAACTAGAATTGAACTGAGCTGAATTTGAAAGACTCCCAAATTCCAGTGTCCCAAATTTCCCAAGAGCACCTAAATGCACTAATAAGAAAGCCTCTTTAAAATAGTCCCTGCTCACATTACACTTTGACAACAAATAAAGGAGACTTGACAAGTCAGGAGGCAGATGAGGTGGAGACAGAGGAGGAGAGTAAGCAGAGTGCACTGCTCCTTTAATCTGCCCTTCCTGTGGCCTTGGTTCCACCTGTGTGGCGGTGACTGTGTCTTCACCCCCACACCTCTCTGCAGAGAGGCAGATTGGAGACATGTTGGCCCTCAGCATGACTTATGTAACTCACTGCAGGTCCCAGGACACACACACATCTCTCTCTCTCTCTCTATTATGGGCTATTATGGGCTTCTCTTAATTCTTAACTTAAGTACCTATTTGTGTGTGTTAGAGAGAGTAATGGTGTAATGGCATGTAAGTAAAAAGTAGCAGAAGGATTAGAAAATTGCCAGAGCTCTGATCTACACAAGGTATTATATTAGATACAGTCTTCTCTCCGCTGATACTATAGCAACACACACACACACACACACACACACACACACACACACACACACACACACACACACACACACTCAGTAGAGGGCCCAGTTGGGTTTAGTTTGCTTGTGTGTGTCCAAGCATCCTGTGAATCCTGGACAAGGACACTGTGGCATCACAGAGCCCATCTGTGGGACACAGAGTGGGGACATCTGTCACACACACACAGAGCGAGCGGACTTCATCAAGGAAACAGTGAGGGGACACAGTTTCCCTGTTTGTGAGTATGTGTGTGTGAGGCCTGGAGTGTATGCTCTGCACTAGCCTGTCTGCTCACAGCTGTGCTCATTCACAGCTTTCACACTCATCAGCAACATTATACACACACACACACACACACACACTACTGATGATGTAGACATTCCCTGAGTGTGTTGCACGCTCACTACTGTTTCACTTTCTCGTGTGTGTGTGGTCTGTATGTGTGCGTGCTGTAGTACAGTAGTTGTACTGTATATCAGACAGGCAGATGCTTTGCTATCTCACCAAAAACACACACACTTCGAAGGAGCTCCAGTTTAGCCTTCAGCTGTAACAAGGAATCCTATCTTTATATGTTGATTATTTGGATGATGTGTTACACCGGCAGACAAAGCAGGTAGACCCAAATGCAGGACGCCGAGAACAGGCAGACTTTTTAAAGGTTTTAATAAAGATAAAGGTTTCTTACAATCAGGTTTGTCGAGTAGCAAAGCGAGAGCATGACGAAGACTTGGTCAGAGGCTACGATCTGGCAACGAGACAGGGGAAACGCAGACAATATATACACAAGAGGTAATGGGGAACAAGTGGAAACAATCAGGGCGGGGCAGGCAATCTCACAGACGGGAAACACACAATGGCAGGAAGTTAAGGGACCTGAAACGAGAGGAGAGTTAGGGATTTCAAACTAAAAGAGACGCCAGAACAGGAAACAGAAACACGACAGACATGAAAACTTAACACAACCGACGAGACATGACATGATGACTTGATGAGTAGTTTGGTCTGTAATGGAGGTTTTCCAGCTGTGAGGGAGGGGCTGAGATCAGAGACATTAGGATGTTAGCACAGTGTCACACCCCTATAGTATATTGAGATTTTGGACACTTCATCATCACTTTGCATCAACAATGATAGATCTATAAAATGCAACACATTGCATTGTGGGATTGACAGCAGAAAGTGCCATGGACACTGTTTTGTTAGTTCCATTTTGGGAATGTTTGAAGGCACTTTTTACTGCGTAAATTTCACTCTCAGAATTGAGACAACTAAAATGGCAGACATTTAATATAGTGCACTATATAATACATTGGGAGTGATTTGGGACACTGCGATAGTACGGTTTGAACATCTCTGTTGTTGTACAAATTAAACAAACCAGATTCAATAATTAACTTGGTTAGTACAGTCATTATTACCAATAGAAATGATAAAAAATATGAATTATCTTCAAACCCTGTTTGGAGGTGCTTCCAACAAATAAATGACTGAATCTTCTGTTGGCAGGAAAGTAGCTTGGGACTACAAAAACTCTCCAGCTGAAAACAATTTGTGAATAATCTGCCTCCTTTTCTCAAACAGCACAGATTCCATTCTCTATCCATTCCCCAGGTGATCGCTGTCAGTGGTAGCTGCTGCCTCCCTCCAAAACCTGCACTGCCATCACACCAACTTTCTCTCATTTACCCAGTCTGTCCATCCATCTACATCCATCCATCCAGCCATCCATCCATCCAGCCATCCATCCCCAAGGCTGTAAAATCTGCTTGTTTGCTGAAACACTGAAATATCACACCTCAAGGCCTGCATCAATTACACACACACACACACACACACACACACACACACACACACACACACACACACACACACACACACACACACACACACACACACACACACGGCAAGTCTCAGTCTCCTTGATGTTTTCTGCTTTTAATAAGGAAAAGTCTGCCATGGTAGAGGGATGGAAGGTGGGGTGTGGGTAGAAAAGAAGAAAAAGGAGGAGAGGCAGGCTTTAGGGATGAGGAAGGCTGGATAGGCAGACAAAGAGAAAGACACAGAGCAAGCAGCGAAGGAAAAGGAAGGAGCTGAAAGGAGATACACCCCTGCCAAACAAAGACATGAGGAGTGAAAGCAAAGACAGGCACAGAGTGGGAAGAGTGGGATGTTGCAGGACAAACAGGCAAGGAATCATACACAGGATTAGTGACAGATGAATAGTGGAGTCCCCTGTTCCTGCTCTCCTCTGCTTTTCTGACACTCACTCCCTGCTTCTCCCCATCTTTGTCTCTCACCAGCCACTTTGGCTCTCTAATCTAGTCTGATGTCAGGAGAGTCAAAACTGATTCCAGCCCTCCAGGGAGAGACAGCTTCATGTCACATACCCCCACTTAAGATGATCGGGTCCTTCGGGGAGTGGGATCTAACTATTTGTTGATTTAGTATTGAACTGTGACAGATGTATCACACATACAGAATCAAATATTCAAAAACAATTTTCAAGTTTTTATGACTGCAGCATCACATCAGAGAGGGGAATCTAGATGCTTTATGCATCATTTTAAACACATTTCGGCATATTTAATTCAGCCTTGTGTATTTTTTTCTATAATCTTTAGAAACTTTGTTTCTGACTAGAATATAAAATGAAGTTCTGTGGATTTGAACAAAGCTCAATTTGCAATGACAGATCTGTTAAAAGCTCTGTAGGGTTTAAAAGGTAGGTAAGGGGCATACATTATGACTTAAAATTACTTTTGTTCATACTGATGGTGTAAATGCCTGGAAGGTCATTCAGTAGTGTTCACTGGTGTACTCTGCTAGAGAGCACCGGGGGCAAATGAGAGCTCATGGGCCCCTGCGTACACTGGTTCTAGGCTAGAACACTATTTAGGGCTCCTGAACACTACTTGACTAGTTAACGACTAAAACCAACAGTTTTGGCTTGTGAGCAAAAAGAAGAAAAAGACACAAATGAAGTGGTTAAATATGGGTCCAGTCAGCAAAAGGAGATAGTAGCAGATACATTTGTAATTAGTACAGTGATGATCATAATCCTCTACTTGGGATCAACTGGTCATTCAAATAAAAGTAAAATTAATTTAGCCCTTTTTTGAGGACCACTAATATTTGATTAGGTTCAACCATTCCTTGTCATTCTACTGGAAAAAGGTCTTCTGCCAGAAGGTGTGGAGGAAGTGAGGGCTTGATGTTTGGAGAGTTGAGGCACAATGAATGCCTTTTAATCAAGCACTTTGAAGGCTGTCCTTTCATTCATCCATTCATTTACCTTTACGACTTCATTTAATTAGTCAATTTCAAGGACACTGAAGGCCTGCAGGAGCCATACAATACAAAACTTATCCCAGAGTCATAATATGTGGCTAGATTAAGTACAATGCTAAACTATCCTTCTTTCAATGTACAACACAGAAGAAATTCCAGCAAAGCTTACAATGCGAACACAGAATACTTCTGGATGAACTGATCAACACATTCTGCTGAAAAATGTCTGTTTGACTCACAAATCTTTGCCTTCATTGCTGATTGCCTCCTTCCACAGTCTCCAGCCCATCTCATGCCTCTTGTAACTGAATGAAGCTCTGCCAGGGCGCCATCCCATTATGTAGTACAATACAAAGCCATGAACAAAACTGCATGAATCACTGTAAACAATACCAGACAACAACATGACAAATGCCACATGGAAACACTCTCAGCATGCACCATGTGACTTGCTGTCGTCCATCTCTGTCGACAAGACGTACTGTCAGGAAACAAGAAAGTAACAAGCACAGGTCGGCAAAAAACGCTTTGTGACGCTCCCCAGAGCAGAGCAGGCAGTTCTATCCTCTCCACTACCCCCCCACCCCCCACCCCCCCGACACACACACACACACACACACACACACATGCGCACACACATACACATACACACACACACACACATACACCACTCAACAACACCTCCAATCTGCTGGGCTCTGCAGCGGGAGGGAACTGGGATGCGACAAATCAGCCGGGACCCTGGCAGTCAACTTCATGCCCAGCGATAATGAGCTCCCGCCGGAGACGACTCTCACAGGGAGGGAACGCCGACATGGAAAAACGTTAACGACACGCTAATCGGCCAAAGTGGAATGTGTAAAGAATTTAAAAAGAACCAAAAAAAAGAAGTTATCTTCTCAAAGAGGTGTGAATATGTGAGGATGGAAGGAGGGGGAGGGAGTGATGTGAAGACAGGCAGATGGACGGACAAACAGAACCAGGAGGAGGGGATGAGCACGAGAGTCTCTGTGGAGACTCAGAGCATGTGCTGGATGTGCAGGGGACAAGGACAGGCTGGATCAGAGCACATGGTTTCAGCGCAGCGTAAGCCTCCCTCGGTATGGCAGGTGGAGGCTGCAGTGTGTGTGTATGAGAGTGTGTGTGCTTCCCGAGCAGGTGGGTGAGTTGCTGTGTCATTTGGAGATGCCTGGAGCCTTCCAGGTGACAAAGGAGGCCTAATTCAGCCTGTGTGGGGACTGGGGGTGGTAGAAAAGGTGTGTGGGTGGGGCCAGTGAATTGTGCCCGTATTCACTACTGAGTACTGCCACTGCATACCTACTGCTTAGTACTGCTGCTTTCTAATGATTCTAGGTATACATGACAGGGCTCACAGATACAAGACGTCCAGCTAAGAACTTTAAACTAACTTAAATTGGTGCAGACTCTCTTGGGTAAAACCAACAAGTCCTCCAAATTAAACCATGGTCCATGCAGTGCAACGACACAGAGAAGCATTTTCTGATCTGATGTCCCTATCAGCAGGACAAAATCATGTGTCTGTGCTGTCTTGTTATGAATCACTGGATGTGACTACGCTATGGTTAAGGTTTGGTTAGGTTGAGGCACAAACATGACTTTGTTAGGTTTAGGGAAACATTGTAGTTTGGGTTAAAGAGCAACTTAACCCCAGGCAGAAAAGCATTGTTTTGTTGCCCTCTCTGGTTGTTTCACCTCTGACCACACCCAGCAGTAATGTGCTCTGTTGCACCTGTAACCACAGCCAACACTGATGTCACAGGGTCCTGGAGTACACCTGCTGCACTGCTCATTTCCCCTGAAGCTTAATGCGCCTCATGTTATATTTCATAAATATGTAATAACGTCTTCTGACATCAGAGGACGTGTGCTTTTTTCAGGTGATGCCTCAAATGAATAATTCTTGTGCACTAACACAGATAAAAACATAATAGAGATCATACTTACCATAACCATTGTGTTTTTATTTTCCATTGGCTCAGGTTAATGTGACCTTTCACACCTGTAGTTTGGGTCATTTGCCCCAGGCCATGGGAAAAAACAGAGGTCAGCATGGGCACCCTGTCCGGTCTGCAGCTACACAGCCCCATACGCAGCAAACTGTGATGCACTGTGTGTTCTGATACCTTTCTATCAGAACCAGGATTAACTTTTTCAGCAATTTGAGCTACAGTAGCTCTTCTGTTGGATCGGACCATACGGGCCAGCCTTCGCTCCCCACGCGCATCAGTGAGCCTTGGTCGCCCATGACCCTTTCGCTGGTTCACCAGTTTTCCTTCCTTGGACCACTTTTGGTAGGTACTGACCACTGCAGACCGGGAACTCTGACCCAGTCGTCTTGCCATCACATTTTGGCCCTTGTCAAAGTCGCTCACATCTTACGCTTTCCCATTTTTCCTGCTTCCAACACATCAACTTCGAGGACAAAATGTTCACTTGCTGCCTAATATATCCCACCCACTGACAGGTGCCATTGTAACGAGATAATCAATGTTCTTCACTTCACCTGTCAGTGGTCATAATGTCATGGCTGATCGGTAATTTATTAAATTAATGTGTTGCTTAGATGTATTCTTATGGCGTGTATGACACTTTTAGCCTTATTCTTTCTGGCGGTGTAAAACGGACTTGGGAGCAAATAAAAAAAATATATAAAAACATAATTCATAGCAGTAATTAGGCTTTCTTTCATATCTTATAAGTACAACAAGTACAAGGCTTTAGTGTTTCAATCAATCTCTGTTGTAGGATGATATTGGGATACAAAAGCACAATGAAATGGTTTAGACATTGCTTGCAAGAAGGTGACACAGATAAGTCGGTCCTCTGATGAGAATCTATATCTCTCATATAAAAAGAGTCCCTCTCACGATCTGCGCACCAAGCTCCATGGAATTTTCTATTGGTGATGCCCTTTTCCAAGAGAACTGATTGGTCAGTAGGCGGTGCTTTTATACACGTTGATGTTATCTCAAACATAAACTGCTCTGAAGCAGGTTAGGTGTGCAGCATAAGTTTACCCTGGTAGGAAGTGAACCACCGTCGTAACCCTGAAAACCCAGAGTTAAACCTGAAGTTACCTCGCTAACAACAAAACCTGCTTCATAGTACAGGCCTCTGAACCAAACAGGTTAGACTTTATCTGCCTGGAGGCTTCAGGATCACAGGGCCACTGAAAACTGAAGACTTCACTCATGTCCAACATTGACATATTGAGTTGTAGTAAAGGTTGAAGACTATAGACAGATCAGCCTTCAGTCTATAGCTTCTAAGGGCTTTACAGGTGGATGATGGCGGTCTGGGGTGCTGATCCTGAGACCCGCTGAGATGTGGGAGATCTTTACAACTGACGAGATTTGATGTTTTAAACAACACCATTACTTTACCAAGCTTCATGATATATTGCTCAGTCGCCAATGTTTGGACTAAGAGACACTGACACAGTGTATATTCTAACAAAGGAAAAGATGCCTCAGGAAAGATTGAAACTATATTTTTCCCATTAATATTACTTCAGCATGATTTGTGCTGTGCTATGCAGGCGTCTAGTTTTAAGTACTGCCACTTTTTATATTCCAATCAAGCCCAGGTTTGGGGTTTGTGTGGGAGCAGTGAAAGGAGCTAACTAGCACTGCACAAACCTGTCAGAGAGTGTTTCATGTGATGCAAGCACCGCTGCAGCCACTGATCGATTTTTTTAACTATATCAACAGTGATAATGACAACTGCTGTTAACAGAAAACAAGCCTTTTCTTCCCCTTTCTTGGGCAGGGTGGGGAAGGAAAGGGTTGGATTGTTGGGCACACAGCAGATTTCAACGTAATACAAACAGAACATTTTGACTTTCTGCATTCAAACAAACCTCCATGAAATGTCCTGGGGATGAAGGGGAAGAAATCCTTCCCCGCCTTGTCTGTTGTGTCTGGATTGCAGCATGAGACATTTTACACGACAGCCAAGACCCCACCACCACCACCACCACCATTCCTTACTGTTAATGCAGGCATAATGAAGGGCCGTTTAACTTGCATTTAGAAGCGCTGGGGGAAGCACATTTGTCCCTTCCTGTTCTAAATAATGACCAATTACCAGGGAGTGTGAGGTGGGCTTCAGCACCACGAATGAGACGTTTCAGACCGTGGAAAAGCTGTCATGGGTGGGCGGCTGGGGGTTGGACAGTTGGGTTTAGGCCTCTAATTGGAGGCAGATTTCACACTCATATTTCTGATGATGCTGCAGCATGAGGGATAGAGAAAGAGAGAAAAAAGACGAGGGAGAGGAAGGGAAACAGGGAAAGGGGAGGGGAATATGAGGGCCTGAGCAAGAAAGGGCCGAAAAAGAGAGAGACAGACAGACAGACAGACAGACAGACAGACAGACAGACAGACAGTGGGAGATGTGGAATGAGAGATGAAAAACTGACTGCAAGAGGGAGGATGACATGAAGAGGGATGAGAAGAGAGAAAAAGAAAGAGAGAAGAAAGAGAACCCGGAAAAGAGGCCCCACTGCTGTTTGTCTTGCAGGGATAATATTCCACCAAAGTCTAATACTGTCCATAAAAGCTGTTGGACTTCCTTTTTTTCTTTCCTCCTGCAACCTAACCCCCCTCTTCCTTTCAGAGTGATAGTTGCCTTGGCAACCATGGCAAATCTTCCTTTTCTCAAACAGATGTCCCATTTAGTTGGAAATTAGAATGTGTAAAAAACCCACGAGACGCAAATGATTTCAAAGTTCTCCAGTGGAGAGAAGGAAACGAGGGGTGGGGCGGAGGAGAAGAAAGACAATAGAAAAAGGGAGGGAGAACCCCCCTCCTCTTGTCTTCTCTCCTCGCCTCCAGTGTTCTGCGCTTCAGCTTGTGCATTGTGGAGATTAGCCAGATCATCCAGAACTGGTGGTGCGTTCGGGGGAAGTGAAAGAGGTGTTGTGGCTGGTTGGGTGGGCAGCGGGGTAGAAGGAGGGGTGGCAGGGTGGCTCCCACTCCAGCATCTAGGATGGGGTGGGGGCAAGTGACAAGAACAGTAAGCCCGGTGCCAGCATGGCAGAAGGGACACACTGCAGCGTGTGGCCCCGAGCTGCCCTCGAGGGAAGGATAGAGCCTGTCCTGTGGTCCCTGCACACTGCAAAAAATATCCTGACACCCTCATTTAAATGCAGAGCTGAACCTTTAAATCCTAACAATTTCTATTCCTTGTTTTCAGTGTAAATCATCTTATGCATGAAAATATGCACCTTAACAACATACTTAATGTTGTTTTAAGTCAGAATTAAAGAATCAGTAATCATTTTTGTAAAACAACTCAAATTCCTGCCATTTGGGTGAGTTAATTGCTCTTGTTTCAAATGCAAATCAGTTCTTGAAAAAATACCCATTATAAGAGATTATTTGATCAGCTTTAAAGAAAAAATCCACCCAAAAACACTAAGCACTTCAATAAATAAGAAACTGGCTGGGACAAGTGATTAAATGGAAAACAAAGCAACATTCTTCTGAGACATTTCCAGCAGAGCCACGCCACAAATACTAGAGCACTGACATTTAGCAATCAACGGGGAGAATCCATCATGAAAGACGCACACAGGAGAGACCAGTCCACCACACACAGTCCTCTCCATGGACCAGAATATTCAAAGCAGCCTCAGGACACGTTGGATCCATCTCAAGGCCAAGGAAGCTTCCTGTTTAGGTATCATCTAAGAAGGATATCACATTTTTAGAAACATAATGTTGCCATGATTTTTCCATCTATGGTGTCCAATCCATAATGCTTCCTCATATCACTCCTCAGATGGTTTGGTATCATGATTATCCTTTTACCACAGCTCGTTAGTTTTCTCCATTTTGCATTGACAAAGAAAATAATAGCCTAGTTTACTGAGAATAATGGTGAATAATGGCTCAGATGGACAGGGTGTATAAGTTGTGAATTTTAAACACAGCTGGATATGACGTTAAAACAGTTCTTCAAATTTCAAATAAAAACTGACAGCTCTAGTTGGAAGAGACTAGTGAATCAGCTCTGACAATTTTTGTTACTGTCTAAAACCCGAAATCCGACAACCACGCCCGCTCCAGCTGTATGGAGGTGTGAATGTGGGATTTGAACGTCTCTCTCACTCTCTCTTTTTTCATTTGTCAATTTTCACGTGTATAACAGAGAGCAACACTATGGATGCTTTGAGGAGAAAGTTGTTAAAAAGATTTAAATGATTATGGTGGCCCTCTCCATAATTTCACTCTGTGTTGCCATTCAGAACCGCTATAAACACTTCTGTCTTCCATTGTGTTGTCCAACGACGACACCTTAACATTATGGAGTGCAAAACTAGAGATACCATCACTATTGCAGCAGATTTTGGGGAAAGTTTAATAGATAATAACTATATATATATATATATATATATATATATAAACATGTACAGAAAGCTAACCAGCAAACAAAGGCACCTCATTGGGAAGGTTTACGGATGTAGCACGTGGCCTCTTACAGATACTGCTAATGCTTTGTGATCATATAGAAAACCAGCAGTGAATGCAATAAGTTTAGGCCAATAGGCATTCTGGTAAATGTAGGACTGATATCCACATTTATATAATAATGTGGAGTACAAAAGAGTAAATTACAACACTTCACCACAAAAGAACACCTGCAATTACGATGACATATTCCTAACATTGTCAGACTATACACATGTGTGATTGTCAGTATTCTGTGTAAAGAAAATCTGGGGGAAGATGTCACTCCAGTACATCAACATGCTTATCTTGCTCGAAAGGCTCACTTTAAAGTTAATCTGCTGTCTTTCACAGTGAACACATTTGTTTGCTACAATAAATGAAATTGCATTCAGAGGAAGCACAATCATCTCATTTGCTGGTTTCAAGTGTGTGAAGAGAAATAAGAGAGAGAGAAACAGATGATATGACTTCCCAGCGTGGACACTTTTTGCAGCGTCCCTGGCATCCTGACTCTCCTGACTCTGTGGTCAAACACCAAACATAAGCGCTTGCTGATGAACTGGCAAGACGGAAACAAGAAGGGTAGGGAGCAGTGTGTGCGTGTGTAGAGGCAAGACAAGAAAGACTGAGGCGAGGCAGAACAGAAGGACAAAATCACTTTAATTCAGTTTTTTTCCTTGACAATGCCACATGCCTTGGGGAGGGAAGGCATGTGTGAAATGGAGGAAAATGCCCCATAGCATACCATAACACACAAGCACACACAAATGCTGACACCCACACACCCACGCACATTGAAATTCTGCCCCTGGAGGCCATTTAACAGGTAATTTAAAGAAAAATCCCTCCAGGGAAACGACACAGTAAATGTCCTCTCTCTTGTCTGCTCTTCCTCCATAACTGTTTATTCAGCTACAGGGCTGCAGACTGGCAGCACTTACTGAAATTGGAGATGAGTAGGAAGAAAAAAAAAAGGGGGGGGGGGGGGTTGAATGTGTGAGAGGGTGGGAAAGTGACAAGTGTTAAAGTAGGCCATTTTTTTCTTCTTTCCTCTGCCCAACCCCCTTAAGTAGCCGTTTATTAATGTTCAGTGTTCGTAGGCTACTTTATTTGGGTCCTGTGGGAATGTAAGGGCTACAGGGATGGAGGTGGGAGATGGAGGAATGAAGGGAGAGAGGAGGGGACAGGGCCCAGGGGGTTTGAGAGTCTCACAGTGAATCGGATGTTAATTTAGTGTGGGCTCTGGTGAGGAGGCCCAGAAAAGCATGAACTCCCAACTGTACGTCTCTCTGTCGTCTTCCATCTTAAAAGGAGCACACCGGTGGTGCTGCGTGTTATAGCCCATTGACTACAAACTGTGCATACATTACATTACTGCAGACAGTATTCCAACCATCCCACATGTTTTTAGATTGATTTCCTTCCTTCCAGGCAGCCATTGGTTTCAGTTCATTTCAGCACTATGGAAATAAACTTGGAATAACTTAAAACCTGCACGAGGTATTCATCACACTGAGCATTTTGGCAGATGTATATGTTTTGTCTTCAAATAAATCAATGGATAAACTCATTTATCAGTGCCTTACAAAAAGCCATCTAACCATTCCAAAAGCTATTCATATGAGCATTTTCTGATCAGGCAACCCTATGGTTAACATGTGGGTTAAGTAAATTACTAAAAAACTTACTAGCTTTTACTGGAGCTTTCACTGTCTTCCTCAGTGGATGGCGTTTACTCAGTTGCCATGGAGAAAATTCAGTCATCATCACTTAGTCCACTTAGTTAAGGATAGGCAAAGACCATGGTCATGGTTAAGAGAAACCAACGTTGACTGTTAATGGCATGATGCAAACCACTGTCTCCACTGTCAAAGTTAGACACTTTATTTGCCCAACTGTCCACCACAACCTCTTCCCTAATCCATGTTAAAGTACTCAAGACAAGATTCAAAGACTGGAGAAGCAAAAGGATGCCAGTCATTGTGAATTAAACACATGCTGACTCGGCAGCACAAAGTACGGAAGTTGTGAAAGTTTCATCTAACGCTCCCTTGTTCAGCTCAGGAACTCAAACTTGTAGGAACAGTGTGCTCTACTGCTCAAGACATCTTGATAAACTTTAGGATAGGATAGATTTAGTATAGTAACGTAGAGAAACCTTAGAATGATGGATACACAGCATAAACGTTATTCCATGAGCTGACATTTCAGCAAAAACACAATGTCTTCAGAGCTCTGAAGTAGGTGAACTGCATTGTCAAAGCTCTGTCACGCTGTTGCCAGAAAGTCAATGCTGCATATCTGTCATTCTAAATTTTCCATGGGAGTGGTTTTCTGGCTACATCATGGAACTTCACCACATCATGGAGCTGAAATTGAAGTCTCCACAATATAAATTTAGTCAGATTCCACTACTTTAACGTGTGCCAGTACAGTGGCAGTGTTAAAAAAATACTGCCTGATTAGAGATACAGTACGTATGTAAATTACACATTCAACACAAATATGGACAAACTCCACAGACTAGTGAGCCAAAGACAGTCTGCTGCCTTTAATTCTGAACGAGGTGTCAGGGCTTTTATGGCTGCATAATATAACATTACTTACACCTTTACCTCTGAGAGAGGACGACCACAAGAGGTCGCTTCTCAAGACATTTTTTTGAAGAATTTGAACACATGGCCAATGCTGTCGTTTTGCTGGTGAGCATTTGATGAAGATGTGGGAGCTGGCTGCAAAACTGAAACTTTTCAATGCAAGAAAAGGCCAGATTCACTTCACCCTTTTCACAGCGTCTATATTTGCTTATTGCATGTTTTGAATTCCAGTTTTTTAGCAGACATCTTTCACACCTTGGAAGTCCGACTGTCCTTGAACGTACCAACAGGGACTGTTCTTCAAAATGGTCCTTGTTTGCAACCACATTTACACTGTCATTGTGTGGTAAACAAAGGCCACTAAATGTTCACTCTGATGTATTAGCTATCTATGTTTTGATTTTCATAGCATCCTGAAATGAAGTGAAACCAGTGGCTGCCTGGAAGGAAGGAAATCAGTCTAAAACAATGGTTGGCAATAATGTCAACGAAGACAATTTATAGTTAATGGGCCAAAACATGCAACACCACCGGTAAAGTACTTTAAGAAGTTGGATTTGTCACTCATGCATTCTTTCTCTCCATCATTCAAACTCATCTTTCTTTGAAGTGTTTTCTCATCAGAGGGAGAACAAACTCCAACTGCTCCAACAAGAGAAAGAAGGTCAAATTACCTTCATGCCATCTCCACCATCATTAGACTCATTATCATTAAAGGAAAAGCTTTGCGCCGTCGCATTTTACCTCTCCTTTTCCAGCCCTCCACTCTCCCTCCTTTCTCCTTTACTTTCATTGGGGCCATGAAAAGAAGCCAGTTAATTAAAGGCGACGAGAGTCCTTTCCATTTCTTGCTCATCTGCGAGGACAAGCCATCAAACAGAGCGCAGGTAGTCCATTCCTGTCAAATGAGAGTGGAGGAAGAGGAGATGGAGGAAGAGGAGACTGGGGCTCTCTTCATCTCTTTAGTTTTTGATGAGCTTTCTTAATTGGGCCACTATAGAAGGAGAAGTGAATCCTCAATAATTAAAAAATCTAATTAAGGAGTCTTTTACATCTCCGTCCTTAATTATTCCACATGGAGCAGTGGGGAGCGATACATTTCTGCTGTTTTCATTTAAAGAAGAAAAAAGGGTCTCTCGTTTCTCTTCCCCGTCGCTCCACACTAATCCCCCATCAACAAACAGACACAGGGATATGAGAGACAAAGTAGTCTGTTTGTGTGTCTCTGCCTGTCTCACATAAACATTTAAAGAGATTTAACCCATTATAAAGACACTTTTCCTCCGCTCTCCTCATCTGCCCCCTGCCTGTCCTCTCTTGCTGTTTCTATATGTCTTCTTGCCCAGTTCAACAGCAAAAAGTACTCAAAGACAAGATGGTACTTGAAGAGAACAACTCTCAACCAATGAACAGTTCTCCCCAAGTTAGACTTGTATCTTGACCCTACAAAAAATCCCCATAGGATTTGGAATCAAGTCTCTAACCCTATTAGTTTCAAAGTTATTAGGCTGCCCCCTAAAATTCAATTATTCTAAGCATCTGTCAGAGACCCTCAAGCCAAATAGTCTCTTGTCAGGGTTTTACATGTCTGCTGTCTGTTGCCGTGAATATAGGCTACATTTTTAAAAGATAAGTGATATTCTGTATTTTCCCCATGAAAAGACCAAACCAACAATGAAATGATTTTCTTCCTCTGAGCCATAAAAAACGATTAAGAACACATCACTGAGCCACACTGTTGTTTCTTCATCAACATGAACACACACACTGTAGTTTATTTGGACTCACACACACTGTCCTGCTACCCAAATACTCACTAGAACACCAAATGTGGATTCATCCGCTGCTGAAAGTAGTCCCCAACAAATGCACTATTTGCTCCTGTTTGTTTGATAAAAAATACAGTGAGCAGCTGTTTTAGGAACTGACTGAGCCTTTTATAAATGAATTTATCTATTTGTGGGCTGTTTTTAAAGATTTATAGAAATGTATGGGCCACAGACAGGTAAGCGATCTGTTACCCCTTTCTGACAAAACCCCATTAACACCCCTTGGCCATCCTATATGTTAATTTTTTAAAAATTCAATACAATTGTTGTGCGCTAACCCTGAATTTAGCATTTTTAGCCTAAAAGTTAAAGTAAAAGTGTAGTGAAGTTGGAGAGTATTAAGAGACAGACTAAGGCTGCATTCCAACTGACAGCCCTCTCATTCATTTGAATGAAGCCAGTCCAGATGCCAGAAGGGTCCAGCAAAAACAAGCAAGGTGCTGTGGTGCAATCAAGAATGCAGGAGCACATTCCAGGTAGATGATTTTGTAAAGTGAAACCTGTATTTCTACTCTTTACCTCATGATCGGCATGATGAGAAGATAAAATAATTGCCACTCAGAGATGTCTTATAAGTGTTAAAAATCACTGTTCCTGTGTGCTGTCGTCTAATAAGTCGTAGATAACTCACAGATCTGTTACTCAAACGGGACCTCCTGGACGGACTGTCGCACTGGTACCTGTCACACTCCCACATATTCCCATATTCAAATTGCTTGTTTTGTCCAACCAACAGTTGAAAACCCAAAGACATTAATTTACTATCACAGAACACCAAACACCCAGCAAATATTTACCGCTGAGGACCTGGAACCACTGAACTTTAGGTATTTGTGCTTAAAAACTGTCTTAAATTATTCAAATTAAGTGAGTCAGTTATGGAATGTCTACAGAAATAATGAAACTGCCATGTACAGTGGGGGTCAATAGGGGCCCTAAGCAAATTTTTTGCCCTGATGCCCCCTTGCAGGTTATGTGGCCACAAATGTAGACTTACTTTTGAGCATTTTCAAGATTACAATATTGTCTTCTACTGTAAGAATTCTATACAGGACTGGACCTTGTTTAGAAAAATGCACTGCAACTTCACGTGATACATACAGCATGTTCAAAGAAGAATGAATCGCTGTGATAAAGGCTTTTGTTAAAGAAGAGGTTTTCACTCTTCCTATCAGAGTTCAGTCTGTTCTTAATTGGCTGCTGATGAACAAATTGCACAGAGCGAGAAGCGCATACTCATGGCTGTGTTTGTGCTTATAGAGGAGCAGTTCCATAAATGTGTAAAGCTGTGTGTCCTGGCCATGCAGCTCATTATTAATAATGACTCAGATGTAATCTGCCGAGGTTGCCAGATTGGTTTCTGCTGCCGAGAATCTTAGTTGCTAAATTATGAGTAGAGAGTTCTGAGATACTGAGCATCCAAGATCTGTGATACCAGCTGGTGAAACTATTATGTACTTTCTGTGTGAATATTTAATTTCAAAAGTTGATTTTTTAAAATTCAGTCCAGTAATAGAAAGATGGAGCTCACTTTTAATTAATAAATGAACCACAGATAATACCTTATAATTACATGCTTCTAAAATGGAACAGAAATGCTGGAATGCTCCCATCTATATTGTACATTTGTGCAAAGAATCTCCATCTGAACTTGTCTATTACAGTCAGACTAAGTCCTATAATGTTACAAGTGAACAAGTGTGCAGCAGATTTACTTTCTAAAAATCAGTAAAACAAAGGCTGAGAACAACTGGAAATCTCTCACCCCACTGGCATTATTATTTGTTCTTAGTGCAAAGAAAAAAAAATGGCGTTCAGATCCCTGACCATTCCAAAGGACATAACTTTTCTAGGATAGCTAAATCTAGGATCATTGTCATCTGACTCCACCCAAATGCACAAATGTATTTGACTGGATGTCTATAGGCCAATCACAGTGTTACACATCATCTAAAGTGGACTGCAGTAGAGCCACACCCCTTTTTCAGCAAACATGGCCGACCGTGAGGCAAGGAGGAAGCACAAGGCACGTTTGACTCTATTAATCATCTTATTAAAGTACATCATGTGTGTTTGAAGTAAACATGAGATGCTATATCACTTCTACATGTCAAAATATCACATGAAAGATTTATAGCTTGTACTCTGGTCACTGGAGCGATGACATGTATAGCCGCATGTCATCATTCAACCGCTGGTTGTCGAGGTGGTGTCCAGGTAATGATGTGGGCTTTGTAGATAATTGGCGGACTTTCTGGAGAAGACCTGGTCTGATTAGGAGAGATGGCATTCATCCCACTTTGGATGGAGCCGCTCTCATATCTAGAAATCTGGCCGAATTTATTAGTGGCCCAAAGCCATGACAACTCAGAGTTCAGACCATAGACTTAATACAGTCCAGACCAGGAGGCAGAGTTGCAGTCCTACACGCTTCTCTGCGCTTCCATTAGAGCAGTTACCCACCCGAAACTCCACAGAGAGGTTGTCTGCCCCCCGACCACTTAAATTATTTAAATCAAAAGTAAACAGAAGAGGAGTTACACATAAAAACCTAATAAAAAGTAAAACCTCCACTGCAACAGTACAACAAAATAGGAGAATTAAATGTGGACTCTTAAACATCAGATCTCTCTCATCTAAAGCTGTTCTAGTAAACGATCTAATATCAGATCATAATATTGATTTATTTTGTCTCACTGAAACCTGGCTGTGTCACGATGAATATGTTAGCCTAAATGAATCCACTCCCCCCAGTCACATTAATACTCACATTCCTCGAGGCTCAGGCCGAGGAGGTGGAGTTGCAGCCATCTTCGACTCAAGCCTATTAATCAAACCTAAACCTAAATTAAATTATAACTCGTTCGAAAGCCTTGTTCTTAGCCTTTCACACCCAACCTGGAAAACACTACAGCCAATTCTATTTGTTATAGTGTACCAGCTCCTGGACCGTACTCTGAATTTTTATCTGAATTCTCAGAGTTCTTATCAGGTTTAGTCCTTAAAACAGAAAAAAATTATTGTAGGTGATTTTAATATTCATGTGGATGTAGAAAATGAGAGCCTTAGTGATGCGTTTATCTCATTGCTGGATTCGGTTGGCTTCTGTCAGAGTGTACATGAACCCACTCACTGTTTTGACCACACCCTCGACCTTGTTCTTGTTTATGGCATTGAAATTGAACATCTAATAGTCTTTCCACAGAATTCTTTTTTATCAGACCATTTTTTATTAACTTTTGAATTCCTATTACTGGACTACACGCCATTAGGCAAACATTCCTACACTAGATGTCTATCTGATAGTGCTGTAGCTAAATTTAAGGAAGTGATTCCATCGGCATTTAATTCAGTTCCATGTCTCAATGTAACAGATGACTCCTATGCTAACTTTAGTCCCTCCCAAATTGATCATCTTGTTGATAGTGCTGCAGGCTCACTACGAATAACACTCGACTCTATCGCCCCTCTAAAAAAGAAGATAATAAAACAGAGGAGGTTAGCTCCATGGTATAACCCGCAAACCCGCAAATTAAAACAAACATCGCGAAAACTTGAAAGGAATTGGCGTTCCACCAATCTGGAAGAATCACGTTTAGCCTGGCAAGTTAGTCTTAAAATTTATAGGAAGGCCCTCCGTAATGCCAGAGCAGCTTACTACTCATCATTAATAGAGGAAAATAAGAACAACCCCAGGTTTCTGTTCAGCACTGTAGCCAGGCTGACAGAGAGTCACAGCTCTGTTGAGCCATGTATTCCTATAGACCTCAGTAGTAATGACTTCATGAGCTTCTTTAAAGATAAAATTCTAACTATTAGAGAAAAAATTCAGCACCTCCTGCCCTCAGTTGGTACTGACTTATCTTCAAACACAGGAACCTTAGAAACAACTGTAAAACCTGTACATTTAGACTGCTTTTCTCCCATCAACCGTAATCAACTAACTTCCATGATTTCCTCATCTAAGCCATCAACGTGTCTCTTAGACCCCGTCCCAACTAGGCTGCTTAAAGAAATTTTACCCTTAGTTAGCACTTATGTACTAGATATGATCAATCTGTCCTTATTTAAAGGCTATGTGCCACAGTCCTTTAAAGTAGCTGTAATTAAGCCTCTTCTTAAAAAGCCCACTCTTGATCCAGGGATTTTGTCAAATTATAGACCTATATCTAACCCTCCTTTTCTCTCTAAGGTCCTTGAGAAAGCAGTCGCCAATCAGTTGTGTGACTTTCTACACAACAACAAGCTGTTTGAGGATTTTCAGTCAGGATTTAGAGTGCATCATAGCACAGAGACAGCACTGGTGAAAGTTACAAATGACCTTCTAATTGCATCAGACAAAGGACTTGTCTCTGTACTTGTCTTACTAGATCTTAGTGCTGCATTCGATACCATTGACCATCACATTCTATTACAGAGACTAGAACATTTAATTGGCATTAAAGGTACTGCACTAAGCTGGTTTAAATCCTATTTATCAGATCGATATCAGTTTGTACACGTTAATGATGAATCCTCTATGCACGCCAAAGTTAGTCACGGAGTTCCACAAGGTTCTGTGCTTGGACCAATTCTATTTACCTTATACATGCTTCCTTTAGGCAATATTATTAGGAAGCACTCCATAAATTTTCATTGTTATGCAGATGATACCCAATTATATTTATCAATCAAGCCAGATGAATCAATTAGCTAAACTTCAAGCATGCCTTGGGACACTTAAAAGCCACTGGATGACCTGCAATTTTCTGATGTTAAACTCAGACAAAACCGAAGTTATTGTGGCCCCGACACCTTGAGAAACACATTATCTAAAGATATAGTTTCTCTAGATGGCATTGCCCTGGCCTCAGCCGAAACGTAAGGAGATCTTGGAGTTATCTTTGATGGGATATGTCCTTTAACTCCCACATAAAACAAACTTCAAGAACTGCCTTTTTTCATTTACGTAACATTGCAAAAATCAGGCACATCCTATCTCAAAAAGATGCAGAAAAACTAGTCCATGCATTTGTTACGTCTAGGCTGGACTATTGCAACTCTCTATTATCAGGCTGCCCCAATAAATCCCTTAAGACTCTCCAGCTGATTCAGAATGCTGCGGCACGTTTACTGACAAGAACCAGAAAAAGAACATATTTCTCCAATATTAGCTTCTCTACACTGGCTCCCTGTAAAATCCAGAATAGAATTTAAAATCCTTCTCCTCACCTTCAAAGCCCTAAATGGTCAGGCACCATCATATCTTAAAGAGCTCATAGTACCCTATTACCCCACTAGAGCACTGGGCTCCCAGAATGCAGGGTTCCTTGTGGTTCCTAGAGTCTCTAAAAGCAGAATGGGAGCCAGAGCCTTCAGCTATCAAGCTCCTCTCCTGTGGAACCAGATCCCAGTTTGTGTACAGGAGGCGGACAACCTCCTCACATTTAAGAGTAGGCTTAAGACTTTCCTCTTTGATAAAGCTTATAGTAGGGCTGACTCAGATGACCCCTGAGCCCCCCCTTAGTTATGCTGCTATAGTTCTAGACTGCCGGGGGACTTCCTATGATGCACTGAGCTCCTCTCTCCTCCTCTTCCTCTCCATCTGTACGCCCTCATATCCCATCAATGCTTGTTATTAATTCAACGTCTTCCCGTAGTTGTGTGCTTTCTCTCCTCTCTCTCTCTCTCTCTCTCCCTCTCTCCTTCTGTTGCTTTCTGCAGGTATTTCTGCCTCCGGAGCTGTAGAGTCTGGGTCTGCGGTTGCTGCCGCCTGCTGCCCCGTGCTCCTGCTCTGCACCCGCTGCTGCTATTGCTGTTGTTGCTCTTGTTATTAGTATTGCTATTATAGTGTTGCTCTTAGTGTTGTTTCTGTTGGTGTTAACATCAATGCCATTACCATATCTATGCTGTATTGAGCTGCTGTATGTTCTCTTTCCTCCTGCTCTCTCTCTCCCGCTCCCCCCTTCCCCCTTCAACCCAACCGGTCGAGGCAGATGACAGCCCACCTTGAGCCTGGTTCTGCTCGAGGTTTCTACCTGTTAAAAGGGAGTTTTTCCTTGCCACTGTCGCATAGTGCTTGCTCATGGTGGGAACTGTTGGGTCTCTGTAAATATAAAGAGTCGGTCTAAACTTGCTCTATTCGAAAAAGTGCCCTGAGATAACTTTGTTATGATATGGCGCTATATAAATAAAACTGAATTGAATTGAATTGAATTTTCTGGCCGTTTTGTGTACATCATCCGGGTACTTACAGTACACTGCATTTTGCCATACTTACCAGTGTGAATGCACTTATGCACTCAAAATACTAAGTTTGAGTATGCAAGTACACGATTTGGGACACAGAATTAGTCTTGTTTAAAATCAGTGTGTCAGTTCAATGTGGAAAGATAAAATTGTGGAAATCTTGCTACTGGAGGTTTTCCGAGCTATGATTCCATAACAGTGTTTCATTTCTCAAGTAATTAAACAACTTTATTCAAGGCTGGATTACGGACAGAGAAGTAACTGAACTGCAGGCTCCCTGAGCCCCAGTGGCCCAAGGTTTATCATGTATCAGCAGCTCTGTGATCATTTATTTAATTCCAATTTGTTGTGGAGTGTGCAACTTAAATAATAACTTAAAGATGCCCTGTGGAGTTTTATGATGAACAACCAGTTGTGTTTACATTCAGTATTTCTCACCAACGAGCACTTTTTGTGTCCTTGAGGCCCCACAAAAGTGTTTCTTCCTCATAAAATATTTGCCACGCCAATATTTTTAATATATTGGGACCTGCATTTCTTACATTCATATTTGCTAGCTAGCAAATTTTTTCTTTCCTGCCTTTTGCATGTGCACATACATTGTGTGCATGCCAGTAGATCACAAGATACAAACAAAACTGTTGCTCCTTAGCACCACTAGTGGCCAGAAACTCCACAGGGCACCTTTAAACAAGATAATATTATATGTAGTGCATGGGGTAAAAATTTCAGTTTAGATGGTGCTTAAATGGTTCGTATTCTGAACCAAATGGGCATTCAAACAAATTAACGGCAAACCAATGAACTCAAGGCTGAGTAGTGTCCCAACATATGGACATGAATGGTTGGTTTCTGGGTTCCTTTGCAAAATGTAATCAATTTGCTCTGTATAGACTGTATTCAGATTCAGATTAATGAGATACAGGAAACAGAAACATAGTTTGAAGGTAGCGTTGTAGGAGCATATTGCCAATGTCTCTTTTGTTTAAGTTATTTTATAATTTGCATCAACAGAAATGAAAACAAATTGATAAAGAAAAAATGGAGAGAATTAGGAAAACAAAGTATTTATCTGCTAGTTACAAAAGCGTCTCAGTGCTCAGTTTAGTTACTAGTTGCCTTCAATAACTAGGGCCAGGGCGAAATGGTTGAAATCAATAACATAATATTAATGAAACTGTTTTTCCAATATCATTATCTATCATAAAATGTATCACAGAAAATAATCAAACTGGTGTTCAAGGCAACGAACAGTGTTTGACTTTGTTACATCAGACAACTCATTTTATTAGCTTTAATGACAAATTGCTTGGAATTATTTATTTTTATGTATTTTGAAAAGTGACAACATGATACGATCATCTCATAATATGATTCCAGTGTAAGACAATAAACAATAATATTGAATTATTGCCACTGAGCTTTACTGCCCACTGCTGACTACATTTCCCCTGAGGGCTTTGTGATGTGACCAGGTTTTGTTTATCAGCTATCAGTCTGCAGTGTAGGTCCACTGAGTCTTTATTAATTGCACTGTGTGGGCGACAGCTGCATTCATGGGAGACCATTACTGCCGCCCTCCTCCTCCTCTCCGGAGATGAAACGCGATCTTTCATGTTGCCATACTTTTCCTGCGCATCATCAGTCAGTCAGGAACCGGTCTGCTGTGAGAAAGGGGGTGACGCTGAGGACTGAGACACTAATGGACATACAATGATGGATGCACTGATTACCTATGTCTCATGCTGTATCCATTTCATCCTGACGCAACAGATAGAAGAGTACGTCAACATGCATGGCTCCTCGGGGGATCTGTGAGCGTCTTCCGGGAGCTGAAAAGAGGCCACGGAGGGTTTTAAATTGACAAGAAACGAGGTCGAGATTTCAGGTGACACTCAGAGTAAGAAGAGGAGTATTTCAATTAATCACTGAATTTATTCATTTTGTGACCATAAAGCAATTTTGGTTGGCTACAACAACCAATTAAAGGTCACTGTTATTGCCTTTATACCATTCATGGCCATAACCTTTTCAGAAATAGTCATTTAATGTATTAGAAATTCTGTAAATCTTTCTCTTTATATAGTAGTTTTTATCATTACTGTCAGCCTGTCCAGCGTGGGATTAATATTGTGTACCAACAACACACAAGGGATTCACAGGAAGCGATGCATGCTGGTACTGGGCATTATGCGGAAGACAACATTCGATCAGGAGTTTAGTATCACAGTGAAATTGATGATTGTCTTCTTTATTAAAATAACATGATGCGATTCATTCTTTCAGCCCACGATTTGTTTGGCTGCGCTGTAAAAAGATGCACCAGTTGCTCTTCTTCTGCTTTTGTATTTCTGACAGAGTAGCTCCTCAACGTGTCTTTAGAAGAACAGAACTCAGAACTCTGGGACGTGTGTTATCAAAATGCACCTGTCGTTATCACCAGTAACCACAGGTGTCGCCATGTCAACATAGAATGAAGTTTAAAGGATTATAACTTGTTCATGTTCAATTAATTTTGGAGTTATTTTGTGATGAAGTGTTTTAGATTACTGTTACTGTTCCTTGAAGCCTCACTTATCTATTTATCTATCTATTTAGTTAGTGAGTTCCTACATTTCCCAGAATTAAATTCAGTGGATACTGGATAGTGCTAGAGTAGCTGAATCCACCATGTCTCAGGGCTGCATTGCAATCTGATCTATTTGGTGCCTCCAGTATGTGATTAATGGATGTTTCCCTGTATGATAGCAGGTATGAACAGTGGTTCGAAATGGCTTCTTTAGGCTTTGAAACATTTTATGCCACATCTACAGTATTGGGTGGGGATTCCTTTAACTGCCCAACTGTTCTCGTCCCCCCCCCCATCAGACAACATCAGCCACAGCGTCTCAACTCCTTAACCCTGCTGTCTGCAGGGCCTTCAGGAAGGCTGTGAGACCGGCTGTCCTTCAGCACATATCAGGGAGGTCACTGCCATTTTGGCTGCCTGAGCTCCTCCACATCGGCATCAGAGGGCTCAAGTCTGGAGGGAAATTCTGTCACTGGATGGTGATATTTTCCTGCAACACACATTTTTACTCTGGTGAGATGTTAATGAAAAATGTCCCCATGGCTTAAAAACTAATTCCTCTTGAATGCAGTGGTATGACTGATCCAAGAAAGTGTTCTTATGACATAAAGACTCTGCTCTGATCTTTGTCTGTCCTCCGTCTAAATGTGTGTTTCTTTGCTGATGAGCTTGACAGCATCAGCTATTTCTACTTTTCAGATCCACGTACAAATTTAGATCAATAACGTGAATGCTGAGGTCAAAATTGCAAGTCAGTCAGCACAGATAAACATCGGGAATCTCAGACCATTCCTAAAGCATTTATAAACACTGATAAACCACCCACCTTGCATCTGATTACATTCTATACTATAAGTGGAAGTCTGTTTGATCACAAAAGCGGTCCTGCCTTCTTGGTCGTATAGTTTTTTCTTTGTGTTCTCTGTGTCTGAGTCTGTCAGCCATGATGACTGTGCACTCCTCCACCAGTGTATTAGTATTCAAGGCACAGGCAAGGAGGAGCCATAGTATTACAGGCAGGCAATCCTGCAAACACCTTGTGAGTGCTGTGAGAGGTTCTGCTGAAGAGTAAATACGAACCATGAGTGAGTTTCTAAACCCCTCTGAGCATTATGAAAAGAGCCACTGGAGGCTCAAAATGACTGCCTGTTGATTCCAGGGTGCACCCTTTTCTGAATGACATTTTTACTGCCTGGATCTGATCAATTTTCTAATGTGACCTTTGCATGCCAGAACACAGTTGTCTCATCCCACCTCATCCTCCACCAGCTGAACTGTGAACCCGTGTGTTTCCCGTGGGCTCAATCCAGTCAGGCTTATGTGCAATATAGAAACTGGCACGCCATAAAAACACATTATTTCTTGGAAGAGCAGCATGAAAATGTTTTAATAGAGGTAACAAGAATCTTTTTATTGGCCACGCAGCTTCTCATGGCTCCTTTACATCCACAATTTCTAAGTTATTACCCTGCCCACATCCAACGCACCTTCTCCCCGCCTCCTGAGGGAAAACATTGATTACGGCCTCGGTTCACTCACTTTTACTCAAACCGCTGATGTCAATAAGAGCCTGTCTGATGTAATTCTGGAAACACAGCCTAAGGAACGCAGCACTGCAAATCATAAAATCGCTTCCTGCAAGCAGCTGAGTTCCAGTTAACCTACAATAAATGTATCCTACTGACAAGTATTGCCTGATATATCTTCTTCCTCTGTGCCATAGAGCTCCATTGTTGCCCAAAAACTATTAAAAACACATAGAATAACAGCAGCCTTATCCTTTCAAATGAGAAAGCCAGACCTCAGAGAGAGAGAGGTTTGCTGCTGCCATTTTGTCTCGGGCTGTGTCTTGATGTTAGCATGTTTGAAGTCTGTGCCTCAGGCAACATGGCCTTTTGAATCTGCTCACTGTCAGGGCTTCTGTGAATTTTTTTTTTACAGCCTGAAAGTTCATAACCTCGCGTCACACATGCTTTAATATCCCGTCTTCATTCTATTTTATTTTTTACATAAATACATTTTTCCTGTGTCTTTGCTTGCTGCTTTCAGATAATAAAGTCTCGTTTTTTAGAGATACAACAAGAAGAGTGAATTTATAAAACCTGTTTTCACTCAGGGGAAATTGCAGTTTTTCAATCTTTTCCTCAAAATCATTCACAGCTCAGACTTGCACAGTTAAACTGAAGTGTTACTGTAACCTGCTCATTTCCCTCTGCTGGGTGAACCTCATTTGAACCAGCAGCATCCTTAAAGGCACAAACCATCATCTCCACACCTTTATGTAACTACCTTTGTAGGATATTAATGCTGTTCATGCCATCATTTCTTCCGGCTGCTCATAAGATCAGTTTAGTCAAGTAAAAAACAGGTGTGGTCCAGATCGAGACAAGATCAGTTCAAAACAGGGTCTGAGACCAGAATAAACTAGTTCCTATTCAAGACTACTTTATGCAATAAACAGTTTTTAAACACGTTTTTAGCCACGCTAGCAGCATTTCTTGGACTATTGTCTTTGTACATTGCACATTTTGTTTTTATTTCACACTGTGAACATTTGGACATCCCATAGTTAATATTTTGCACATCCTGCACAAACTGTACAGCTCTTAATTTTCACAAGACATATTGTACAGTTCTTTCTTATTTTATCTTATTATCCACCACTTTGGTGCAGACGGAAATATCTCAACAACTATCTTACGAAATGCCATGAAATGTTGTACACACATTTATGGTTGCCAAAGGATGAATCCTACTGACTTTGGTGATCCCCTGACTTTCCTCTAGTGCCACCATGAGGTTGACATTTATGGTTTTGAGTTAAATGTCTCGATGACTATTGGATAGCTTGCCATGATATTTGGCAGACAACTGATGTCCCCTTCTGAATGAATTGTAACTTTGTTGATCCTCCAATATTTCAATGTGTGCAATACTTTAGTTTGTGACCAAATGCCTGCAAAACTATTCCTATTAGCTTCAGCTGTAGTTTGTGTTTAGTGCTAATTAGCAAATGTTATCAGGCCAACATGCTTAATTAAGATGGTGAACGTGGTGAACATTATATCATATTATATCAGAATGTCAGCATTTAGCTCAAAGCACCGCCGCGTCAAAGTACATCTTCACAGAGCTGCTAGCATGGCTGTAAGCATTTCTTGTATCCACAGAGGTGTTGAGCTGTACAAATCCCTCCATCATCCAGTTTATCAGTGCATAGAATATTAAGGACATGCACTCTTAGATTAAAATTAATCCTTTTTTCCAGAGCCGGTAAGAAAACACCACATAGGCAGGAATTAGTTGAAAATAATTATTAATATAACATGATAACAATACCTATGATATAACAATTGAATGAATGAAAACCAGTGCAGAGTGGATTTTATAATGTGCTATAATGCAATTTACTGGAACACTCCAATGTATGGATAATCTCTTACATCATATTAAATTACTTAAATGGGAAAATCTGGACAGGTTGGTATTCTCTCTGCTTGTCTGTCTAGACAAATCCTGCAAATTACTGAAATACAATCCTGTAGCTTTTGTTTGTGTGTGTGTGTGTGATGACTGCAGCAGTCCGTTGGTGATCCTGAAGGACATACTGTGTTAGCATTAGGCTGCAGCACACATCTCTTGTTATGTTCATGCGATGCTTCCATCTCTGTGTTTATCTGCACAGTTTACTGCAGTGGGTTTCAAGCTAGATAAGCGCTGGATAAGATTTCAGTCTGTGTGAGCAGCAGTGAGGCAGAGTGAACAGTTTTGAACCAGCAACCAAAGACAAAGAGGGAGAGAGTAATCAATAGCATCTGTGCGTGGTGCTTGACTGTTAGATTTGTGCAGTTGTGTTTCTCTCTTTCTGCACTAGAAATGTTTTTTTATCTACATTGCTGAGTACTTTGGACATTTCACTACATTTACATGCACACAACAGACAATAAATCAGCAAAATTAGAGAAATTGTTTATGTGCACTGCAATAACCTAGTAACTGGAAAAATCACATTTTCATCCAGCAGGTCAGTAATCAGATTTATCACCTTACCCCTTCCTTATTTTTGATATAGCTACATTATTATTATTATTATTATTAAGTGTATTTCTGACATATGACAATGCTGCCTGAAGCGTCTTAGAGTTTTGGAGTTTTGTTTTTAGGCTCTATAGTGAGACATCACATATTGTAGTTTGTCTTACTGTACGTACGTGTCTGAATTTTACAAATAGCCTCCTATTCCACTGTGTAAACAAACCTATTTAACTCATTGTTTGTTTCAGTTTTACTTTGACTTAAGGTTGAATTACTTGGATACAAAGACGTCCTATGATTAAAGATTATTCCTCTCATTCTGCCACACTGCTGTCACAGCGAAACTTTACCTCTCTAATGTCCTTGTCATGCAAATGCATGCATGTAAAACCCCATTAGAAACCCTGTTAAGTATAAACCTGTACATGTATGGTCAACAAATCCGTCCTCTCTGCAGAAAGTTTCTGTCACAGTAATCTCTCACTCCAATTACAGATATCGGGCCTCTCGTTTATATGACGTTCAAGAAATGTCATTTCTGAAGACAGCCAACAGTAACCAGGTTACTTTAGTGCATGTGCGTTTTGAGTGTTATTTTTGGCTCTGATATTGTTCAAAGTAGAACCTGAAACAGTTTTGTTAGCTGCATAGGAAACTCTTAAACAGACAAGAATATTTGACTCCTGGAATTTTTGAGGTAGTATGTCAAGAAGTAATACGATTATTTGTCTAAACCATTTTTACACTGTTAATTGTTGCAGCCAGTCAGTTTCATGTGGCGGAAAGTTGTAGAACTCTGTAACAGACAACAAATAATGATAATATAGCCTCTACATGGTTATTAACCTTGGTCCTATGGCCCGGGGCCACAAAAAGTTCATTTGTGGCCACCAAATACTCCATGTAGGTGGCCCCCTGAGGCCACCAAGTTTTATCCCTATACTGGACATACTTTGCCTTCGCCAAAGCAACGTTACAGTTCCACAAACATCCCAAATCTGAACTAAGAGACTGTGAGAGAATATATGAACTATATGTTTACAACGAACTTAAATAAATAATAAATTGTTATAAAAATTGAATTATGAATTATTGAAGTGTCACAGTTAAGGAAGGCTGTGTTAAGTTGCGTTAAATTGCCTTTTCTGTATTGTTTTTACATAACTTAACATTTGGGCCACCAAAATGTACTTTGGCCACCAAATTTAGGGGCTTGGTGGCCCGTGGGGCCAGTGCTTGAAATGATTAGCGTCTATCCCTTAACAAGTATAAATACATGACTGTACAGCCAGAAATAAGATTGGTCCCGGCAGTGGAAGGGTTAACTCCACCAACAGGAGAAATATTTCTGCTTAGGCTGGAGCCCAGGTGATGCTCTCTGTCAGCCATCTCCTCATCTCTGAGTGTCCGGCAGCACTGAGCAGCACTCAGCTCTCTGTGTTTCACTAAAATCACCACATCAGGAGGGAGAGAGATACAGCAGGACGGAGGAGAGAGATAAAAAGAAAAAAGAGTGTACTGACTGAGAGGGAGAGCAGGAGGTTCAGACAGCAGAGAAGGAGAATGAATCTGTGACAGACGTGAGACAGAAGAAAGAGATGAAAATGTTGGGGATAATTGTTATTTATCAGAAAAGGATAATAAATGGAGAACGTTGAATTATTCATGCAGTTGCCAGGAAAGCGAGAATACAGCCAGGACAATGAGAGTGAAAATGTAAACTCTGAAGATGGTAGAAAGGTGATAAAACTGTTAAATATTCCATCTGAAATGCACTGAAAACACGTGTGTGGTGTTAACAGAAATGTGAGGTCCAGAGGAGGTTGTGGATTTGTGCATCCTGAGTGGATCATGAAAGTGAGACAATGACGTAATGTGAAATTATGCAGAGCTGGGTCGATCTGAAAAGCATCAAATAACTCGCAAACCACAAAGGCAGAAGTTTGACCTCTAACCTAACATTAAAGGTTGCAACCTGCATTTAAAAGTCATTCTCCAAAGTCAGTTATGCTTAAAAATCCAAATAGACTTCTGAATGACTACATATGGTTCCAGTTTATAGGGAGAGTTCAACATTTGAAGAAATATATTTACATGCTTTCATGCCGAGAGTCAGATGAGACAACATGTAAATTAGAAGACTTTGGGGTTAGTGGGAGCAGCATTGCTCGTCTTTTAGTAAAGACCAGCACACTTCCAGCCCCTGCACCAAGCTAACAAATCCCACACTAGTCTGTGTTAATTCAGTCATATTATGTCTTCTATGGCTCTGGAGGAAGGCACACATTTTGAAAGACACAAGTCTTTACCAGGCAGGGAGGGCGGAACAATATGATGCTATTGGTTGCATGATGGGAAATATAGGATCCAGTGTTTTTGGAGCTTGACCCACACTACAGACTATAAATCAAGATATCTTGGCCTCTGTTACTTCAATTTTGACCAATCTTTTTTTTTTTTATCTCTTAAGTCCCTCAACTTTATGGAAGTGCAATTCCAAATGACTGGAGTACACCTTTAAGATGGATTTCTATCAACAATTGATTGATTGACACTGCTTGTTATTTGCGATACTTGTATATTACAAACATACTGATGTCAACAAACAGATATGCTTATTACTACTCTTTACATAACACTACCAGCCAAAGAACTGCGTGGGAGGATAGATGTGCACCAAGATCTAACTGCTTTTTGCTCAGTGAACACTCAGTTCCATTTATTCAGCCAATGCATCTTCTGAGCTGTTTGTTTGACCCCACTAAGCTACAGAAAACGCTGAACAGTTATTATAAATGTGGGTGACACAAGTGTTTTCTTTGTATTTAGTGTGCAGTGACCCAGAGAGCAGTCTCATCCCAGCCAGATCCACATTAACACTGGCTCCATTCACAAAGCAGGGCCTGCTCTTATATTCCCCCCTGCAGATAGTGTTCACACTCACATTCAGCCCTTATTGATTACCACTCTGACATGCAGTCTGCATATGAGAGCCTGATCAATACAGGCTGCATCGGCCCTAGATCCCCAGGGACCGTCTGAGGCATGTGTGGAGAAAGAGGACAAAAGAGATGCAGAGAAGAAAGGCCATGTTTCTGAATGCAGCCTGATCTGCCGTGTGTCAGAGTGTCTCTCTGCACACTGTCGTCACAGCTGCAGACCGGCTGCATGGGAACAGATGTGAGCGATAAGTTGACAGGCAGGTAGCAACACATTCAGTCCCTCCAGCTAGACTCTGATACCATCACAACTCAGAGCTGGCTGTTGTCTCCAAGCAACAAAACGAGACAAACGCTCATGAACACGTGTCACGCAGACAACCTGTTTCCTGTACATGCTGCAAAATACAGTAACAAGATTCTATACAGTTTGCTAATTGAATGCAGTCGGACCGACCTTTGACCTGTGAAGAAAACTGAGCGGTGTGTCTGGTCTCAAACAGCTGCAGCTCCTTGTTCAGGTCACAAACGGTCAGATCGACGTTCCAGGAACGCAAACCTGTATGAAATAGAACAGCATGAATAATGCTCATTGATAATGGAACAAACAGAACATTATGCACAACATTTCTCTCATGTATCTGACAGCACCTTTGTCTTTAGAGAATCACCTGACTGACAACTACAGGTGTAAAAGTAAATAACCTTAATAACTAATTAAAGATTTTGCATTAATTAAACAAAGTAAATGTTAGTAGTGTCTTGTTTTTCTTTGTTTTCGTCTTGATGAAAATTCAGCTTTAATAACATTATACTAAGTAAAGAGTAAGGAAGGTAATAATGAGCAGTCTATCCAGCTGCATGAGGACAGTCATATAATTCGCTAGGCTCTAAAGTCGAATTTGAACTAGTGAAATAGCTTTTAGATCTCTCCTAAAGGGAAATGGTTGAAGTGCATGACTGGAGGCTACTTTCAGTATTTAGCTGCACTGGATCTGAGATGGGATTTTCAGCACGTAACCTGAACACTGACTGCACAGTATAATAAGATGAAGTTGTTAGTTAGTATTAGAAGACATTTTACAAATATTTAAGGACTTACTGCATGTTTGTCCAGAAAATTAAAAATTATATGAATAAAATATCCAAAGATATGTTGGGAATTTGTCTTTGCTTTTTCAGCATGTGCAGTATCATAGAATTTTTTCAGTACAAATTTGAGGTACTTGTACTTTACTTGAGTATTTTAATTTTATACTTTATACTTCTACTCCACTCCATCTCAGAAGAAAATGTTGTACTTTTTACTCCACTACATTTATTTGATACTATGGTTACTAGTTACTTTTGTACTTTTCAGATTAAGATTTGTACGCGCAAAACACGTGATGAGCTCATAAAATATGATGCAATACTATACTATGAAACTACTCAGTAGTGTACAAAGTACCTTCATTGACAAACTACATCATTTAAAAGCTGCTTACATGTATTAATCAGCAATAATCTACAATATTTAAAATAAAACTGAAAGGAGCCATTCTGCATAATGAGTACTTTTACAATTTATTCTTAAAGTACATTTTGCTGATACTGTACCTTTACTTAAGTAACATTTTGAAATCAGGACTTTTACTTGTACTGGAGTACTTTTAGACTGTGGTATTTGTACTTTTACTTAAGTAAAGATGAGGATACTTCTTCAACGACTGGACGGCTAATAAGAAGCTGAAGCCCTTTGATGACTATATGAGACTTTTAAGGGTTGTTTCATTCACATTTTACAAATACTGAATGACTGTCTGCTTGTTTTTTTGCCCCAAAATTAAAATGTACAGATGTCTAAAGACAGTTTGAAGAATTGAATGTGAACATACAGTAAAACAGCAGATTTGATAACATATAAGTTGAACTTAACAACAGGTTAATGTTTTTAGCTGCAGTGAGGCCAGTTATTCCCTGCAGCACCAGGTTTTCTGACTGACCCCCCCATCACATCCCCCCCCTGTTGGCTCACCTTGTGCGATCTGTTTCCTGGCAGCGTCAAGGTGATGGCAGGTGGAAATCTCTCCAATCACAATCAGCATGCGACAGTTTCTGTGCTGGAACTGAGCTCCGGTGCGGTGCTGCTGTCCATGGTGCTGAACAGACTCCTCCGGCTCTGCCCGCTCCACTGAGGCGGCTGCTGCGATGGGGATTTCCATGGTAACAGTGCCACTAGTAGACACTGAGCCCTTTTCCATCTCCATGACAACTGCATCCGGAGCAAGCACCATGACAGTGCAGGATGAGCTGGGAGGGTTGGTGGGCGTGGCTCTTTTGGATGGTGAGTATTTGATTGGATCGCAGGTTATGTGGCTATTTGACGTCACAGCGTATCATTGGACGAGAGGAAAAGAGGGATATGAGAATTCATGTTGATCATATTTTCTATCTGAGACTGCTGAAGCACACTGCCACTGTCACTGATGATGAGGAAGACAGCGAAGATAAATTCACTTCCTATTAACTAGGAACTTACTAATAGTAATGTTTGAAAAAAAAAAGATCAAGAATGATGTTAAATGCTCAAATGTTTGAAAACATCTATAAAACTATAGTGAGCGCTTACAGCCAATAAGATTCTTTAAACATAATTATCTGGGGTTATTGAGTGTAATCAATGTGACTGGCAGTATCCCTCGTGTTGTTCTTTTTATTCAACTCTGCCCAAACAAAAGGAGCTGAAAATAAGACATTTGTGTTACACAAAGCTTCTATTTTTATCATTGTCACTGCAAGTACCAGGCAATGTGCTTTGGTTACTAAACTGACACCTCTTTGTTCCCATCGTGAGCAAAACAAGGCTTCAGCTGTGCCCAAGAGAACCACTGACAACAAAGGCATCATAAGACTTTTGAATATGCTCATTCTGCAGCGCAAACGTTGCAAGTTCTTCTTATTATTAGTCTTTATTAAACAAGAACCGTGCACAAAAAATACCCCCATTCATCTCAAAATGAGAAGAGATGATTTAAGCCAGATTAAGCTGTTAGCTCATTTCCATCTGCAGTCCCTGGGCAGGAACACACAGAACAACCACCAGGCACTGAAAACATACATTTACATGCAACAGCATTACATAGTCTCTATCACACTAACAGTTACACAGACAAATCTACAAATCAGCATATAAACACAAGCACATTCATCCACCCATACATTTGGCATTATCTTGACAACACATTGGGCAATGTAAGCCTAATGAAAACTATTAGCATTGTACATATAACAATATTTAAAGGATACATTTGTTGATCTTTTCATGGGATTTGATGACCATAAGATACAGATCTTATAGTATCTTATAGTCATTCCGGTCTTTTCAGTGAGCAATAAATGAATGCTGCTAACTGATATATCTTCTTCCTCTGAGCTCCATTGTCGTCCAAAAACTATTAAAAACACAACAGTGAGCCACACTGTTGCACTGGGTGACATGTTCCTTCATTAACATGTACAGTAAATCCTCCCTTCATGAAGGTTATCATGTTCAGTTTGTGTTTTAGACACGTGTTGATTCAACTTTATGATGATTTTCAAGGCTGCAGTTTGTGGTGCTGTTGATTATACAGAAAGGTGTTTCTGTTATTTAGCTCAGGGCGTTTCAGAGTCTGAGACTGTGGGCCTCCCCTCAGACAGAGCTTGGAAAAATATGCTTAGTTTTGCTCACTTCCTGGATGCCTATGGAATCATGATTATGTTTTTTGATCCCACAGACACTCGTCAATTGAGCCAAGCTAGCCGAACAACTTCAGACACCAGATACATAAAAAAGGTCTGTCCTGAGGCATTTATTAGTTTCTGACTCTGGGAAAAACAGTAACATTCCCCAAAACTACTGTATCTCTAAACTTTCTCTTTAACCAAATCACACACATTTAGGCTTTTCTATGTGATCTCCTTTTGATAACTAATGTAATATTTTTTCACATAGTTTTGAGCCCCCCTGGGTAGACCTGCCTCCCACTTTGAAAACCTCTGATTTAGCCTTCCCTCATTCATATAAATGGGGTGGACAAAATAATAGAAACACCTGTCAGTGATAGGCAACACAGTTCAACAGCACCACAAACTGCAGCCTCCAGAATGAGCACACAGCTGAATCAACGTCTCTCTGAAACAGTTTCAACACAACCTGAACATCATAACTGTCATGACGTTTGGAATTATTGCAGGACTGTTGTATTTGACTACAGTAGTGTTAGCTAGATGTACCTAATAAACTGGCAATTGTGTGTATATGTGATTAGTAACTGTTTGGATCTCATTGTAATGTGAAAACAGATGTTATATTTCCATCATTCTGCGTCTAAATTGGTCTGTAATCCTCCTCTGTTCCTGTGGACGTTGGTGTCTCATTACATATTCCAGAGCAGAGAGGCCGTGGTGCTGTTGGTGTGGCAGTGACTCGTCTCCTGCTGAGGCGATGGATCACTGTGGGGTTTAATTTGGCTCTTCTCTGTGTAAATCTCCCCTCAGGAAGATGTGTGCTACCAGGAGTGAGTCAGCACTCCAGTCTCTGACACTCCAGAGTGTCTACTGGCCTCTGCTGGGAGGAGAGGGAGCTACAACAGCAGACTTTATTCCTAATACATCTCCAGCATTTGCAACCCCCAGGACCCAGTTACAGATAGATAATGTCAGTAATTTCAAACAGTTTGACTGCAAATGAAATCAACTTTCTTTATAAATGCTGAAATATTGTTATAGATTAAAGATAATGTCATTTTTTGTTATAAAAGTATTTGTAAAAGCATACGAAGGGAGAAAGTGATACAAATGATACAAAGACAAAGAAAATCATGAAATGTGAACATGTGAAAGACAATGCATTATATCCTTTAATGCAGCACTAATGTACATTCACTTGACACACTTTGTGCACGTTGTATTAACATGTGATGATGTTTCATAGCCATGGCTTAGTAAAAAATAGCCTAAAATAAAATCACTTGAACAGACTAGACAACACTCTGTGTGTTGCTTTAAACCTCTGTAAGATAAGAGAAAACTCTGATATTAGGTATTGAGTCCAAGCATACAAATAACTAAATACTTTTTAAATTCCGTCTGTCTTGATTCACCATTCCTTTGTCTCCCTGACATGGAATTATGACGGAACTATTGTATCTACAAAAGCTTCCAGTTACCTTTAACCACAGAATAAATTTAACATTAGGAACAATATAGATGTGCTATTTACATGGATTTGACTAAACTGAATGATCCATTACAAATGCAACTACTGAATATACATTTCTATTCAATTACTCTTTCCTATCACATTAAAAGCACATTAAATTGTCTTTTATCGGTTTTATTTAAAGTTATTTTGAGGTAGACTATATGGTATCCAGAAAAAACAAAAACTAAAATTTAAGTGACATTTTTGCGTTTCTAAATAAATCTAATCCCGATCATCATCCAGGAGAAGCAGCTGTGTTTGACTCCAGAGGAAATGAGCATGGCATCTACATTAAAAAATGCCTTTGCATCTTTACGTGCCATGCGTGTCCTATTCCACACCCTGACTCTCAGCTAAACAGAGGCAAGGAAGCACTGAGCGATGTTGGACGCGCTATTATTGCAACCAACGGGACAGTGAAACAAATTGGAAAACCCCAAGAGCTGACATATTGATTCCGAAGGTAAAGCTCTTTATGTTTCTCATTTTCTTGCATTGCGGTGAAATAGCAGTGAATGGGTGATGGGATGAGGACGCGTAGCAGCTTCCAGTCTGTGTTTCGGTGTCTGTCAGCTCCAGCAGATTAGACATTTTGGGTAGTGGCTGCGCATTTCTTAATGTGGGTGTCAGCCCGACCTGCAGAAATGACGACGTG
This sequence comes from Macquaria australasica, assembly GCA_005408345.1. Taxonomy (NCBI): domain Eukaryota; kingdom Metazoa; phylum Chordata; class Actinopteri; order Centrarchiformes; family Percichthyidae; genus Macquaria; species Macquaria australasica. Next base: position 299,816 of record SEMN01000324.1, read on the forward strand.
ACGCTGAACTTTGCGGTGCCAGCCGGTCAGGTTGGCTGCAGGAGGCTGATGCCCATCTGCATCCAGCTGGGGCTAAAAATGATATTTCCTTATCTTTTTTTTTGTCAGGAATAGAACCACTGTGAGCTGCATATGTGGTCATTTAGCAGAATCAGTTATTCATTATTGCATTGTTTGCAGCCAAGATGTCTCCACCTCAGGGTTCTCATATTGAAATGCTGGTCAGTATAGCCTAATATCCTGCTGCTGCTTTCCTGTAAAGCAGAGCTGCTGTGGCCAGGCTTGGAGCAGCACAGTAAAAAAGACCCAGAGGCTTGAAACACAAAAACAGGCTGCACAGAGATGAGCCTCTGTGTTCTGAAATCATTCAAATTTGGGTTATGCAGAAACCTGCAGGGAACTGCCATCTCTACCCCTCTGATAAATCACTGTAGTGTTGCTAAGTTGCTAAGTCTGTCTCTAGTTAATTAAAATGACCTTATCCTGCTTCATAGTATTTAATCTCTTGTGGCATCATCAGTGTGGCTGTGATATTCCTCACAAGATATCATAAAGCATCCTTCTAAAATTCATTCATAGGTAATTGTAGGTCTTTACAGGTGAGTTAAAAGCATTTGTGCTTGTGATGACTCTTATTCAGGGTCTTCTCAACTCTTGAAAAAGGTGATTCTGAGGTGAGGGAACAATCCAACATGTGATTTTCTTTCCCAACAAAGTGTCAGTGACTTTGTCCAACCAGGTCTCGCTTCATTTTAGGACTTGCTGTGCAGCAACTCACTTTCCCAGCAGCCTCAAACAGTCAAGTGATCGCTGCTTTATACTTTCTCTTCCAGTTTCTCTGTGATCTGCATTTGCATAGACTGCGGTGTTACAGGAAATGTGGTGTCTCCATGGAAACTGGGGCTGTCAAACGATGATGACAAAATGATGTTAATATTTGAAAGGCCACCTGTTCATCTTCAAAACTGTGAGCAGTACACCGTTAAGAGCTCATTACAAAATGCATGAATCTAACCTGTGCTTGTTTGCAATTTTAGTCTCTTAAAATCATCAGTTATAGTGCAGGAACTGATAGAGATTTTCATCTGTTATGACTTTCTAGAAGAGAAGAAGAGGGTATTCTTCAGAACTGGTAAACTGGTAATTTAGTGTTTGTGTTTCATATCAAGAATGGCCCAGATGCACATTCATTACACCTTAAACTCTCATGCAGTCAGACCGTGTTCAAGTTTCCCCTTCTGTAAAGATTTTTCTTTACAATTTGCCTTAGTGGTGATTAAAACATGAAATCAGATAGCTGGGTATATGCAGAAATCTGTGAAAAGACACTCAGTGATTCTTGTGAAAGTTAACCTATATCTTATTTTGCTGGAGTCCCTGAAAGCCCCTCAAGGACCTCTGAAGGTCTCTGAGATCCCACTGTGGGACGCAATGGCCTAGATTTCTCTTTTTCATATGATTTATCATTACACAGTGTAATATTAGTAGTAGTATAGTATAACATGTAAACCTTGAAGCATCTTTATAATTGAAAATACAAGAAAATATCAATAGTCAAGAGGGCATTAATACTGTAGATGCAAAGGGACAAAACAAAATGTAAAAACGGATTACAGAGTGTATGACATATTACATGATAGAAATAAATAAATAATTAGTTTAATTTATTTCAAATTACAATACAAAATGTTGTTGAAAGTATCAGGGGGCATTAAAAATATACACAGTGTATAAAATGACAATATATTGATATTTAATAAAATAAAAAAGCAAAAACATTATAAAATAAAATCAAATGTGCCAGCAAACATCATTCAGCCGCTAGATAGAAGGTGCATTTGTCATCCCAAATTATAAAAAATATATTAAAAAAAGTACTACAAAATTAAGAGCTATTTTTTAGCAATAATCGTAAATAAAAACATGGACCAAATTCCACATTTTTTAAAAAGCTAAATAAAAATAAATTATAAATTAAAAAAAATTATCCTGCAACCATAAAACTAATCAGCAGTCTCGCGTGACGTCATCGCGCCAAACGGACCAATGACATCGCGTCTGGCAAGTTTTGCCGCGAGCTGAGCTGAAGCGTGTGTTTTCTGGGTAAAATAACCAGTAGCTGGATAAATGAAGGTATTAACTAATACTTTGCTAACTTACTCATTTGTCAGGTAAGCCGCGCGGCTCCAGGTGTGTGCGCAGCGACCACGCGCTTTGTTGTTGGGCTGCTAGCCTTTAACTCAGCTAACATGCTAGCGCCGGCTGGCTCCAGGGAACAATAACCGGCTGCAGACTCACATGTCCGCCTTCGCTGTCTCACTGCTGTCTGGGTAGCTGTCCTCGGCCCGACCCCATGGATCCCGGCGGAAGTGACCTGGACTCCAGCCTGCCTCAGCCCGAGAACCCGTGCCTGATCGTGGAGGATTCCCAGCCGGACAGCGTCGCTTTGGAGGACGACCCTGAGAGCAGCTACCGAGCCCTGCTGGCCCGCCGCCTGTCCAGCCTGCAGCCCACCGCCCGCAGCCCGGTTCTGGTAAGCTGCAAACTGATCTTACCCGGTAACAAACATCCAAGGCTAGTGCAGCTTTGACATCACGTTACTGAGTGTAGGGCACAGAGGAATACTCGGATACTGTAAGTAAAAGTACTGATACCACAGTTTAAAAACCCAAGCCAGCTTTGACTGAAGAGGAAGAATAGTTTTATCAGCAAAGTGTTCATAGAGTGTCGAAAGCCAAAGGCCTCAGTATGCAGAAAAATAGCCCTGGTGTTGTCTTTATATTATGATATATAATGAGAACATCAAAGCTGGTGCAGTATTGTTTCAGCAGCATTTTACTCCATTTTAAGATGAGATCATTAAAACTTTTATATATACTGTTGGGTAGCTTAAGTCAATTTTGCGTGGAACATTTTTATCAAGTAACTACAGCTGTAGTGGAGTAAAAAGTACACAAATAGGGGTAGAAGTGCAAAGTAGCGTAAAACAGAAAAGTACAAGTACCTCTAAGTTGTACATGAATACAGTACTTGAGTAAAAGTACTTAGTTACATTCCACAACTGCTGGTCAGCCAACTTGTTGACGCTTTCCAACCCCATCCTGCACACAACCTGTCAACCAGCCATCCAGCCACTATTCAGGGTCACTTGGTGAGATTGGACAAGAGGAAGAGAGGCATTTTACACGCTGGACAAGTTGCTAGACATCTCCTTGATGCGTCACTGTGGTTGACAGGTTGCCGGTCTATCACGAGGTTAACACATATAGAAAAACAACTATTATCATCTACACCTATGGGCAATTGAGAGATCCCAATTCACCTAACCTGCATGTCTTTGGACTGTGGGGGGGAAACTGGAGCTCAGATAGCCGCACATCTCTACACAAAGAGGCCCGAGGTGTCTGGCTGTTCAGACCGTCTTGCTGTGAGGGGACAGTGCTCCCCCCGGGTGGCCAGATCCTGACCTGCAGCCATGTCTGGATCTCTGAGATTCTTTGCTCTTCAGCAGTGACGTTTAGATCTTTTTTTTCCTCCTGCTAGTGAGGACGCAGAGAGGTTAAGATAATATACAGTTTCCAAATAGAGTTTGATCTTTTTGTTTTGAATACATTTTTAAGTTTGATCTCATTTTCTGTAAACATGACAAAATCTTTTATATGTGAACTTTACCAAACCAACTACAGAACCTCACAAATTACAACAGATTTGCTATTCCCCCCTTTTTTTAAAAAAAGTTAGAATGAATTTGATATATATATATATATATATATATATATATATATATATATATATATATATAATTTGATATATACAGTTTGTTGTTTTGTGAAACTAGTGAAGATTTTTTCCGCTCCAGGAACTGATATCGTCCCCGCTTGGAAGCAGATACTCTCAGACTGACAGCCAATCAGAGAGCTCCCAGAGTAACAACCAGGCTGAACCCGGTCAGTACTTTCTAACAACATGGATACGGCATATATACATATACACACACACACATATATGTATATGTGTGTGTGTGTGTGTGTTTGTGTGTGTGTATATATATATATATATATATATATATATATATATATGACAAAACCAATGCTATTTTCTTTATCTAGGCATTGTCATGGCGGCCAACCCCAGTTCAGCATTCCAGGAGGAGAGTCAAGTTCTAAACATTTGCCCTCCTCCAAACAAGAAAAAGTATGTGGGGACCAGACATTTTTGCTGATAGATGATGCTCAGGGTAAGATGCAGTGTTTTCACCCTGGTTTCCTGTTCTTTCAGGTGTGCACCAGAGGACACTGATATGGAATCCGGAGCTGATTCTACCACACACTGCATTCAGTCTGAGGGTAGGAGCTCTTCTCACATGTTAGAGGAAGAATAACATCCACATCCATTATAGTACTTTTTAAGAATTGAATATTACAGCATGGGTTATTAAGTGTAATGACACCTGTGTGTCTGTGTTTCAGAGGGAACCTCTCAGTTTGGTTTTCTGGAGCTTTCTCAGAGTCAGGATCTGCGTGGTGAAGTGGTGAACAGTCAGGAGGAAGAAGACGTCGTACCTCAGTCAGACAGCGAGAGACGCTCCAAATTAGGTATCAACACTTACTTATGGATGCTGTTTTGTTTTTTTACTCCTTTTTGTATTTCATTGTTATTTAGGCATCTAATCTCCTTTGAATTGATGCAGAGAACATGACCTGCACATCTCGAATGATTTCCACTTTTAAAAGGCTGCAGGGTAATTTGAGAAATTCAACTCAACTTTATTCATATAGCAACTTTATACACCTTCATACAAACATGCAGAAGTGCTTCACAGAGCAAGATAAAACAACACAGACAAAAAAATTAAAAAACAAAAAAAGACAAGAGTTTTGCAAGACTAAAAATTCCAACAATAAAATGTTAAAAATAGATAAAAGTCAATAAAATAAGTAAACACAAGGGATAAAAATAGTATGAAAACCAATGATTAAGACTTAAAAACTAAGGCAACAAATGATGAGGCACCTTCAGTAAAAGCCAGGATAAAAAGAGAAATGTTTCTTCTAAAAATGTTCACAGAGGTTGAGTTCCTCAGATCATCAGGCAGATTCTTCTAGAGACTATAGGGCCACAGTGACTAAAAGCCAACTCCCTGTGCATTTTAATTGAAATCCTCGGGAGGACTAGGATACCAGCTGCAGAGGATCTGAGGGACCTGCTAGGTACATATCTAAAAATTCAGTTTGAATCTACTTACGGCTGACAAATAAAAGGAAACATCTGAATAAGTGAGTGGAGAAACATAACAAATGCAGATGCTTTATGCAGGACTCCACACAGTCACCAGATTTCAACCCAACTGAACACTTAGTGTTAGACAATGCTCTCCACCACCATCGTTAAAAAAACCCAATTGAGAAAATATCTTTTAGAAATATGGCATTCGTACCTCCAGTAGAGTTCAGAGACTTGGATAAACTGAAGATGTTCTGGAGGCTTGTGGTGTAAAAACACCATACTAAGTCACATTATGTTGGTATTTCCTTTGATTTGTCACTCGCCTGTAGCTCCAGTGCATCTTGGTTGCATTTACACTTTGCTTTTTGGCTCTCTGGTAACCGTTTAGTCAGCTCAAGTTGCATACATGAAGTATAAAGAGGGTTAAAATGTCCATGTTCAAGGGAACCACTCAAGGCTTACCTTGTGCTGTGATGCTGCTGGTGAAATGTTTGTGGGTTAGAGCAGAAATAAATTTCTAATCCCACTGGAGGCAGCATGACATGTAATAGTTGATTGTTTAGTACCTGAACAGAGCGTTCATACTGACATCAGATGGTTCAAAGAGTCACTCTTACTTAAACCTTCTTTTCATCACCAGCAGAGCAGAAGATCAGCCCCAGGTCTTCAGACAGTCAGGACAACAGAGCAGTGAGGTACAGCTCCATGTGGTATTCAAATCCTACATTCATTGGAGTGCACATACTGGTCTGGTATAAGCAGTGTTTTTTCTTTCCTCCTCTTCCAGATCTGAGGTGAGCTCCAGCAGCTCATTGGAGTCTCCAGGTCAGTCGGGCAGGCAGCTGGGGATCCAGGCTCTACTGCACTCACAGGGCCTCCAGGCCTCTGGTGAGCAGGACCAGCAGGACTGTGAGATCCTGTCCTCACAGGAGGACCTGTTCGACGCGGACAAGACAGGTAAAAACATGCAAGTGTAGCACACATGAGCTTAACCCTTTGAACTCTGCAATAGCAATGGTCCACCAGTGTCTACACTGGTGTTTTTGTGATGTCATTTCTTGGAGTATCTTCAAATGCTTCATATTGCTAAAATCTGTACAACCTAAGCTAAAAGGCAATGTAGGTCAATAAACCATAATAATTGATGGAAGTATTGAAATTGTGTCATAAATAAAATTTAAAAAAATCAGACATGTTTTTTCAACAGAGTTTACTAAATAAAGACACAAAACTTATTGATCCAAAACAATTCTGAATGTAGAAACATGAACAAAATATTTCTTAACACTCCAGAAGTTATTTGAACACTGTACATTTTAATGCTCCTTTTGTAGCAGACTGCAAAGGCGTTTCATCTGCAAAAGAAATATTTCTCCAGTGCCTACATTGATATTTTTGCTTATTGTGATGTCATTTCCTAGATTATCTTATGTGCTTCATATCCCTTAAATCTGTATAACCTCAGCTAAAGAGCTGCAAGTCAACAAACCATAATGACATACTGATAAAATTGTTGAATTATTAAATTAAAATCGCCCCAACGTGTCATCACGTTTTGCACTCCACGTATGATAATGTAATAACGTCATGAACTTGCGACACGAGTGTACAACGTGATGACGCGAAACAGGAAACAGGATTATGCACAACAGCAACCTCCCACGGCCAGTGCGGGAGCTCAGTTTTCAGAGGGTTAAAGAGGAACTCCACTCAATTTTTTGTCTTTTGCGCTGTACACATAATCACATAGATTCCTTCTGACGTATGATGTTACAACAGAACACAAATTGTTTGTAAAAACTGCTTTACAAACTGAAACAAAGGGCTTTCATGTGTTTCCTTGGATTTGAAAATTCAGTTCAGCATAATTCTCTCGCCACTCCCAAACCGTGATGTAATAGGCAAGACTCCGAGGTCTGTTACACGTGTTGATCCCCCGACTGTGGTAGCAGCTGACACACCAAGTATAAGGAGCAGAACACTGGCTGACTGTAGCTCCAGTTTCAGCCCAGCTTATCAATTCTTTCTGTCTTACAGCCAGGCACAGTCGTGTCAGTCAAATAGGAAGTGGTTTATATAATATTCTCTTTCTCATATGTTGGCTTTGTGCTCCTCTCAGGTGCTGCAGTAGACAGCACAGTGTCTGAGCCGGAGCAGCAGGGTCCCCCCACCCCGACACCGTCCCACACCCTGCGACTGCTGCATCTGTCCGGACAGGGAACACTGGTGCAGGAAAGTCTGTCCCAGTAAGTCCCAAGCGTCCTCTCATATTGAGTTCTCCTTTCCACACACAAGCACAACCTAGAAAATGACCTGATATTCGGCTCTCTCTGCCTTTTTTTCTCTAGGAGCTCTGTTGACTATGTTGCCCCCACCCCAGACAACTTCACCCACACCCCTTTAATTGTTCCCAGCTCACCAACCGGACCAGAGAATGAACACGGTAAATGGCTTAACCTGCTCCAGTGACTGAATTTAAATAGAGAGAGCAAGTCAGCCGGTAAATAGAGCTAAAAATGTCTTTGCTTTGTCAGGTGCTGATGAGCCGATGGATACTTCACTGCCCCCAGAAGACCGAGCAGGGGAAAAGAAGGAGCCAATGGAAACGGAGGCCACCTCTAAGCCACACCCATCCGCCTCTACTCCTGTATCCCAGAATTCCCCTGGTTTTGTGTTAGAGCGAACTCTCTCTTTACCCTCCCAGCCAGAGTTCTCTCATGTATGTACTTCATTTTTTTTAATTTACCCGTCGCTGAATTAATTAATTGTTGAGTAAAATTTCAGAAAATGGAGAAAATTGCAAATCACAATTTCCCAAAACCCAAGTTGACATTTTCAGATGTCTTGTTTTGTCCGACCAACAGTCCAAAACCCAAAGAGATTCAGTTAATGATATAAAACAGAGAAAAGAGCTGAAATCAGAGAACGTCTGGTGGTTTTGCTTGATAAATGATAAATTGTTTTTGATCGACTAATTGCTTCATCAGCTTATCGTTTCACCACAAATTTGTTTATTTTTGACATGCCTCGCAGTTTATGATAGGGATGCAACAGATCAATAGATAATTAATTGTCAACAATTTTGATAATAAATATTTTAAAGGACCAGTGTGTAGGATTTAGTGGCATCCAGCAGTGAGGTTGACTTCTGATAACGCCTCTGCTCACCCTGCTCTTCCAAACGTGTAGGAGAACCTACGGTGGCCGCGAAATAAAACCCCAGAAAGGCCCTCTCTCCCTTTGGTTTGTCCGTTCTGGGCTACTGTAGAAACATGGCGGTGCAACATGGCGAACTTCGTGGAAGAGGACCCACTCCCTCTGTAGATATAAAGGGCTCATTCTAAGATAACAAATACACAATCCTTATTTTCAAGTGATTATACACTAACAAAAACATACTTATGAATATTATATTCCATTTCTGCCAATAGATTCCCCTGAATCTCACACTGGTCCTTTAAGTCATTTATTGAGGAAAAGTGCTGAGAAAATAAGAGATTTTTTTTTGTGATTTATATCAGTGTAAATTAAATATCTTTGGATTTTGGACTGTTGGTCGGACAAAACAAGTTATTTAAAGACGTCACTTTGGGCTCTGGGAAACTGTGAGGAGCATTTTTCACTATTTTGTAATATTTTTTTAGGCAAGCAATTAATCAGATTAACAGGTTAATCTATTATGAAAATAATCCTTTTATGATCCAGTTTATGATGTGTGTTTTTTCTGTTTTCTCAGGACGTGTTTGTCCCTACGCAGAGCCAGGACGCAGAAGAACAGTCAGATAAGAAGACGGCATCATTGCCTAGCGAGACGCAGTCTCAGCGTCTGGAGTCAGCTCCTTTCAATTTGCCTTTGCAGCTCTCAGTGAACACAGAGAGCGGTAGCCCAGCCCAGCAGACCTCAGAACACACTGAGGAAGACAGCCAGGCCACGCAGATAGAGGAGCTGGAAGAGCCGCCCGGCATCGACACCAGCGACTCTGTGATTTCCCGCCGCGATCAGAGGAACGAGAGCAACGGCGTCCCTTCAGAGTCCCAAACTGCCACAAGTTCCAAAGCTTCCACCTCTGCTGAATCACCAAAGCATCGAAGTGATTGTGCAAAGAATGAGCAGTCCAATCTGTCGCAAAACTCTGATGTGCACAAAAAGACAGCAACTTCTTTGAATGTACAGAATGTGAATGTAGAAGTCAGTAAGAGTGACAGCAAAGAGGCGAGCTCTGCTGATGTGGTGTCCTGCTCTCAACCAAAGTTTGATTCCTCTGATCTGACTGTAAACAGCTGTGTGCAGGAGACTCCCCCAGACAATACACCCTGCAGTTTGCCCTCGCAGTCCATGATCTCTCAGACGTCTGTTGTGGATGTCGTGAAAGGCTTAGTAGACTTGAGAGGAGGAGGACCTGCGAAGAGTCAGTCCGTAGAATCGTTGTCACAGAAGTGTGGAACGGTTGGTAACAGTCAAACAGTCAAAGACATGGTGGATAGGCGTGAGCAGGGTGAAGTAGAAGAGGAGGAGGAAGTGGTGATGGAGGAGGAGGAGAGCACAGCGGCAGGCGGGGCCTCAGGAATGGCTCTGGTTCTCTCTCAGAGCCAGCTGTTGTCTCCTGAGCCCATGGAGGAGGAGGAGGAGAGTGAAGACAGAGGAGAGGACAGTGTCATCGTCACTACAGACAGCGAGAGAGTGTCCCAGATTCTTCAGAAAGATGTGACGCCACAGTCAAAGACCAACAGTTCCCAGCCAATCAGAGGCAAAGTGTCAGTCTCCACGAATGGCCATCAGTCCCAGGCTCAGACCAAGAAGGCGCACGTGGCTCCTGATAGGCTCTCCCAAACTGAGAGGGCGGGGCCTGAACCAGAGGGGCTCAAAGACAAGAGCCTGAGTGATAGCTCGGGAGGTAAGCTGGGCACTACTGTACCTCACAGTCAGCAGAGTGTGATAAACACTACTTAGTTAGAGGCAGTGGTTCCCAACCTGGGGGTCGGGGCCCCTACAAGGGGCTGTGAGATGAATCTGGTGTGTCTCGAGATAATTGCCCAGATAGCAAATAAGAAAAAAACGCACTCTGATGCACACAATCTTGTTTAATTTTCTGTCTTTTCTCTAATATTTGCTTTTTGAGAAATACTTTTTTTTACAATCCGAGGGGAATATTACTCTTTGAATAAATTGCTCAAAACGTATAGACATGACGAGGGGTCGCAGGAGATATTACTACATACCTTTTTTTCTGTTTGCATTCGCAGCGCCAATAGGAACGCTGAAGTGACGTTTGGTGGTTGGTGTAGCAACATCGCACTCAAGATTTTTATATTTTGCTTTGACGAGTCAAAATCGCATTGTATTTCCCCCGTCGCATATACGCTTAAGAAAGCCTGGACTTCACTGTCGGTCCGTTTGTCCGTGTTTCGGTCCATTTTTTAACGGCGTTCTAACAACTATGATTGTTCTCAGTTCTTGCAGTGAGAACACAATAAAAAGGGGAGGGGTTCTCCAACTGTTCTTAGAACTATGAAGTTGCTCCGTTCCAAAAACGCCTATTGTGACCTGAGGATATCTTGCTTTAACAGGAACCATGCAGTGAAATAGATCTAATCTGATTCCAATTGTGCTTTTCTACCACAGAAATTTCCTTCCACTTCACACTTCCTAAAGAAGGGGAGCTTATTGGTCCTGTCGTCGGTTCCACGCCGCCTCTAATCAACCAGCTGAAGCAGACGCTGAGACACAGCACTCCCATTGGTGGGTCAGACAAACTGTGGCTGCACAACAACTTGTCCACTAAATGTCGAGCAGCATAACATGATCTGATGCTTCTTCGATGCTTTTCTGTTTCTCCAGAGATCACTTCCTTTTCTGAAAAGTCAGACGTGGTGGGGGATGTCTCTGTCGATGCGATGGCTGCCAGTGACATCGTGTCAGGGGAAAGTGGCGAGGACAAGACGGAAAAGGGAGACGGGAAGCTGAGCTTGAGGATGAAGCTGGTGACCCCCGTCGAGGAGGGCAGCTCGGAGCGCTTCAGCCTGCAGAGTAAGACCTGTTCACATGCTGTTCCTACCTCAACCCTTGGGCGTATGCATCTTCTTAGGAGTGACAAGTGTTTCCACGGAGACGCTGCATGCTCTCATCACCCTCTCAGTAATATATTTCTTTCCCCCAGAGCCAACACTATCAGAAGAGGATGGATCTGTGGTCAAGGTCACCACTGTCGCCAAGGCTGTAACCAGGTAACCTGGCACACTCTCTTTATGCACATTAACTGAATTCCTTGTGTTTATAGCCAGACCTATCACCACACACACACACACACAGGTCTAGAATAGGCAAAAAAACGCTCTAGTTTGTTTGTATTTCTTTAAACCAATCACAGTCGTCTTCGGTGGCTCTAAGCCCAGGATGCAGCGACAGTGTCCTTGGAAAATAGTGCAAACGGTAACATGCAGATGATGGAAAGGGAGGAGAATTCCGACTGAAATAGGGTGAGGGTTAGTCAGACTAGCTGGTGAGTAACAGGAAAGTCCAGAACAGAAATGCCAAAGATGTGTTTGAGGTAGAGATGTCCCGAGCTGATCCTAATGGTGTGTTCCCACCAAAAGCGAATTGAGCGTTTCTGGCGGTGATATTACATACAAAGTCAATGCAAAGACACGAATAGACGCGGATTTGAGTCGGCTGGCGCGAATATTCGCCTCGCTTTACTCGCTCGAGTTTGACCGCTGGATCATTTGTTTTTATTGGCATTACTCGCGTGAGTAACGGCAATAAAAACAAAACAGTTATTAACCATTTTGCCCTTCTCTTCCGGGAAAAAAATAACGGACTGCCAACAACGTTTGTTTCTTTTCATTACCATGGCCGAAATAACAAATATTGCTGCATTGTACCTGTTGTGGAAGTTTCAAATATGTCAGAAAACTAAACGCCGTAGTGTTTGGATTCATAACATCATCCAGAGGCACACACAGCTCGGTGAATTTCACCGCCTTCTCCGGGAACTGCGTCTGGATGACCGCCGCTTCCAGCGCTACTTGAGGCTGACCAGAGCCCAGTTTGATGACCTGTTAGCTAGGATCGGTACCAGGATTTCTCGGTTGGACACCAACTACAGGCGTTCCGTCTCAGCTGCAGAGCACCTGTCCATCTGTTTCCAGTGAGTGGTAGCTTCATATGACTTACTACAGCGGTATGAACCCAAAATAAAAAGATTTTGCTGTGATTTAATTGCAATAAACGTATCAAAAGGATGCCAAAATGACTACATCATGATGCCAAATTGTAAAAAATCTGAACTGATGCTTTGTCAGGTCTGTCCACAAGACAACAAGCAAACAACTTTTAAAATGTTTGTTTTCTCAATGGAGTTCAGATCAATCAGAGCTATGCTATGGTAACATTGTAGCTGCTCTATCACACACTCAAAATACGTAATCTAAATCAGGCATAAATACGGCAGCGACGTTATTGTATATACACATGTATATCTACATACTGTGCAACTTAAACTCTCATTCATTTATGTTTATTATTGATGACGGCAGCTGTGCAGCCATATGTTTTATGTAGACACCCACAGTGTGTTCACTACAGCTCAGTTAAATTAAATGTTTTCTATGCCACTGGTGACTCATTCAGGATGATTGGCTTTCGCGACACAGGTCACACGAATATATCGCCCGAGTTGAAATTTTTCAACTCATGCGAATAGGCGGAAGATGCGAATTTCGTCTATTCGCGCCGCGGAAGGTGCATCATTCGCGCCGCCCGACTCGAATTCGCGTCTTTGTATTGACTTTGTATGTAATATCACCACGAGAAATGCTCAATTCGCTTTTGGTGGGAACACACCATAAGGATTGGTACTGGGGCGGATGTGGGCATATTTTAATAGATCACCTAAAATAAAGCCGATCAAAATCCGATCCTGTCTTTACTGAACTTGACTGTGTTTCCACCTCAGCCTGCAAGTGTTGCAGTGCTGCTGTCCTTCACCACAGCCGGCTCTACAGCTCAGCATTTCCCTGCATTATGCAAGTGACAGTTGGGCGCAAAAAAAGGCTTTTAAATGTCTTTGTTGGAGCACATTTGTGGGCCCTGTTAGCTGCAGTTTAATGCACCTACAGGTTTTTGGTACATGGGTTTACACTGCTAGATCAATGAGTTATTTAAAGCTCGAGTGCAGGACTATAAATGAACATCCTTTACATTCAAGCCATTGCCAGATGAGTTCACACAATGCATCCAAGAAAAGTTTCTGATGCTCCAGATAAAAAGAAAAAAACTCTGAGGTTCAACTCTGAGTTCAGAGGAAGGATTACAGTCAGAAACAGAAACAAACAGGGAGAACCATTGGTGTAGCTGTTCCTGGTTGGAGAGAGGGAGAAAGAAGAGCAGGGACTGAGGGCAGACAGGATGTGGCCTTATTGCTCTTGGACAGGTTGGTCTTTGTAAAATAGGCTGTGTAGCTATTACATTTACTCTACCTAAATAATGGATTATTGTCTTGGAACTGTGGAAATGTGAGCGAGCTCACCTGTAGGCAGACGTTAGTGTTGGTGTAATTACTCTCACTGCCATAAGGGGGAGACACAAGTTCCACCACACCAGCCTTTACCGCTTTGAGGTTCTTGTGCTGGAGCGTAACACTGATGTTTCATGTCCCAGCAGCCCATCAGTGTTTAGCCGTGTCAGGCAGGTGCACAGGCAGCAGGATGTAGAGGAGGACAGCCAAGCTGGAGGCAACACCACACCTGTCAGGTAAGCGCACTCACTGTCACAGTACAGGAGTGCATCTACTTGTGTAATGCCATATCTGATTTATTTACTGTGAAGACAATAAACCTGCAGAAAACTGGATGAAATTGCAATTGTGAAAGCTCCACTGCCAAACTTTCCTTCCAGCTCCTTTACAGTTACTCATTTGTACTTTTTAGCTCAGCCTTAACAAGGCAGAAATGTCAAACTTAGTTTCCACCCACATTTCAGCCAAATGTTGTACCCGTGTGTGTGTGTGTGTGTGTGTGTGTGTGTGTGTGTCGTGGTCCTACGGGAATGAATGCAATATATAGCAGAGATGAAGGTACCAGGGGGAACAGCCTGCCATATGCTCACAGCAGTGTTGTGCCACTTGTGTTTGCTTTGCAGTCTAGATTTGTAACGCCACCATGTGTAGGATTTGAAAAAATCTGACTTTGGTGACCCCCACACACCCACCCCCCAATCTAAAAGATGCTTGCAATTTGTAATTTACACTTTATTCATGTACGTGTTCTTTCGAGAGATTCACATTTTGACCTGGGGAAGTATGAATAGCCTTCCCTAGTTGTAATGTATTTTAGTGGACAGAAATAGGTCTACTCTGGCTACCACTCTGTGAGAGAGAGAGGGGGGGGGGGGACCTACTTTCGGGGGATGGATGGTTATTTTTTGCATATTCTCCTGGGACACAGAGGAGCAGTAAGGTGTAGTTTTGTCCTCCCACTTTGACAAAGTGAGGTCGTTTTACAAAATGTCTTCTGCAGTTGAATTCTCCTCCACTTGTTTCTTGCAGTAAACAGAGAGCTGTGCTGTTTGCATGCCAATATAAATAAAAGTGATTGAAAACTGAAGGTTTGGCCGGATGATGGTGCCAGAGGAAAGGCCATATTGTTATCTAATTAAAAGGCTCTGATTCTGAAGTTGTGGGTGTCAACATTTGTACCTTTTTTAATGTCTTTGCAGAGGGGAGCTGTTCGCCTCACCACAGAAGAGCTCCCAGGCGTCCTCGCTGGGATGCAACAGCCTCCCTAACAGCCAATCAGAGCCTTCACAGCGGGAAGTGTCGGCAGCACCGCAGGAGACCCCGACGGATCCTCCCGGCCCCGCCGAGCAGTCTGCAAGTAGGCGAGGCCCGCCCAAAGCTCCAGAGCCACCCACCCCAAACAGGACGGATGCCAGACAGAGGGTTCCCCAGCAGACCTTCGACAACATCGTCACCTCCAGCCCGTCCAACAAGGTCAGTCAGTCACATCCAGAACAAAGGGTTAACAATGCCAATGGAGAGGATGTATTTGAATTTTGCTAATTTGTCATGTTCATACTGAATAGTTTCTGAACATGGTTATTATGGTATCTTATATTATGTTATTGGGCACAGTGCCCTCTTTATCTTCACAACAATATAGCTAAAGTTTAAAATCAATAAAAGTTCAGTTTCAGTTTCATTTATATTTTAGGGGAATTTTATATTGAGCTTGATAAAGTGATTTTAGTTTAGTGATTCATTTTGAGCGTTAAGTTCAAATTTACGCTGTTGGAATACAATCTGCCATCACAGATCTCCCCTATGTAGAAGTTTTGTTACAGTTTTCCTCAGTCTAAAATGTTTTATTATTTTATTTAAATCAAAGATCTTAAAGTCCTAAATATGTCTAGTTTTAAACATTGTTCTCAGGTCTTCTGACCTTCTTTCCAGCAGCATTAAAAAGGCCTTTAAAATCTCAAACTTGTTTAAAAACTGGAAGTGCATCTCACTCAGACAAACAACTAAACTCGTGTTCAGTGCTCAGTACAACTGCTTAGGTTTTTTGTTTTTGGGACCTAAGTAAGTAGAGTGAGGTGTAGTATGGAGACCTGTCACGGTGGTGTTGATCACTCTGTCCTGTGTGTCTCAGCTCCGTCAGCGGACAGTCTCCCAGCAGACCAGCTTCGATGCACCGGGGCTGCGCTCCCCAGCTGGCAGGGTACGGAGATCCAGCTGTGTATGGAGAAGGAAAATGATGCTCATGTCTGTGAATGCTGCCCGGTTGACACTTTTGCATTTTGTCTTAAAAGGGTGAGCGAGAGTCTCCGTCCTTCAGGAGAGCCACAGGCCCCGCCCACCGCAGACACGTGCGCACCATCCAGGAAGTGCGGACCACCATCACACGGATCATCACAGACGTGTATTATGAGGACGGCAAAGAGGTGGAGCGCAAAGTCTCCGAGGTAACCAACAGAGTTCTCATGTCTCTGGTCTCTGACTGGAAGAGTTATTAAACATATGAATCCGTGTACCTTTTTTAAGAGATGTGTTGTTTCTCTTTTATGGTGACTTTGGAGGCTTTGTCCACCCCATTTTTATCGAGGGTAGTACATCGTCCTCAATGACTTCATGAAAGATGAAGTTGAATCGACATTTTATCAGTCAAATTTAACACTTTGTAAGGTTTATAGCATGTATCATAGTCCAGCAGGAGAAATGTACCCACATGGCATTTTTTTGTTACCTGTTTTTTAGGACCCTAATGGTGTCTAGTTAAGACTTTTTCATGTTGCCGAGGTCAGCTAATGTCCCATGGGGTTCGTTTGGTGGCCATCTTGAATTGAAGTCCACACGAGTGGCGAAAACACAGATTTTCATAACTCCTCAACCAAACCACATACAAAGACAAATAACCCCACTTTTTCATATAATTCTGACTTCAGGAATCAAATCAGCGTTCATACAAAGTCTTGAAAGTTTGGAAAATGCTTAATTTTAACCGTTATGTTTTCAAGGTTAGGAATATGCTTCAATTCAAATATATACTATTTGAAAAGTGCTTGATTTTTCAACATAATCTGGTGTTTCATCATCGAAACAATCACTCATGGAAACCAAAAATCTTTCAATATTTGAAATGAAACGATCCCGTCATCATATTTGTTTGTCTCCTGGAATTTATAGTAACAATTTAGACATTTTTGGTTTAGGTACCTTGAAGGTGCTTGAATTCTACTCTTTAAAAGCTGTGCGAACCCTGACTTATGGGTGGATGGTATAATATGCACCTTTAGTAGTTTGGAAATGTACATGTTTAATATCTTTTCGGCTTTAAAGTGAGCGTCACTGCTCTCTATTGATGTTACCAGGAGAGCGAGGAGCCAGTGGTGGACTGCCAGGTGTTGGACAGCGACATCTCCCCGTGCCGCACAGGCAGCAGCTCGGTGACCTCTGGTGACCTGGCCGACATCAGCTCTCTGTCGTCCAAGGCCTCCAGCCTGCAGCACAGCTCCGGAGGGACCAGCAGCAGCACCGGCTTCAGCAGGCCGGACTTCATCATGCCGCCCAGTCGAGGGGCCAAGTCCATCAGGTACCCCCTCCGCCTCCATGCTGCCAGTCAAATTCTTACCATTTCTCTTCGGCCCTGTCAATAAAGTCTCTCTGCTTTATCTGTCTGCTTTATAGTTGCATGCTGATTCCTGTCACTCCTTCACCTTCTGTGACTTTCTAACACCCTAATTTCTCAGTGATCCACTGATCCCTGCTTCAGGTACAAGTTGCTCACAGGCATGAATCTGGGGTCACTAGACACCCCTCACTCAGTGGGGTGCTTTTGATTTTGGGAGTAGCCCCAGATCAGTGCCTGTGCAACCTGACCGGCTCCATTCGTCCCCTCTGTGTGTCCGCAGTCCCAGGAGGGGAGGCGGGCAGCAACAGAGGGGTCACAGGGGTCACAGGGGTCACAGGGCAGGGTCAGTGATCACAACGGACAGAGGCTACGGTACCCTGGGGTCCCGGGCCTTCACCCCGCTGACCCCCAGAGGAAGGGCTAGAAGGGGCCGACCCCCGTCCCGCTCCTCCCTGTCCAGGTGAGTCCTCACTGAGGCTCGCCCTGCACCACCACGGACAAGGCTGCAATAACACTGCCTCTAATAACACTTTACTTTTCCTCTTTTCACTAATCTTCTTATAGCTAATCTTCTCACTCAGAGCTGCAACTAATGATTAATTTCAGTAGTGATTAATTTGTTGATTGTTTTTCAATTAATCAATAAATCATGTACTTTTCTTTCTTCTTTTAAATGTCAAAAAAATGTGAAAACTGTCACAATCTCTGAGAGCCCAAGGTGACATCTTCAGATTAGTTTTGTCTGACCAAAAGTCCAAAACCCAAAGATATTCAACAAGAACAAGAGAAGGTTCCTCATTTTTGTCTTGATAAATGACTTGAACAATTTATCAGTTATCAAAATTGTTGATTCATTTTCTGTTGATCCACTAATTGACTTATCTTTTCCAAACTAGTGTAAAATAGTCTGATGTCATGATACTTGTTTACAAATGTGCTATCAATCAAAAATTTAACGTGCAGATTCACCAGACTGTATATAAAGACCTGACATGACAGCTCCCCAAAAGTGAAGCCAACACATCTGGATCGCCCCCTGGTGGCTGGCTACAGTACAGGTCATAAACCCCGCCTCCTCCCTGTTAGTGGATGGGACATGGGCCAAACTAAAAAATCAACGTACACGTCAAATAAAAGATTTATTGCAATATAACCCACACAAACACGTTGCAAATGTATGAGTACTTATATAAAGAACTGAGTTATCATTTGAAGAAAACTTTTTGTTACTCTGTTTACATCACCTGCCTGCAGATACTTCACAGTTTAAGGCCTCCAGTTGCTGGAAGTCTTACTGTGAAGTTGCTAAATGCACATTTGAGCTAGTTACGCTGGAATGCTGTCCTGATAAAAGTTTAAACATTAAATATGCTTTTGTACATTATTCAGCGCTTTCTTGCCAGCAAATTACAAAGGAATATCATTTAATACCATGGGACAGAATATTATTTTTAAATGGTAGATGGTAAAGATGGAAATAAGTTTAAAAAGTTATTTAATTGCATAGAATCTACTTATTTTCAGTGTTTCTACTAGCAGCGCCTGCTATCAGATTTTATGAAATTGTTTTCATCTTGTACCAACTTAAAAACATCCAACAAATACCAGCCCTACTGTGATGTTTAGCTAAAGAATATTTACTGAGTGAATTAGAAGACTGAACACACAAACAGTGCATTAACTGACTGCCAACACCAGCTAATTCTAATGTGGTAAACCTGCTGAGTGGAGGCTTTCCACTGCTTGGATGTCTTAAGCAATTACGTAGTAAAGGCAGGCAATCAAGACCCATTGATGCCTGGGATTTAACCAATTTTGCTAATGTCTTTATCTTTAAAATATAAATGTATATATACGTTGAGGAAAAAGTGAACAGGAACCTTTAAATCAACGTCAGCTGTTGCCTGAACAGACTCTGTCTCTCTCTAAGGGGAGGTGGTGTTGGCTCACTGCAGAGGCTCGGCGCTCACGGCCAGCCACAGTACTCCTCAGAGGACGAGCCCTACACCCGCATGCTGCCCCCACGCCTCCCCGTCAGCCCCACAGACGCTGAGCTCCCCAGCCACTCCGACTCCCTCAGGTCATCGCCGGAGGAGGCGAGCTCGGCCGGCAGCAGCTTCGTCGGCCTGCGGGTGGTGGCCAAGTGGTCGTCCAACAGCTACTTCTACTCAGGCTGCATCATCAAAGACGCCGGGGAGGGGCGGTTCCGCCTGCGGTTTGATGACGGCTACGAGTGTGAGGTGGCAGGGAAGGACATCCTGCTGTGTGACCCCATTCCCCTGGAGACGGAGGTGACTGCTCTGCTGGAGGACGAGTACTTCAGCATAGGTGAGGGAGAAGAGTATGTAGGATGCAGGTTCAGGGGTTAAAACAACCTCTGAGCTAGTTTTGTCTTGATGCTGCTGATAACTGATATTCTGCTCATAGTTCAATTGGACAGTTTTTATATAATACTCAGAATGTTCACAAGGGGAAACGAGTGGGCTTTAGTTGGGTGAAAAAAAACTGCAATGTCTATGTTTCACAGAAACAGTCAGGAAAAAGCAGTGAATGGAGTACCTCCGTATAATACGGGATCGTCCCGTATTAAAAAAATAAAATGCTCTGTCCCTTACTGAATCAATATGGGACACGATTTGTCTTTTTGTATTTTCGTGCACACCGTACTCTAATGCATTCACTACAGTGTCACATGCTTGGAATGACATGAGAAATAATAAAACCGAAAGAGCTTCACGACACATACCACAGAAGTATTAAATCAGAATTCACGGAAAAGAATGACAGGTAAGTTGTCTGTCACTCCACACCATCGCCATGGTGACGCATAATTGATGCAGCTGTGCTTTAATCTTATTGACTCTTTATTTCCTTTACATTCATGATGAGAGGAGCAGAAAGGACTTTGAAATGGATGCATAAAAATTCACCAGAATGCAGGAAATGAAGTGTCTGGCAGTCAAAATCTCATGAGGGAGGACCCACAGACCTCCTGCTTGATTTGTGTCCCCCGGGCAAGGGGTCGCTGGCAAGGTGTCCCTTATTTTTCCACAGTGAAGGTAGCCACCCTAGTACCACCAGACTCTGTCCATCAGGACCATTGAGCAACGTAGGGCTGGGAAATTGATGACAATATTGACATGTTTTCACATTGCAAAGAATTATCACAATGTCTGTAGAAACCAGTCAAACCACTCTGGCATCATTCAGTTTCTCTGCTGTCCGTCCATATGCATAATTTTTATAAAAGGCTACTATCAAAAAACTAAACTCTGTGCAGGTGTTGTGAGGGGCCATAAAACAGAGGGGCAGGAGCTGTTCTACAGTGTGGAGAAGGACGGCCAGAGGCAGTGGTACAACAGGACCGCGGTCATCCTGTCTCTGGAGCAGGGAAACAAGCTGAGGGAGCAGCACAGCCTCGGGCCCTATGAGCCCTCCACCCCCCTGACCAAGGCCTCCGACATCAGCCTCGGTAAGACCACCATTTCTCTTGAAAGCATTTTTTTTGAAATCCGCAAATCTTTACCAGATCCTGTGTGTTCAGAATGGCATATAGAAAGTCTTTCAAATTGCTGCTGTGTTTTTATCAATCACAGATTCTGTCACAAACATCTGGATCCTTAATAAAAAGTAAAAAGTGGTGTTAATGTTCTCCTTAGACAACCTGGTGGAGGGGAAGAGGAGGCGCAGAGGAGCCCCTGAGGGTCAGAACACTCCCAACCGCAGCTCCTCCAGCAGCCCCCGAACCCCCGGCCCCTCCGGCAAGAGGAAGCTGATGACCTCTGAGGACGACAGGACGCCGGCCAAGAGAGGCCGCAGGGGCCCGGGCGCCAGAGCCGGTACGGAGACCCGCTCACCAAAACCATGACCTCATCTGAACGTTTTTTTTTAAAACAAGGAATTCTGGGTTTATCAGTTTTTCTTTTACCAGGTTTCCTGATCTTGAACTGATGCTTTGTTTTTTTTATTACCTGACCACATACTTCAAAATGAAGCTTTTACATAATTATATCCATCAACTTAATTTAGATTTTAAACATAATGTATTATTCTCGTGAGAATGGGCTTTGATGTAAAATATTTCAGGTTTTAGTCTTCAGTGTCTGTGGCACTTTTAGCTCTAATAGCACTTTTTAAATGATTTTTAGAACCCGTTGTTTTAACCTGTTGTTTAATGGTACTTTTAAGCATGTGACATTTTTTAATCCTGTTTTCTGTCTTTATTCACTTACAAGAATATTACAACCGACTTGTCAGATTTCAAATGTTCTTGTGTGATATGGAGTCAGTAATGTGTGATTTTTGTGCTGAGCATAACTAAGACATTTTGACCTTCCTGTGGCCTGTGTCCATCCTCTGCTGCCGTCTGCTGGCTGCTGCTGAGGCTGACTTGGTAATTAACGTGCACCAGTATTACCATGGTGTTGGTCCACAGGTGGAGGGCAGAGGACGTGTATTTCTGTAAAGTCACGGGTGTATTTGCATTGAGAATCATTTTAATAGTCAGTATATATATTTGATGCTCAAAAGGTCGGTTCAGCCAAATTACAGGAAAGAAAATCTCACTTAACGAGTTTTATTAGCCATGCAGATAGTGTTGGCTATATTTGCCCTGATTTTCAGCAACAACAGCAACATCTTTTTCCAGAGACGGTGTCCCTGTTACTCTGGGTCATCCAAAGAACACACAGTCAGCAGCTTTAATAGGAACTATTTCAGAAATCTCAAAACAGCAGCAGATGAAACAATCTGCAGGACCAGATCTCCCTAGAGGTGAGAGAGAAAATAAGTTTTTGTGATTTGGATGAACAGACCTTTTCAAACTTTCATTTGATCGGATTCCTTTCATCACGTACTGTATGTGTATTTCTATGCGCAGCTCAACGAGTCGGTGTGTGCAACACCTCTGGCAGCGGCACGGATCTCCCCGGTCAGTCTGGTGACGTGGCAGACACTCACGGCCCGCTGCCACAGAACGCGTCTCTCTTCATGGGCTTCGCCTTCATGCTGACGGCCTCGTCTGAGAGCGACCGGCTGACCAACAAGCCCACCAGCGATGACGAAGAGGGTGAGGATGATCATGCACACCAGCTGCAGCATGCTGGATCAGCTGAAGCTTCCCTTCCTGCTTCCTTTAATGGTTGTTGGATTGATAATTATTGTAAACATGTTTTCTCAACAGATTACGTGCAGACCGGCCCGTATAACAAAGTATACACAGAGTCCCAGCTGCAGGCAGGTGGAGGCTTCATCCTGCCAGACTTCAATGAAGAACAGGTAAGAGCTCTGAAACTATAAAAGTTCCAACTTCTGGTGATTAGAAAAGTTAAGATTAATGCCTAAAAATCTGTTATAATTATTGCCTCCAGTATTTTATAATCCTGAATTATTCTGGGTCATTTAAACTTTTGCTACATATATTGTATAACTTGCAACTTCAAGTCAGATTTTCTCTCAAATAAAACCAAGTGTCAGATATTGTTCAGCATTTTCCAAAACGTAAGAGCTCAACATGCAGGTATGTAACACAATGGGATACATCTGTCATGTTTTGCTGACACATTGTTGGTCTTAGTAATTTTCATGATTTTTTAATCTGTTGTAGTCAAATATATCATTTATTATTCCAATTTTTATTGCCCTTTGTTTTTATAGTCACACATCTCCAACTGCATTTTATTTAAGATGGTCATATTTTAATGTACTTATCCATGGGGATGATATCCTGTAGAAGCACAGCTCAAGCTACAGTATATGAATAATGCACTTCTATCCATGTCTTTCTTCCCTGGGTTTGGTTCCCCCTTCAGTGTAAGGCAGCTTACCAGAGCCTGCTCATTGCAGACCAGCACTGTCGCACAAGGAAGTACTTGTTGTGTTTGGCCAGCGGTGTGCCGTGCGTGTCGCACATCTGGGTGCGAGACTGCTGCAAAGACAACAAGCTGCTCAACTACAGGAACTACCTGCTGCCTGCTGGCGTGGGGCCCGACGACGCTATAGTAGAATGGTAAGACGAAGCTCCACCTTCTGTTGCTTTTCATCCTTTGGGTTTCACTGGTGCCCTCTTCCCACTAAATGAGCTCTGGTTCTTGAACCGGTTCCGTTCAGGATTCTTTGAACCTTGGTGCTATCTATCGAACCGGCCCGCGTTTCCATGAGTTTTGAGTGGAACCATTGTAATCAAGAATGCATCATCAACGGAGGGCGTTGCACAACGGAAGTAAACAGTAGCAGCAAGACGGCGGATCACATTGATTAGCTGCGAGCTTTTGTTCTGTTATTACAGATATTTATTTTTGGACCAACTATTAATGATAAGAACACGTAGAAGACTGTTACCATAGTATACCAGAGACCATTCTTGCCTTCTCCATCCTCTATTTCCAACCTGGAGAATGACACGCCCACTGATGACGTTACGTTTACGACGCTGAATTTGGCAGTTAAGGGGAAAGTTAAGGGAAACTTAATTTACAGTGCTGAGCGACCGATCCTCTGTTTTTTGCACCTCTTACTTTACTTACTGTAAAGCCTTAACGCTGTCTGAAACCCACTTTCAAACCTGTTAAAATTTTATTCTATTTGTGAAAATACAAAAAAGGGAGATTTTACTGCTTTTTTCACATCTAGACCACATTGGACCAGGTCCAGATCCAAAACTACTATACCTAGACTTGTCAAATCTGGACTTGAGCTGTGGCTTTTCTGGGATAATTGAGTCCAGATTAGACAAGTCTAGGTATAGTGGTTTTGGATCTGGACCTGGTCCAGTGTGGTCCAGATGTAAAAAAAACCAGCAGTGAAAAATTTGAAAGTGGGTTTTAAACAGCATTAAGGCTTTACCTAAAATGTCTAACATGCTCTTACAACAGTAAGAGGTGCAAAAAACAGAGGATTGGTCACTTTAACTTTCTCCTTAATTGCTGAATTGGAAGCTGTGAATCGGAAACCAACTTCAGCATCGTGTCACTGTTCAAGGAAAACCTGCCATTTTTTGGTTCCAGCTGGGAACCAACTTTTTGGGTTCCGAACAGATTTATTTTTGGTCGAAATGCTCCAAACGGTTCAAAATTAGGTGCGGGAACCGGAACGAAACCCATTTGTTAACGTCAACCTAACGTTAATCACCAACCAACAGCAAAACTGTACATAAACTAGGACAAAGCATTATGACTAGTTGATAAATACCTTAATCTACAGCTAATGCAAAACAACAACAGTGACATCGAGTGGTGAAACCGTCAACTACAACATAGAGTAATATAACGGTACCGTTATTGGGTAGATGAACAACACTGAAAACAAAAAAACAGCTTGTATAATTCACTCCTCCTCTTCCGAGTATCCCACCTTTCAAAACGATGCTCCATGCCAACCGCTGTTTGAGGGAGGACTTTACACCAACTGAGGGTTAGGTGTCAGATTTAAGTTGTAACTTCTGCCTACGTTGGAACTATTTCAGCAGGTACAACCCTTCAGATGTTTGTAGCGCGTAAACTCAGACCTAAGTTAGAACTCACATTCAAACTAGGCTATGTTTGAACTTACGCATAGCTGGAGCAACCCAGTGCAGCACCTGAAAAAGTGCACAAAGTCATGCAGAGGATAAAGGTTATTTAATGTAATGTCTTAATACGTAATTTTTTTTCTCTCCAATCAGGCATCCCCGCTGCAGCCCGTTCAAGGCTCTGCGGGTCCTCCTGGTGTTTGAGAAGCCAGTGGAGCTTTGGGCACAGCTGATCACCATGGGTGGAGGTTCCTCTGTCCGACAGTTCCAGGCAGACAAGGACAGCTCAGGTACAGACTCCCACCACAGAATCCACAACATGACCTCCAAATGTGCACTGTGAAAAATATAATGCTGGAACTTTGTTATTGACAGTTTGTTCTTCCCTCCACCTGCAGACATTCCTGCTGGCAAGTACGATGTTGTGGTGACAGACCATGCCTGTCCACCATTGGTAGAGAAAAATGTGACATCACAGAAAGTCCCGCTGGTGTCTCCTGAGTGGCTCATCCAGAGTCTCATCTGCGGGGAGCGCCTGGGTTTCCATAGCAAGCCTCCGTACCACCACGACTACTCCTCCTCATAATCTGAGTCCACGTGTGCAAAATGCCTTTGACCATGTTAAATGTTCAGCATTAGTTCTGTTGCATGCCTCTGCTGTATATAACTTTATCCTGTCTGTTTTTATGGGATAATAAATTGTGACCCTTGTTTCATTTTAGTTGATTTAAGTTTATTTTCTCTACAGAGAATGGTACATACAAGGTTTTAATATTTACAGTTTATACAATGAGCTATAGCCTAAAGGGTCAGATCACCCAAACCACAAAAAACATTTCCCCCACTTGACTCTAGCGTATGTGCTAAGCTGTTGGGATCTGTCATTGAGATTTCTGCTTCTGGCCCTTCACAGTGGAAGTCAATGAAATCTGTTTACAGCATTTAAAAATTCAACAGCAGCTTGTCTTTGCAGAAACAATGTCCTGAGGTATGTTTCATGAAGCAGATTTGACCTAAAGTAAGTTACCATGAAAACCTATCGCAGGAGAGTACTTTAAAATAATAGTTCAACATTTTGGGAAACCCAGAGTGAGAGGAGAGGATCGGTACCATGACGCTACAGCCAGGAGATGGTTTGCTTAGCTTAGCATAAAGACTGGAAACAGCTAGCCTGGCCAGCTATGTCCAAAGGTGTTTATGCTAAGCTAAGCTAACTGTCTCCTGGCTCTGGTGAAGGCCACAAGCCGAAACACGTTGATAAAGTCTTTGTGCTACAACTGTTGCTGGAGTTTTGACCTCTGTAGATCTATTTGCTGTAGAAGTAAGCAAATAAGCGCATTTGTCTAACTATTCCTTTAGTTAAATTTATACACAGCTCTTAACCAGGCTTGAATTATTCTGATCACTTTAGCTCAAAGTTGCTTGAGCATGGTTCAGTTTGTAGCTACGCTTTTTATAGGAAGCTTCACCTCAGTCCTCACTGAGCAGCTGTCACTGGAACTACTTTCTACCAAAGAAATAGTCCCACTGAAATCTGTTCACATTGTGTCTGAAAAAACTATTTGCTGTTTTTTTTTCAAATGTCATTTTTCATTGCTGTGAGCACCAAAAACTATCTGTAGAGCTAGATACCACCAGAGGTGAGTGAGGAAAATGTATAATTTGGTTGAATTAACCCTTTAAAGATAATTTTAACAGGCATGCCACACTAACAGTATTTTGGTAAAGGACAAGACCGATGGGAGTTGCTTCTGTTCAGTGTGAGCGTTTAGCATAAATGGACATATCTCCAAATCTTAATCCTCTGCGCTCTTCTTAAACACTGAAAAGAAAGAAATTTAAGAACATTTTTGGATTAGCACCCTGTTTGATTAATGTATTCTAATAACTGTCAAGAGTGTCCGGTATCATGAATTTTCTGCACCTGGACATTTTATGCTATTTTCAAGCTAAGGAGATAATGTTGCGTGGTGGTATTCTGTTCCTACCTGCCCAGGGTGCCTCCAGCCTGCGTGTAATATTTGTTGTAGTCCAGTCGCAGTAACAGCTGAGCCAGATCAGAGTTTATCTGATGGTTCCTCACGCTCGAAAGGATTTTAAACAGTAAGGAGGACTGGCGTCTAAAGCCCTGAAATTTGAACGGGGCGGTATTACAAAATATATCTTTACATTCTTCCAGCATTAGACAAATAAGGAGATAAGTGACTCTACCTTGACCAGGATATCCAGCTGAGCAGTTCCCCTCTCGTCCAGTGACATCACACTCTGGCTGACCAGTGAGCAGAAGTTATGACACAGCTCGAGGATCTCGTTCAGACAGTGGAATACCTGAGGACGGAGACATTTATTAGGAGATAATTTGTCTTTCAGTCCGAAAAATGGGTGAATTTTAGCAGCAAATTAAGTTCCAACATCATTTTGGCATAGTGATTTATACCGGCTTCAGGAGGATGAAGGACTGGGCGAGCAGGTTGCTGAGGAAGTGGTCGTGGGCCAGTCTGATGCTCTCAAAGTCTCTGGTGGAGTTGATCAGCTGAAGCAGCTGAGAGAACTGAGACTCCAGTACGTCCACCTAGAGACAAGCAACAGGACAACAACTCAGCTAACGACGCAATGCTCCAATCATGGGGGTCTTTGAGCTTCATATGCTAAAATTTAAACTGCACAGTATATCCATGTCAGGGGCCAGAAGCATAAGCACTCTTTTCATGAGATTTATGAAGCTACACGTGTACAGTTTTGGTTTAAAAGTCTCAAGAATTGTGGACCTGCTCATGTGCACAAGCCTGATTTCTAGTCCTAAAAACTGTCAATGAACAGAACGGCAAAGAAGCACAATTTCAATGATTGTCTCTGTCGCATTGTCGAAGTCCTCCAATAACACGAGAGCAGTCATCGTACAAATAACCATCACGTCAGGCTGCTGCTCGTAGCACTCACAGTGGCAGTAATTCATCACATGTACCTGTAAACCATCTGCAGTGATCTCAATCATCATCGTCAAACTTGAGAAAGGTCATTAATAATGACTCGTACTGAAATACAGTTTACAAAGTGCTACCCTCAGGTTCTGCTAGAACCGTCTTTTGTTTTGTTTTGTTTTTTTAAATATAAGTTTCATGACGTAGACAGGTCCCAACCGGTTGACTATGTCAGCGTTGGTGTCGCAGGTTCAGGGCTGATTTAAAACAGTAGATGGCGTGTTGAGACATTTTCAACATTTGGTAAGAAATGTCAATATTAACACCAGCTCTGATGTTTCATCACAGTACAGTCATATCATTTAGTTAACAAAAAAACTTGTTTAAGTGTGCAGTACCACTTCAAAAAAAGAATCATGAGAATGAACAAGAAAATAGAACGATGTCAACTAGAAAAGCAGATTAAATAAAATGATAAAATTGAGCACACAAATGTAATTATTTAAAATAAAGTTTATACATGAGTCTTTGATTAGCACATTATAGAAATGTGTTTAGACTTCAGAAAATCATACCAACCTAAACAAATGTTTTTTATTAGATTGTGTTTTGTTATTAGATTCTGTCTCTCACCTTATTTTATTGCTTGATTTGTAGAATGCAAAAGTTAAAAGATGTATTATAGGTTATCTATATTACTATTATTAAATTTAATTTCATTCATAACAACAGGTTTGTGCTCTTCTTGTGTCTTACAAAAAAAGTAAGCTGATATGTGACTTGTGACTGCCATCTTTTTTTTAAAATAGGAATTTGGGAAATGGGTCAAAACTCTAATTATTTTTTCGTCCAGATGACTTTGAGTCTCTATTCTTTGAAGATTCTGGAAATACATTTAAAACTGCAGTAAGTTTTGTTAAACGACATTCTGCATGTTTTAAAGATAAACAGGGATTTATTTGCTCTTGAAAACCGTGTGTACTCATCGTTTACAGTATGCACGAGATGAACACTGTTTTTATAAATACTGGTTTACTGGATTATTACCTGCAAGTAGTACTGCAGGTTGTCGATCAGGAACGCCATGTGGTTGCGTAGTCTCCACTTAACAGCGTCTGTCTGGTTGGACTTGAGGTGTTTCCTCTGCATCTGTAGAGCCCAGCAGTGCTGGAGCTGCGACTGCACCCGCCGCACACTCAGCAGGTACCTGAACACGACGTTGTACCTGACGACAGAGAGGAGAGGATGCTCACCAGCTGTACTCACAACAGACAGACAAGTGAGTAAATGCTACAACAGGTAGCCTAATGAGTACGCACTTCTCCAAGACAGCAGGAGTGAAGAGGATGTGCAGAGGCCACTGAACCTTGTAGGTGAGACCGAGAGCCGCCCAACCTGTGGGAGGGACCTCGCGAGGGGAGGTGTCTTGTGGAGGAGTGGCTCCATCTCTGGGGCCTGTCACCTCTGAAAAAAAAGAAAAGCATAATAACCATTAAGACAGACATATGGAGAATGAGTGCTCTGGGTGATCAGAGGAGTTGGATTCACCATCTGAAGGCTTCGTGTGATTCTGTAATGAATGGTGACTGATCTGAAGCATTTGTTATAATACAAACTGATCTCACTTGAGCACATAAGTCTCAACGTAGTGTGTGTTGTGTTAGAAATAGAGTTGCAAGTAGTGATTATTTCCATAATCGATTAATCAGTGGATTTGTTTTTGGTTTTATCTTCACACTGTGTGTTTTGTCTGACGAACGGTTCAAAACAAAAGACATTTCATTTTACAATGATATAAACCACAGAAAAGCAGCAAATCCTCCAATTTGAGAAGCCATAAACAGAGAATGCTCTGTGTTTGTGCTTAAAAAAATGAGTTAAACAATTATCAACATTGTTAAATTTCTCTCGACTGACTAATGTAATAATTGTTTCAGCACTAGTTAGAAGGTTTGGTGTGAAGTAAAAGTCAATTTCTGTTTTCAAGCAGCAGTTTAGTTAAACAAATGATGGGTACATCTGCCTCCAACACTCAAAATAATTACATCCTGTCGTTTCCTAAACACTTTTCCTCGAACCTTGAAGGAAAAAGTCATGAGGTTGAGGAAAGATGTGAAGGAGAATTCATAAGGAATCAGGAAAAGACAGAATCTGCTCTCACACTAGGCTACGTAATTATGCGACGGCAGATGTTATTGACGTGGGTCTGCCGTGGTTGCTGTAAATGTTGCTGCTGCAAGGAATTGTGGGACGGCATTATCTCCTTTGGTAAAGGATGGTCCAGTGTGCCCTATGCTGAAGGAGATAAGAAAGGAAGCATTGAAGCACCTTTCCCTAGCATTTAGAGAATTGGACCAGCTCTTATCGTGGCTGCCACTTCCGGGTCATTTCACGCAGTTAGAAACCTTCCTGAGCAAAAGAGACTATTCCACCACCGCCCATGTTGTGAGATTGCCCGGGTTACTGTGTAGATCAGAGCTGCAGTTTGATCATAAAACCACTGGATGGCGATAAACACCAAATAAAGGAGAGCATCATCTCAAAGTAAAAAAGGTTTCTATTATATTTCAGTCTCCTAAATAGGTTTTAAGATCAGTAAGCTCTGGTCAGCAGCACACCTTTGCTGTCTTTGCCCTGGTAGTCTACAGTGAGGTGCAGCAGAGGCAGCAGGTTGTCGTCGTCCAGGAGCACCTTATGAGCTGCCTGCTGAAAGGCCACGTTTACATCTGGAACAGAAAACACATGACATTAAAATGCACGCAGTTCTTCTTCTGACAACCGTCACCGTGAGTAGTAAACAAGTCCTGAATGCAAACACATTGTTACACCCTGTTGTGGTTACCAGTTGCTGCAAGTGGGGATGTTGGAGCAGCAGCACCTTCACAAGCACTCTGTGCAATGTAACTACTGAACAATAAAGCCTGGGGGAAAACTACTTCTCAGTTAGGTTTGCAGATTAAAAGTTACCGTGCTCAGTGACGGCTGTTGGAGGCGTCTTCAGCATGTGCTGCGCAAGGTCAATAAAAACCTGGTAGAGCTCGCCACGACCCAGCAAGTAGAAGTCCTTAATAATCTGGAAGAAAATACAAACGTCAGCGCTGTTCATTTTGCACTGATTTATGATCCAGAACTGAGTGTGATTAATGCAAACCTTGAGCTGTTCGAGCAGATCTGACTCCTCCACCATCAACGTCCAGAGATGCTGCAAGGCAGAACGAGTGTGACGTTTTAATTTTGTCACTTTGAGCGTGGTAGTTTAACTTGGATGTTATGTAGTTGAAAGAAGAAAATAATGCAGTAGTATGTGAGCTCACCTCAGCCACTGTGCTCCTGATGCGATCAATCAAATTTTCAAAATCCACCAGGCTGAAAAGAGGTTGCCGTTTGAGTCTGTGCAGCTCGGCAGCAAACATGTCCTCCTGGTGCTTCAGTATGGAGCCTAAAATAAGCAAAACAATATTCTCTTAGTGATATAAAGACAAAATTTAGAGTATGCAGGTACAAGACTTCACTTAGATCATAGCACGATAGACTACCAGCTCTAGATGGGCTGTGGTTGTGGTTTTCAAACATCTGGACAGATTCTCCAACGAAGAGGATCTTCTCAGCCACTCTGATGGGAATGTAGGAAGGCAGCATCTCTGTTCGCAGGGAGAACTGCTGCAGAGACGGAGCCAGCATGTTCTCCTCCTCGACCAGCCTCTGCACCACAACACAGCAGGACATCATCAGCACGTAAAAGGCCTAACCCTAACCCTTGTCCGCTGTTGGATGTGGGCCTGTATCTCTGACTGCAGTTCTCACCAGGTCCTGTAGCTCTCTGAGCTGTTTCCCGCTCAGGCCTCCTAGCCCCAGGTCCTCCTCCTCCTCCTCCTGGTTGGCAGCAGCTCCTCCTGCACTGGGCCCCTGCTTCACGAAAAACTCCTCGCTTTGGTCCAGCAGCAATCCGTGCAGCATCCAAGCTGCTAGCTGCTTGTACATCACACCATGGCACACAGCAAGAATCCTGCACAATGTATAAAAAAAACATCAACACAAAGACACACAGAAAACATTTTTATATCTTAGTGTGACAAATCATAAGATAACATGACAATACAGAGGATTTTATGACACGCATTGTAGAGCAAGACAACGCACATCGCAGCTCAAACATACCTATAAAATGGTGCAAAGTAATTTTACCCATAACCCTTCCCTCATTTATAGTGGTCCTCCAAAATAAGAGGTAGTGTTTAAATAACTCCACTATGGAATGGGATGTCAATCATGACTTGTATACGTCAGCAGAACCGACACCAGAACGGAAACTATGTATAAAAAATGACATCAAAAGGAGTGGAGGGCCATTTTTTCTACTTCTTCTTCTGTTGTTTGCCTACAGGTTAATCTAGCTTAAAGTCGTGCCCTTTTTTTCTTGAACTATTTGCACGGTGTTACAGGGTAGCTGTAGCCCTTCATGCCAAGTGCAGCTGTGACAAAATCAAGAAATCAAATCAATCAAAAATTGAAAGGAGATAGCGAGAGCTCAACAGTTACTGCATCAGTCAGGTTTTAAGCTGGGACACCACACGAACGCACAATCAAAAGAAGGGTCAAGGCCAAGGGAAAAGGGAAGAAATTTATTTTATAGACAGCTGAGATAAAACATCTAAACACACGCCATCAAGTGTCAAATAGACATGAACTGTCAAATTGTCAAAGGGAGCCAACTTACTTTTCCAAGGCCATACGTACAGGAGGAAGCCCCCCACAGCTGTGCTTGTACACCGTCTCCAGGATCTGACAGCCATGGATCTAAAGCAGCACACACAAGACAAGCTGTCACTTCTGTTACCCAGGTGTTTCTCCAGATAAGTAGATCCAGTTTTCTAGTCATTTCCTTCAAGGAGCTCCAACAGTGGTACCTGAGCTTTCAAGTCATGCTTCAGTCAGTCTCTTTGTTCCTTTAATTTGCATAAAATGTACTGACAGATGAATAAGCTGCACCCTAAAACAATACTTATGTTAGCAAATTGTTGAGCAAGTTACAGCAAATGTCTGCAAAATTAAATGTGAATCAGTGAGTGTTTCCATCAACTACCTTCATGCGGCTATATAGTCAAGAGGATGTAGCTGTCAGTAACTGACACATTATGGCATGTCATTGCTGCTTCCCACTAAGAAGAAATTTGTGTTTTCTCTCAATTTTTAATGAATTACTTTGGTCTCTTGATCCACATATATTTTGTTGTGTTTTTAATTGGCTGCTATGATGATAAAGGGGGATGACGTGCAACAAGGGCTCTGGTTTGCACTTCAATCAGGGATGTCTGGGTTACATACCCCCCCGGCTTTCTGGTGAAGTGGAGGCCTGTTGTAATCTTTTTCGGTTTAATGATTTATCCCCTCCTAATCACGTGCAACATGGGGAGCACTGTGCACCACCCTAAGCTTATATTTCCTGGCGAACTACTTCTATTAACAACCCTTACCTTCTGTGATTTTATAGTCTCTACCACCACCATCACAGAAGGAAACAGCAGCTGGAACTTAAAGAAAAAGTACAGTGTTAGACAAACATATGTTTAACTGTAGAAAGACTTTTCAATGGAAAAACTCTTAAAATGATCCCTTTAGAAGTTTCATTAATGCCTTACCTGATCAAGCTTGTAATTCACATGAGATATTGTCAGATGTGGATCTCCAAGGAACTGAAACACACACACACACACACACCAGTTAAATGAGCATCCGGTCACATGCTTTTACATGCCATTTATTCTTGTTGGTTGTGTCACCATTTTACCTCCTGTTCAAGGTCCAACAGGGCCTGTCTGTACGGCTGCAGCACAGAGTCCAGCCCTGTGCAGAAAGCTCGCAGGTAAATTCCATGAAGTCCCGTCTGGCTGGGCTGGTTCGTGTGATGTTCCTAAGAGAACAAATTGTTGAGAAAAATCCAGCGAGCAAGATTTATTCATTTTATAAACAGAGAAACCGCGTCTTAGATAGAGAAGGGTAAGGTACTCTTTACTGAATATGTAATCTAAACTGAATATGTATATGTACTGTATATCTTCCTGAAACAACACTACAGATGCAGTTAGATAGTTAGTATTCCTATAAAAAGGTGCATCTCTAAATTGTCATTTTAGAATTGACATTTTTACTTAAGCTAAAATTCTAACATGTTGTTATATGGCATCTGGGGACTTTACTCACTTGTGGATGCACATGGCCGGTGTGTTGCTCTATGAACTCTGTAAAGCGTATGTAATCGGAGCCCAGCTTAGAGAGTCGGTTGAGGACGCTGGTCTCACTGGGGTGAAGGAAGGGCAGGTCCTGGGACACCTGTGGGTGAAACAAAGTGGTCCGTATGCCTCTAATACACAAAGGTTACCGTGGTGCACGGTCATTTCGCTGCCTATTGATTGGTCAGGTTGAACCCTGTAGAATGGCGGTGAAGTGAGGCTGAGAGTGAGAGTCTCCAGGTGAGGTGAGGCTGTGAGTCTCCAGGTGAGGCTGAGAATCTCCAGGTGAGGCGACCTGGAGACTCTGAATTGCTTAAATGTGTGAGTAGTTGACTGCCTATATACGTTATATATATGCTAACTTACGCTAGCACAATCGTATTACTATACTGTAGTGATGTGTCCTTCCGTGTCGAGGCTTCGAAGCGTGTGTCGAGTAATCCAGGAAGATTTTTGTGAAGCGCGTATCGAGGCTTGTGTTGATGACGTTCGAAGCCTCGCGAGTCGGCCGTACCACGTGACTGATTCAAGAAATGGTTCGCGATTCGAAATATAAGGGGCAGCGAAACGCAATGGACCCCCCTTCACATTTTGTGGACTTGGGACTTTATTGCGCGTTTGTTTGCAATCTATTCGAGCTTCTTTTTTTTGCGATGGAACCAGCAAGAAAGAGGAGATTTTCCCCTGTGACAACACAGCGTATCCCTTGTTCTAATGTCTTTCTTCTGATTTTAAAAGGTGAAGTGTCTGTTGTGTTCAAAAGAACTTGGATACAACCATAACACCTCATCTATGCTGAGGCATTATAGGGCCCTGCATGAAAACAAGGAGACCAACCAAGGTGGACTAAGCTCAGGTAAGCTATTTTAGGATGCAATGATAAGACAGCATACAAACATAAAATTACATGGTACATTTGTATTAGACAACATTAATTTATATTTTAAATGTGACTAATTAATGACATCTGTAATTGAATACTGCATTTTTTTGTCATCAGGAGAGAAGAATGATGTGGATGAGGCCTTGGTCAATATGGTGATTGAGGATTCCCAGCCCTTCACTATTGTGGAGGACAAAGGCTTCAGAAAGCTTGTTAAAGCTTTGAACCCTACCCATGTTCTCCCCACAAGGCAGGTGTGAGCACATGAAGCATTTTTCCCCATTTCCCCATATTTGCCATTCCAAGAGTGTTCTCTTCTTTCCTTTAGGCTTTGAAAGCTATGATGGAGGACAGATATAAGGAATCCAAGAAGAAAGCCAAAGCCATTGTGTCGAAGGCATCTGCAGTTAGTTTAACATCAGATATGTGGACCTCTATCAACACTGATGCGTATCTAGCTGTGACATGCCATTTTATAGATGCAAGCACCTCTTTGCATTCTGTTGTTTTAGGGGTGCTGCATTTCCCTGAGGCACATACTGCTGAAAATTTGGCTAAAGCAAAAGCAGCACTTATGTCAGAGTGGGGTATTACACACAAAGTTACTTGCCTTGTGACTGATGGTGCAGCAAATATGGGTGCTTGTGCCAAGGAGCTTCGTTTGCGTCACACAAATTGTGTGGCGCATACTTTCAATTTACTCATAAAAAAGGCTCTTGACCAAAACACTGTATTGTCTGACATCCGGGCCAACTCTAGGAAGATAGTGGGCTATTTCAAGAGCAGCACCACTGCAAAGGTGAGTTCCATTATTTCGCCGTTTTGTTTAAGTTGCTGCTGCAGTGACACTTGAATTAATCACTTTTTGTTGGCTAATTTTATAGGAGAGGCTGACACAGGTGCAGGAGCAAATGGGCCGGCCGGCACTGAAGCTAATTCAAGAGGTGGATACACGCTGGAACAGCACATACCATATCCTCCAACGTGTTTATGACCTCAGGTAACCTGTAGGAGCAGCTTTGGCGGGCCTACGCACTGACATTGCCCCACTCTCATCAGAACAGTATGAAATTATCGCAGAATGTCTAAAAGTGCTGTCCCCATTTAATGATGCCAAAGTTGAGCTGTCAGAGGAGAAGAGAGTGCCTGGATCAAAAGTCATTCCCCTTTTATCAATGCTACACCACGCACTGGAGAAGGAGGAAATGGGAATTGTCCAAACTCCAGAGAGCAAGGCAATGGCTGAGAGTCTGAGGAGGCAGTTTAGGGAGAAGCTATACACTTTGCAGTCAATGAGCATCGTGTCACTGGCGACACTGCTCGATCCCAGGTTTAAAAAGATAGGCTTCTTTAGCCCCAATAAAGCAGCAGATGCCGAGAAGAGGCTCACTGCTGAATGTGCTGCTGTTATACGAAACAGCGCGTCTTCCTCCTCCTCCTCATCATCATCGTCATCATATCAGAAGCTTCTCAGCCTGTGACTCAAGGTAATCGATACATTCTAATTGTGTTATTGTAGTTAGTCACTTACAGCCTGTTTGTCTGTCTTAGGTAGCAAACTGTGGCATCGTTTGGACACCACAGTCCTGCAGACGAGGACCCAAAATGTCACTGCGGACGCAACAGTGGAGGTCCAAACGCACCTGGGTGAACCCAAACATTGAAAGATTGAAGAACCCCCTAGAGTATTGGGAAAGACAGAAAAATGTATATCCCAACTTGTATAAACTTGCTGCTGCTTTTCTCTGTACCCCAGCTTGACCTGTGCCCTGTGAAGGGGTATTTTCTAAAGCAGGCGAAAAAAAGAAACCGCCTGAGGCCCAGCGCTGTGGAAAAGTTGCTATTTTTAAGTAAGAAAGAATAAAATGTTGTCCCTAGTAACACAAGCACGGTCACATCACAGCCCTCTCCCCAATTTGTTCCCACTAAAGACAGACACCATATTAATAAGATCATCATTTATGTATTGGCATCACAAACATCCTTCATTCATTCATTCAATTCAAAGCTTCACACACCAAAGCCATGGTGTGTATAATAATATAATATAATATAATATAATCACTCTGCCTGTTTTACATTTATTGTCCACTAGATGGCGCCATGAAGCTTCGGCCCACGGATGGAAAGCTTCATGGCGCCATCACGGACAACAGCACCGGATCGATATGTTGGGCCCGTTAAAGAAGCAATAACATGTTTATTTACAAGAGTACAGAACGTGTTGGCGTCGTTTTCAGTTTTACCTGCAAACCCGTCCGTTTATTCCACGCGAAGATCGTCCCCGGGTACCCGCTCAGCGCCAGCAGCAGCTCGTGGATCATGTTGGCCTGAAACGGAAAACGCAGCGGCGGGTTTCTCGCTCGTCCACGCAAACAACGCGGGACGCGCGCCCCGTCATTTCCGCTTATCGTACTTTGATTTTTTTTTTTTTTTTAAAAACGCCGCAGAAGCGCAGTCCGTTGCTTCGGGGATTAAGCGAGCTCCGCGGGGCAAACGTTAGCACGGCAGCCTGTGGCTAGCACCGCGCGCTTCTGGGAAATGTAGTCCCCCCCCCCTCCCCCCCCTCAAAAAAAACGGCGTGTCGTCACTCCTGCGTCATCAGTGGTCACGTAGTCAGCTAGCAACACACTGCAACGGACAGAGCTCGGTGCGTCGTAGTTACAAGTCAAAACGATTAACGCTACCGGCGGTTTTTTATTAAGATTAATAACGTGTCATAATTACCCGCGAGGCGTTTAGCAGAGCTGCCGTTAGTCGGCGGGACGTTTGGCTGAACTTAACGCTAGTTGCTACCTGTTTAGTGTGTGTTTACTGGTTAGCTCTGCTAGGCTACAACAACACCGGCTGTATGCAGCCTGAGCGCTGACTAGTAGGTTCACGGTTATATCGGGTTAATTAGACCAGTTAGCTGTACTAACCTCTGTTCCGCACAAATAAATGAGCGAGTGTGGGTTTTCTGTGCTTCCCACACGGTGTTTGTTGTCGCAGGGATGGCGGGGGAGAGGAGCGGAGAGGATGTGGTTTCAGAGTACCTGGGCCAGAACCCGCAGCTGGCCCAGTGGGTCGACTCTTTAAGGGGGTACTGCGAGAGCAACAAACAGTGGCTCGCTCGGAGGGAGTTCGTCATAAGAAACGTGGAGGCTTTCCCCACCGTGGAGCCGGGAGTCCCCAGCAGCGGTCTGGACCGGCTGCTGTCCCTGTCCATGGTCTGGGCCAACCACGTTTTCCTCGGCTGCAGGTGAGACGCACAGACCAGGAGTCCACTTGTCTCTGTTCTCTTCGCCCCTCAGCTATCCACAGGCTGCAACGTCCCAACAGAATAAGAAAAATGTCGTATTAGGACTTGTGTGTGTTTACTTGTCCCCTTTGTGCATTCCTGTCGTGACAGGTTTTGTTAGTAACTGTAACTGGGTGCAGTCGTACCTACAGTTTGCTTTATTTTGTTCAAACCATAGTCGATAACCTTACTTTGTTGCTTTTTGGTTTGTTCAGATTCCCCCTGCCCAGTAACAAGGACAAACCAAGAACTTGTGTTTTGTTTTTTTACAGTTTTGATGACCTGTCGCTCTGCCAGGGTACACATGTTGGCAGCAGGATGCAGTCAAAACTCATATAGTCACTTTTTCTAAACACGATTGACACAAAATAGCTGAATATGAAGTATAGATCCAGACTTCATTTTGATATTTCAGTTTTTCTGACCATAAGTGACTGTTGGATGTCAGATAACCATTTTTTTCTGATTGTACCATTAACCCTTTCATTTTATAGTTGTTTCTGTAACAGGTTGGAATTGCATTCTGTTATTTTCTGGCACCCATGGTTAATTCTCGTCTAGTAAAAATTCACATAATCTGCTCCAAACGTTGTTATGATGTTGACCCAAGGTATTTAACTGTTTAAATGTCCAGTTAGTCCTGATCTTCATAAAACTGGGAAGAGTTAATCTGTTAAGCAGTGATTTTTTTAACACACATAAAACACAGGCACAGACCAGGAGTCCACTTGTCTCTGTTCTCTTCGCCCCTCAGCTATCCACAGGCTGTAATGGACAAGATCAAGGAGATGGGTGAGGGGATAGTCGTCCACGATGCCCCAGTTCACAAAACCACAAAAGACGGAATTATGGCCAAAGGAAAGCGGAGTGCCACAGCTGGTAATGCTATGCACATTTTTAATAAAGCAGACTACTGTGTTTACTTCCGCAGCAACTGAAATATTTTTAATTAACCAGGAACGGTTCAAAATGACACCCGGTTTTTGCAATACCATTATTTTATCATTTCAGCTTGTTGGGGATACACAGAGTGACAGAAATATAGACATTAATGACACTGTAGTAAGCATAGTGGCCGATAGTGGTGTTGTATTGGGTTGCAATATGTTGTGTTTCTAATATTTTGTTCCCCAGTGTATGTAAATGAGGGTGGAAATATTAGAAGCAGTTTTCAACACGGTGCAATCCAGCACCACCACAAACATTACAATAGTAAATTCTTCCCTGATGGAGTCTCAACAAAAACAGAAATTAAAGCAGAAATAGTCATCCACAGCATTTTGTCATGTTGCTGATGTTTTGTGTTTGGTTTAAAATATTGTGATATTTGTTTGTTTTCATATAGCCCATCCCTAATGATTCATAATTTAAAATAACAGTACATAGTAAAACATTTTCTTCTTGTTGATAACTGCATTTTGACTGCTAATATTAAAATGTTTGTCCTTCTGAGTCACATCACTTTTTTATTTACTGTACATATTGTTTTTATTTTGCCATTCAGCCATAAGAAATGTAGTGATTCCAATGAAAAGTTGTCTCAAAGCAAAAGCACACATTAGGGATTACCAAAATCTGGTTACCTTGAATGGCCTGTATAAGCAATGTGACTAATTGTAAGCTACGAATAATTTCGATAGTGGGAAGGACTCTGTGCACCCCCACAAACTTTCCGTAGCTCGTTATGGACCACCAGCGTGTTTCAGTGCTATTTTCTATTACAGCAGGGTTTCAGTGTAATTACCTACATGCAGGTTTTTTTCTTTCCACACCCACACCTGAGGCTGGAGTCTGTTTCCTCATTAAATGCTGTGTCTTTGTGCAGTCAGCAGTGTCCTGCCTGTTGTGTCATCATTTGCAGAGGGCGACGCTGATAGCTGTGTGAAAAGGGCCAAATGTGGGCCTAATGAGCTTGACAGTCGACCTGCCGGGAGGACATCTACGTGGGCTGTGGGTCAGAAATCAGGCCCCCTTCCACAGGCTCCAGCAGAGCACCAACCCTTCTTCAACCGCCTCTACAAGGCGGTGGCCTGGAAGTTGGTGTCGGCAGGGGGCTTCGGTCCCAACTTGGACCATTTTGAAATACTTCGTAGCTGCGTAGAGTCATGTAAACAGACCCTGGCCTGTGTGTTTGTGCCACTGAAGGACATTGCAGGCCTCCCCGCAGTTCGCACGCAGAAGGAAGGCCATGTGTGTGAGATTCGCTGTCAGACTGTTTACATGGGGACAGGGTACGGGCGTGATGAGTCCGCCGCCAAAGCCATGGCTTCCAAAGAGGCCCTAAAAGTCTTTCAGGGGCGAAAAGTGACAGTAAAGATCTGCAGACGGAGGTACAAAGGGAGAGATGTGGAGGATTTGATGTTGTTGGACGAACAGCCTCGGAGTCAGGGCTTCCCTCCTGCACTCAGCTACCCTTTTCAGGACGAGCAGCTGGAAGATGCTTCTTCATAGAGCAGACAAGTTGTGAAGTTTGCCCTGCTGTGATGCCTGCTGGGAGCATGGGCAAGTGACATTTACTTGATGGAGCTACTGAAGAAACTCATGACCGTGTCGGGACCAGGCTGTTATGCAGCTGAACATCATTACTAGACTTGAGAATCACAGAGTAACTTAGAGCATTAATTATGATGGTTTTCCCACAATACTTTGGTATCATAATACAGGTGACACACTGTTAGACAAATATCTGGGATATATCACCAAAACAACATCTTATACTGTATTGACTACATTTTCAACCACTTTAAGTTTCACAGAGTTTTATAGACAGCAAACGGTGTAACAACGTGCGTGAAGTTGGAGCATGTGCCATCATTTAAACTACAGTTTAATAGTTAATATAAAGGAAGGATAAAATGCCACCTTAGTATTGTAAGAGAATGTATTGCATTATATTGATGTGATTATTTGTCCCAACAAAATAAGAAAAATGTTTTGGCCAGTACATCGTATTAGGAGTTGTGTGTATATACTTTTCCCCTTTGTGCATTCCTGTCGTGACAGGTTTTGTTAGTAACTGTAACTGGGTGCAGTCGTACCTACAGTTTGCTTTATTTTGTTCAAACCATAGTCGATAACCTTACTTTGTTGCTTTTTGGTTTGTTCAGATTCCCCCTGCTCAGTAACAAGGACAAACCAAGAACTTGTGTTTTGTTTTTTTACAGTTTTGATGACCTGTCGCTCTGCCAGGGTACACATGTTGGCAGCAGGATGCAGTCAAAACTCATATAGTCACTTTTTCTAAACACGATTGACACAAAATAGCTGAATATGAAGTATAGATCCAGACTTCATTTTGATATTTCAGTTTTTCTGACCATAAGTGACTGTTGGATGTCAGATAACCATTTTTTCTGATTGTACCATTAACCCTTTCATTTTATAGTTGTTTCTGTAACAGGTTGGAATTGCATTCTGTTATTTTCTGGCACCCATGGTTAATTCTCGTCTAGTAAAAATTCACATAATCTGCTCCAAACGTTGTTATGATGTTGACCCAAGGTATTTAACTGTTTAAATGTCCAGTTAGTCCTGATCTTCATAAAACTGGGAAGAGTTAATCTGTTAAGCAGTGATTTAAAAAATGACTCCACACTGAGTTTCTGCAATCAAAGTGATGCTACAAAGAACTGACTGAAGGTTTGAGTTTTGTATTCCAGTATACAGTGTGTTTAAGGACAAGTTTTCAGCTTTCGTGTTCTTCTTAAATACTTTTCGAACTACTTTTCCCATGATACTGTACACAGAAGTACTAAAGGCTACTGCTTTTATTTCATCTTTTAAGTTCACTGATTAAAAAACACTGTTGCGTCATGATTAAGAAAATTCCTTTGAACAGTTGGATGCAGTCAGTGTGTTCAGTCATGATGTGTTTGAGGGTAAAGTGCTGCTGTGATTTTTGTTTCTTTTTCTTTCTAGTCTGGGTTGAAGGTGAACAGGTTT
The DNA here is from genome assembly GCA_005408345.1 of Macquaria australasica. Lineage (NCBI taxonomy): Eukaryota > Metazoa > Chordata > Actinopteri > Centrarchiformes > Percichthyidae > Macquaria > Macquaria australasica. Next base: position 341,931 of record SEMN01000324.1, read on the forward strand.
GCAATGAAGTGTGAATATCCACGCTGTTCTTTGTTACTGTATGTTTACACCAGTGGTCCTGTTTCTATATATTTTTAAAATAAACATGATTTAACCCAGTAAAGTTTATTTGTTTTCTACCCAGCACCCATTTTCATAACAGCAAGGTGATTTTTGTGTAGCAGCCAATAATACTTTCTATCACCATGTTAACAATCTCATTTCACAATTTCACAATAGAACTTAAAAGTACAGTTAGCGAAAAAGATATTATTGGAATCCATATGTTGAATTGTGTCACTTCCTCTCATTAGTGGTAATTGGCAAGTTCAGACACAACTGAAGTGGATGACTCAGTTCCTCATTAGAGATGGTTAAATAGATGCTAGCAGTGCAGATCATAATTAGAAATTCTCAGTAATTTGAGTGGCATTCATGCTTGACCTCCCCTCACAGCTGAAACGCAGCTATTGTTTCTGGCAGCATGATGCCTTCGGCCTCATCAACACATGACTGCACCCTGGCGTTCTTCACCTCATTAGACAATCTGAACTCCAGCACTGATATGATCTGTTACGTGGTCGATGCTTAAGATAGATAGATAGATCTCAGGCCTCACCACTAGAGGGCAGCAGTGCTTATTGGTGATATTGAACTCAAATAGACTCCCTGTTATTGCGTGTGTGTTTGTGTGTTTAGGGGACCTCAGACTAAAGTCCAGTTAATTGGGCTTGTCCAATTGGGGACAAAATCCATGTCCGTAATTGGGAAAAAGCTGATTTTTGGGTCAGTGGTTATGGTTAGAGTTAGGGGTAAGTCTTCAGGAAATGAATGTAAGTCTATGTAATGTCCCCAAAAGTGACCTAAGTAAACGTGTGTGTGTGTCACAGAGACTTTGCCTGTTCAACCTTTAAGAAAAGAAAAACGTAGAAACTGATTTTGTTTGACCTTTGCTTTTCACAACATTGACCACACTATTAACTTACATAAAGCAGTCCCCTTCAACATTTAGTGTATCTGATATTATAATTATAATATAATCAGGGTTACTCTTTGTTTAATACAAAGCAGGAAACACAATAGTACCACTGCAAATCTCACTTTGTTAATCCATCAGTTGGAACGCTGTATACACATCCTGAAGGGTCACTGATAAAAGTACTACAACAACCCCAAAACACTAAAACACAAAATGTAAAAAGTATCACAATCTAGTGTACCCCGAGGTACAAAACCAGCCACAAACTTCAAAGTACTGCACACACTTTCACTAAAACTACAAAAATACCACAATCTACAAATATCAAACATTTTATGTTGTAATACTTTTTAGTAAGTTTTCTGGTACGTTGTTTTGGTACTTTGCAGACAAAAGGCTTTGTTGTGCTTTGTGGTATTTTGGTACTTTATGGAACATTTTGTGGTAGTTTGAGTTTTCTGGAACATTTTTTGGTACACTTTGTGACACTCAATGTTATATAGTATACTTTTGTGGTACATGGTGGTTCGTTTCTCGTGATATTTTGTAGTACTCGATGTGGTAGTTTATGGTACTTTGTTGGTCTCTGTTGTTCTTTGTAGTTTGTAGTAAATGCTGATATGTTTTGTGGTCCTTGATGGTACTCCTGAGCCTTGTGTTCTCTTGTGGTTTTGGGAACTTTGTAGTGCTCAATGTGGTAGTTAGTGGTAAATGCTGATGTGATGCTTTGAGGTGCTTGATGGTACTTTCTGGATTTTGATTCTTTCAGGCACTTGGTGGTTATTTTTGGTACTTTGTGGTTCTTTGTAGTACTGGTTGATACACTCTTGTGCTACAAGGAATGTTTTCCACTGGACAGGAGGATCCACACAGAAGACTGGACTCTCCTCTCTTTGATTTAATCTTATATTTTGACAATTTATTGGAGAGTAACAATGAGAGAAGTAGTAGTAGTAACTGGGAGAGAGAAGTATGAATTCAACTAATGTCCCTGACTGGTATTAAACCACAGACAATGCATTTACACGGTGTGCATCTTAACCACTAGGCCACCAAGACGCCCAGACTCTCTTCTTTTTATACATCTATTTATTTATCTGCCTCTTTCATGAGCAGTGATAATAATAGTCATAGCCATCACATTACATGCAGTTTGTACTGTATGTATTGGCACACACCAAGAGCAAAGTAAAGTCAGGTAGAGCTCTGTGTGCACGTGTTCACATGTAAATCAACTTCACTGCCTCAAGCATTGTCTGGTGTTGATGTATTGAGCAGTTTACTCCCAACAATGTCATTCACAGAGAGCAATCTCTATTTCAGACTGTATCATTCGTCACCTGTTCTGTATCTCCATCCATCACACTCTCAATCATCTTCTGCCTCTTTCTCTCTTTCACTTTCTCCGTGTTTCCGTCACCATCTCTATCCGTCATTCTTTACTTCTCTGTCAAATTATCACATACAAACAAACGTTTTTCCCAACGGGCGATTGCTGCAGGTTTGAATTGTGTCACTGTGTGAAAAAAAGGCCCTTATCCACACATGCAATCTCTGTCAGAATTGGAAGTAATTCCCCGAGGAATCAATAACGACTCCTCGCTGTCTGGAGAAAGTATTGCTGTTCAGGAAGATAAACAGTCTTATTGTCCATGAATGTTTCTGGCTGTCCTGTGGCTTGTGGAAGTGTTTCTATTTCTGTGCATTCAACCCCTTACTTGACTTTAAAACATGCAAAAACGACAAAGTTTGGAGTTTTTAAATATCAACCGCAAAAAGATTAATAAAGCATTTCTTCAGCTCACTTTGCAGACCACATGGCACATGACAAACCACAAGACGAGGTGAGGTGAGTAGGTGGGCCCACCCCCGAAAAATAGGGCTATCGTGAAATTCACAATGTAATTCGACACATGAACCAAAATAATAAGGACTCATCCTCTAGGGGCCAACAATGTCCCGTATTTGGTGAGATATCTCACTCTGGAGCAAAGTGTTGGACTGGCGAATAAACCTACCAGTGGGCACTGTCTTCCTTGCAGGGCAAACATCACTTATATTTAAACAGATTAAACTATATTTTATAAGTCGAACCATACAATTATCTGTCTGTTCCAAGTTTTAACTGTCACACATGATCACTTGAGATAATGTCAGTCTCTGTTAGAAATAATTTCCGAGGAGAGATCTTAATACTGGAGAGAGAAACCTCTGTGAAGTGGAGTTTCTGTCCATCATGTCTTAAACCCTGAGGGAGTCCCTCCACCCGTCAGTGAAATATAGCTTTTCCAGGAAATAACAGGACAAACAGGAAAAAGAGTGTGGTCAGTTTGATCGACAGCACGAACAGTCTGCCTTTAGGTCCATGTTGACTTCCCAAATGGTAAAACACACACACCCACACACAGCCAAGCAAAGACGGACTAAGTCAACATTTTGTGCTCATCTCTTCTGCATTATTGATAACTGCTGACAGGTAGCAGAGAGGGAGGGTGGACACGAGATGAGCGCAGTAATGTGGAATATGATGATGCTGCCAAGTTAACTAAAACATCAGCGAGGAGTCAAGAAAAATATGATTAGAGGGAGCTTAAGGCAATAATTTCAGATTGATGATAATGATCGGTGTTTCTTAGTTGAATCCAATTGATTAACTATACAGTGTCAGTTGTCCTGGTGCTACAAATGATAATACTCTATGACAGTAAACAGCTCAATGTAATGTGAGGACGGAGGGTGGAGACACAGACGTGATGGAAGACGTATTCAGATCCTTTACTTAAGTAAAAGTAGTAATACAACAATGTAAAAATACTCCATTACAAGTAAAAGTGCTGCATTCAAAGAAAATACTTAAATAATCAAAAGTAAGTAAGTACTAGAGTGGCCACTTTCACAATGTTACATTATTATATTATATTATTGGATTATTATTATTGATGCATGAATGTGAAAGCACCATTTTAATGCTTTCAAGGTGGAGCTCATTTTATCTACTTTATATATTTCTGGGTAGTTTAATCTACATTAATCATATTTGATAAACTGATCATATGTTGTGTCTTAATCTGCTGAGTAACTACAGCAGTCTGATAAATGTTTTGGAGTCAAGAGTAGCAGAAAATGGAAATACTTAAGTGAAGCACGAGTACCATACCTGAGTAAATGTACTTATATTCCACCACTGATGTACAGAACTCACCATGTCAGAAAAACAATAATTCATGTGTATTTTTTGCAACTTTTGTGCATTATAAGAACCAGATTTTTGTTATGGGTTTCATTTTGTGATACACCTGAACATACAGTATGTGCCACCCTTTGTTATCAGAGGAGATGATCGTCATGAGCTCATGATCAGATGGTGCACTGTGAAGGTGATAACTGCTAAAAACAGACATGTTTTAATTAAGATATTTAAAATGACTCTGCTTTGAACGAGTCTTTGTGTTTGATACAAAAATCTATTATTTTTAGAAATGTATTATTATTATTATTATTATTATTATTACTATTATTATTTGGGCATTTTGTTCCTTTATTTGATTGATAGCCGACAGTAGAGATATGACAGGATATGTGGGGAGAAAAAGATGGGGATGCAACAAAGGTCCCCATCCAGACACAAACCGGGGACATTTGTGTTTCATGGTCGGCATTGCACCTGAAACCCTAGACCACCGTGCAGGGCACACCCGGTTAGACATTCAGTCTGTGAATCTGAAAGCTGGAGGCTGCGAGTTTCCTCATCACACTTGTGTAAAGTTGCATGCTGGACCAATGATTGGCTTCCAAACTAGTTAGTTAATGCTCTAAGTATACATCTTGAACTCAGATTTAAGGAAAATGATGAATGTGTCAAACTCTGCACATGCATCGTTCTGCAGAGTGAAGGTCAAACATCCAAGTAGAGTCACAATAAGCAAAACCCATTTTTGAGTGAAGTGGGGCTTTAAGTTGAAACTGCCAAACACATCTGGCTGTATTTAAATTAAATCTTAAATATGATGTTACCTAGATTGTTTTTGTATCTTTGGTATTACATGCAGCAGGATCAGCTATAGATATAAAACAATAGATGTGACATAACGTCACAACTCATGGGATAACCGTCCGCCATCTTACCTGGGTATTGTTTACAGTCACCACCTGTGGGCAGCAACTATGTTAGTCGGCTGTGCAGCATTTAATTGCTTTACTAAGAGGACCAAAGAGACCAGGGAGGCTGGCATTACTCCACCTGTCAGTGTAGAGTAGATGAGACATTTATTTTTTATATATGGGTTAACTAAAACTACACAACGTTAGTGAACTGGGTAACTTTACCGTAGTTACCAAGTAATGGAGCAGCAGAGTTCTAACTTACTGCTGATTGCTCGCTCTCAACAGCATTGATCTGTTAGCTAAATAATAATAATAATACCATAATACTGAATCTATTTAGGATTTCTACATGAAAGATATTGCTTAATGTAGTATATTAGCCATTCAGAATACCATAGACAGTTCTTACATATTAAGTTCAGGCAAAATTTAAAAAATAAAATCATTGTCTGCAGTATAAGTGCACAATAAGGACATTTCTACCAGAATCTTTTTTTCTTTTCTTTTTTCCTTCATTCTAGACAGGTAGAGTTGTCGTACACTTATTACTTTGAATAAAAACAGTGTTGGTGGAAAAATATAAGGATTATAAAGACAACATAAGCCTCTTTCACCACAGGTTCCAGTTACAGCCAGTTTAAAACTGGACCCAGGTAAGATGGTCGCCATGTGGTTCCGTCCCGGAATGACAACTCATTATGACACGTCACATCTGTCTGTTATGGGTCAAGCCTCCTTCATGCACATGACGTCATCAACAGCCGGAAGCTGCTCCATGTGAATGGGTGGCTGAGTGTGATTGAGATGTGACACTCACTGTGCTTCATAGCCACTTCCTCTGCAGCGGAATTCATCTGAAGCCCCCACCCAGCCCCCTCTCTGTTATTGTCAATGGAGCCGCCGGGAGGTGTGACGTCACAGGCGGCAGTCACATCCACGTCATTGTTCAACTGAGCTCCTGAACGTCATGTTAAAAAAAAATCAAAGCATGCACGTTATATAACTGGCTGTGTGAAACAGAATAAGCGGCCACTCCACTGCTTTACAAAACCAGATGATACACAGTTTATTATTATTATTATTATATTATCATGACGAACATTCATCTGAAACAAAATATAGTTCAAGTTCAAAAGACATGGTTTTGGATTTTCCTAGACGAAAAGTCACTATAACATCCCCATAATATTGCTGTTAAGACTTTACAGCGTGTGTGTGGTCCTCAGGTGAGTTTATTGTGCACTGTGGGTTATTTCTTAGCTCCTACTACATCACAACAATGACCCTGTGCTTTCTCTACAGACATAAAGTGGTTCTGAATATTTACAAGGACTTCATGGTATTCTCATCTCCCGTCCATCACCATAATATCCTTACAGAGACTTGGAGTTTTAATGTACTTTTAAAATATATACCTATCATAGAACTACTAGTTCTTTTTCGTGAGGGTTAGGCAGTCACCGCACCTGCTCCTCAGCTGTATCATAAAAAAATATGACAGTAATTACAAAGGAATCGAGTGACAGTTTTTTTTTCTCCCCATCTCAATGCTACATTCAGATCCGGCGAGGCTCATAAGCACTTCAGCAGGAAAAAGTTGCAGAAAGCTCCCCGGGGACAGTCGCACATCTTGCCGATCCGAGCGCCTTTCCTCACGGCGCACTGCTCCCCGACATCACACTGAGGGAGAAGCAGCAACAGCAGAGGTTTGATTCATGTCTCCCTGCTGCAACACGCATCAGTACAATATCAGTCAATACAATATGTTTAAGGATGTACAATACCGTTGGGACTTGGCCAAATTTCTTCTCCCATAAAGGCAGTCGTTTAGCCTGCAGCTTTTCAAGAACTTCTTGGAGAGCTCCAAGCTGTCAGGAAACAGATAAAAACAGCACAAAAAAAAAAATATATAGATTTTAGCAACGGACATACAAATAGAAAATAGTCTATATGAGTAGCTAATTAACGAAAATGCAAAAGGATTATAGGCTACAAATAAAATGAATAGCCTACGGTTGCAGTGTTATCTGAGAATATGTAATATAGTTATAATATAATAGATATATATTTTGTTAAAAATGAAACGAATCGATCATTATCTGCACAGCACGGAAGTTACATGACAAAAGGAAAACCTTAAATGCATGCATTTTTGAATTGAGTTTGGTTTATTTTAAGGTGGTCACAGACTGGAGTTCAATAGCCACATTTTAGTCTTTAACACAACATAACTGGATTTTAAAGTAAAATGCAAAATATATATATAATTTGATTTGATGAACTAAAAAAAATTCTCTTTTTTGTTTTTGGTTGTTGCGAAAAAAAATAAAGTTGCATCGTCTTTTGCATGCAGTGCAGTAGACTAGAAGTGCAGATGTGAAGCTTACCAGCTGCTTCTCACTGGTTAGGTTCGGACCTTTTGGGTAGAAATCCCGCAGCGCTCTGGGGCTCAGCTCCTCTTCGGACTCGGTGTCCAACTCTTCGGCTCCAGCGACGCTGGAGAGCAGCAGCAGTGCGCAGAGCAGCGCCCCGCTGAGCAGTCTGGAGCTCTGCATGGTCCCGGTGCGCGGCATGGTGTGGCCCTTTCCCGTCTCAGATAGTCGCTCCGCCGCGCCAAACACCTTTTTATCTGACTCCTGCCATCTACTCGCTCCACCTTATTCTTTGATTTTTTCTTTTTGTCATGCGTAACAGCTGCCTTGGGTGAGTCATCCCGTAAAAGTTGCTGGGCAAAATATGCCTCAAAAAGTCAACAACAACAACAGCAGCAGCGGGGGTCGGTACTGATAAAGTAATGGATTTCTCGTTACTTGGATGGAGCATTTAATAATGATTAGGTCATTTCTGTCAAGTTTGATAAGCATTACAGTTGGCTGATCACATTTTAGTGGCTCCATCTGAAACTGCTGTCATTATAAGATTATAGTTTGTAGTCATAAAACACTTGATTGCAAACCTTTGTTGGATTACAGCCTCAAGGAATCAGTTTAACTTTAAATAACAGCAATGATGTGCTTCAGTCGCCCAGAAAGTCTGAGAACATTGCTTTATTTAGTATTCCATGTAGATCAGCAGTGACTTGTACTATATCACTTTTCCATTATTACCTCAGAATGGCATTTGCAGCCTCTCCTGCATTTAAACTTGATGACTCAGTCAGTCCTTTCTGCTGCAAATGATCAAGAAAACCAAACAGCGCTGGCATTAAACACCCTTGTTATTCTTACTTCAGTAAAATCAAAGCAGCGATGGACCTCCCACCCATGTGAAAGTCATGGTTTTCACTTTGAAAGTTGTTTTTACTTTCAGAATTCACCTTTTCTCTGATGTGCAGGGACAGAGGGCCCAACGTATGTTTGATTACCAGCAGTAATAAAGCTATTATTGGAAGAGAAATGGTAATTTGTTAAAGCACTGAAGTCATTTGTGTAGCAGACCATCTCATTAGTAAGAAACACTAGAAAGCAGGGTCATATCTTCTTAGAAAATTGGTACAAATTGCTTATTATACTGTGTTGTTTCACTTAGAATTTGTTACATAATGCAAAGCATTATGCTGACTGATAAAAAAAAATGTTCCAGTTGTTTGTGTCTGTGCAATAAAACTAATAGCATCATAATGAACCTGCAAATTACAGAAATAATTACATACTTATATCAGAGATAAATGATGTCGGTGATGCAGTAAATGGAAACAGAAACAGCTGGAAATGAGAACACAAACACTGCAAAGCAAACAGGTGACACTACACTGCTAATAGAGTAAAACCCAAACATTTTACTGTGAACTAAAAATAGGATCCGCTGCACATAATGCACTTCCACTCCGTGTTTAAAGTAACCAAACATGTTCTGCACCCCGCAGCCACAATATGGTATCATTTTACCTCTTATGCAACCACTGAGTCCACAATAACAATGCAATTTAGGATGACTGTTTACACAGTATGGACCTAGAAATGACTGCTGCTGTAGCTCGTATTGTATTCTTAATCCTGGGCTTGAGTTATCCCGGTTCACTGCATTGATCGCTTGTTCCAGAGCCGCCTGTTTCGGGTCCATCAGCAGCAGAGACGGAGATGGAGGAGCAGGAAGCTTTGATTGTGCTCGAGGCGGCATGACTCATGTCTCTCTCTCCCCCACTTTTTAATGACTGAGACGCCAATTTAACATTTCATTCACAACAACCAGGCGATTTCATTCACAACCACGAGTTCATTAGTTTCTGTGCCATATCACTCATCTGCCAAAAGGCTCTGATTTGTTTCTCTGTTGTGTAAAATTGAGGAGATTAGGCTCAATCTGCCCTTGGATTAACCTCAAGCATGAATAACAACGGTTTAGCAGAACAAGTTATATTTAGAGTGGGCTGACTCAACACTGGACACACGACATTTGGAATATATGCCTTGGTGTTCTTTGTAAAAAATCACAGAAAACTCAGAATTACGAAGTGGAGGAACAAACCAACAGTCCATAAAATGAGTTTTAAATCTGCGATCACTGATGTTTTTGGCCACTTGGGGGCAGCGCAACAAGCTGTAACACTGACATATCATCGCCTTATAAAGCTGTTATAGCAAATGTGTTAGCAAACAGTTCCCTATTTATACCATAGACTGTATATAAAGATGGACGACAAGACAGCTTCCCAAAAGTGAGGTCAAAGCATGTCGATCGCCCCCCGGTGGCTGGCTGCAGTATAGGTCATAAACCCCGCCTCCTCCATGTTAGCGGATGGGACATGGGCCAAACTGAAAAATCAAAGTACACGTCAAATAAAATGTTCCCAAAGATGGTTTCTGTCATTGTAGGTAGTTGTTATCACACTGATGTTTGTTCATGTGTTCGTTTTTCTGATCAGTTTGGTTTTAATTAATTATTTGATGCTATAAAAACGGGGTGTCACGTCATGATTGACAACTGTGATTTGCTCACTATTGGTGCAGATGGCAGATGATTTGTAATCAATGAACTTACATGCAGATACAGACAGACAACAGGTAACAGGCAGGTCCAGGTTTGGGTGACACTCAAGAAGCTCAAGGGAACATACATAAGGCAAGACAGCAACATAGCAACTGGACACATGGCAACCAGGATGAACTGGTAGGGAGTGGCTGATGAGGAACTGATGTGCAGGTGGGGAGATGGGCGGAGAAGCTCAGGTGAGGAGAATGAGGTGATTGCAGGGAAAATGGGAGTGGCAGGATCTGGAATGACGGGAGGAAGTGTGAGGGCATCTGGTGAACTAGTGTCGAATAACACAGAAGGGCCTGGGAACACAGAAATGTGGCTGCAGAGCAGGGACCGGGAGACAGACTGTGACAGACTGTGTCCCTCCAACAGTCCCCTGTGCATGAGTTCATTGATCAGTTGATCCATTATAACTTGAAATCAGTGAGGTAGTTAGTTATCAGTTAAATCCCCAGACACTCAGACATAATTGGACACCGCTGTCAAAATATAGGACACTGAGTCTGACTGTCTCTATATCCTGAGGAGAAATGATTCATTCAAATCTTATTAACATTCAGAAAGACACGTAGAGGAGACAAGAGCCCTCTTTTACATCTGTGCAGAGTTTACAATTTTCTAACAAAAAACTGAAAGAAAAAAATTATAATGATATTCACATTCACACCTAGAGGCAATTTTAGAGTTTCCATTTAATTAACTGGAGGGGAAAAAGCATGCACATCCCAAAAAACATTTTGTGTTGGACCAAGCAGGACACGTCTTGGCAAAAAGTACAATTTTCCAGTGTTACCGTGTAACTTAACCTGCATGTCAGTGGACTATGGGATGAAACCAGAGAACCCAGACAGAAAGGCCCAGACCAGGGGATTCGAACCTTCTTTCTGTGAAGCGAAAGTGCTAACCACTGTTTTTATGTGATACTGAGATTAATCATGTCCTCAATGAGAGAAACAACCCAGAGTATCAGCGTAATTTATAACTCTGTTCTGTGAGGATGGAGCAGCATCTCAATAAATCAATAAACACACCTTCCGAGTTCTATATTTACCAGCCTGCCGATCCATTAACTTTGGGAAACACCCAAAAGATAACCCACATGTGAAACTACTGTGATTTGGCCATTTGCATTTAGTAGGTGAGCATGAGAAAAGGTAATGAAGCCCAATAAGACAAGAGATAAAACATCCAGCTGCGTGGGTGACAGCAAGTAGCTAAAACAAACATTAATTTCATAACCCCTGATGGCTGAATAGATGTTTGTTGGGTTTGCCATCTTGGATATGCACCGCATCCCTGTGAAGAGCCACATTCAGTTATCTCCTGACAGCAGGTGCAGCCCACCTGTTGCTCTGGTGATGCTGAGAAATTATTGTTGACGGCAAACAGCAGGAAGGAAAAACAGCAATAACAGACGTGTTGGGTGTGACACTGAGCTGAGAGGTGCCGTCACAACAGCAAAGTTGCGTACAGACAACAAAGAAATGCACCTTAAGATTTTAGTGTCATTTTACTGTTGTTATTTCTTTCTACTCTGCACATACGACATCTATTGCACGTCTGTCCTGGCTGGCAGCAGGATCCCTCCTCGGTTGCTCTACCTGAGATTTCTTCCTTTTTCCCCTCGTCAAAGATTTTCTCTTATTCGAACAGAGCGTCACATGCTGTAGAGACTGTAAAAGCCTTTAAGGCAAATTTGTGACTTTGGGCTCCACAAATAAAACTGACTTGACACCCGGGCGCCCCCGATAGCTCACCTGGTAGAGCGAACCATTAAGGCTGAGACCTCACAGTAGTGGCACGGGTTCGATTCCCGGACCCTTTACTGCATGTCATCCTTTCTCTCTCTCTCTCTTTCTGCAGCTGTCACTATCCAATAAAGGCAAAATGCCCCAAACAATAATATATATATATGTGTATATATATATATATGAATCTGAATTTCAACTCATATAGATTCTGGAGTTTGGAGGTCCTCCTAGTCAAAACCCAACTAACCAGACAGATTTTCTGCAATTATTACAAGAGATTTATATGTGACCCTGTTACACTGACACGTGAAAACAAAAAAAATCAGCCACATGTGTCCCTTAATATTCTATCACTATGTGTATTTGCAGATCCAAATGCAGACATTCAAATATTTCTAAATCATTTTTCTGTTATTGAAATAAGGGGTTTTGAGGAATTTGCTGGCTTGGAGGAGATATATGCTCTCTCAGTGCTTTCTTGTGCTTAAAGGGTATTTAAGCGCTAGAAAGGTATTTTTAATGTGTTTAGTGTTTAGCCATGTAAAGTTTGTTTAACCATAAACAGAAAGTCTCGCTCAAGGAAAAGTATCGCTCTGAAATCTTGCGAGAGGTTGAGTCGTTGCAGGATCTTCCTCTTTAACAAACAGTCTGTCTCTGTAGGGATCCTTTCCATAATGTTGTCAGACACTTAGAATAACAGTCTGAGCCAGAGTCAGTGGCAGAAACAAGCACTTTAAGTGGACGCACTTTTCACGTGTGCAATTGCCCCAAAGGATTACATTACAGCCATTGCAGCCTGTTTACGGATGCCGGCGAAGGCGATCTACTGGAACACTTCTAAAACTTTTGGTAACTATTAGTCATTTAGACTCCAAAATTTATAAAAAAATAGGGCCCAGATTTAAAAATACCGGAGTTTCCCTTTAAAGTCCCACAACATGGTATTAAAATTAGTCACAATAAAAAATAACCCGTTCTGTTATGTCAGATAAAGATGGGAGGCAAATTAAATAAAAACAAAATGCTGAACAGCATTCTTCTAAAATATTGCTTAATTTGCTCTGTCTAACACTCCCATAGGAGTGGGTTGAGGTCTGGGGACTGTGAAGACCATAACATATGATTGAAAAAGTGCCCTGAGATAACTTTGTTATGATATGGCGCAATATAAATAAAACTGAATTGAATTGAATGATTCATTTTCATGCTGAGCACACCACACAGTGACCCCCTGTGTCCTGTATGGAAGCATCTGTATTTGTTTTTTTTTTCTGCACTCATTTAATCAAGTTTTTCCTTTAATTTTAAGTTTCCCCATCAGGTTTAGTCATCAGTTTAAACGCTGGCCCCATGTGTCAGTGCCCTGACACTATAAATGTATTATACTTGGTAAATGAACTGACACCAATTGTAATGAGTTCTCTGTTTCCAATATCTTCAATAGCTATCAGCTCAGGAGGCATCTAATCAAGGTGTGTGTACGTGTGCGTGAGTGCTGCGCTCTCATTACCTCTTCTTCTATCTTTTAAAATGTTGTTGTTTTTTTCTTCGGGCCTGGTCCCTGATGGCATCCCACCCATTTCTCTGGTAGGCTATCACATGAAAACCCCGTATCGTGGTCTCATATCTCCAAAATGTCAACTTTTCAGGAACTAAAAATAGCTTCCTGCTTCCTTTTGGCTTGTGCTTTTCTCTGCACGTCCAAAAGTCCAAAAGAATAACGGTGGCATTTTCTGAACCCATGTGCAATCATGCCATGATCCAAATGAAGAAAAAAAACATTAAAATAAGTGTATGTGGTGTAATATGTGTCCATTATATAATATCTCTTCCTCTGCTGCTGTCCCTACCTACTTACTACCTCTGTTTTTGTTCCCTAAAAGCAGTTTGAGACCTTGTTTTGGGTAAATTGGGAGTTTGATGTCAAGGAAAAGGCAGAGAGCGAAAAGAAAAGAGAGGGCAGACTGACAGAGGGGGGAATCTCCATTCAGTGAGGCATCTATCTGCAGAGCCCAGCCTTAATTACACACACCAATACGACAGCCGCTGAGCTGTCTTGTTAGCAAAGAGCATCTCCTTTCCGGAAAACACCTCAAATGGAGACTTGAGGAGGTGGGAAGGAAGGAAAGAAGGAAGATGGGCTGACAAAAAAAGGATCACGTCTTCTCAGGGCTGGTTTTTGATTGGTCATCAGATGGCGTAGCAGCCGGTTCTTGCAGTGAAGCACCATCAAGGACGGGTGTTAATTCCAGTGGTGACTCATCACTAATTGCTGTATCTCGAGTCTCACAAGTCATCAGTGTGAAATAAGACCATGATTAATGAGCATCATTACTCTAACGCTGTCAAGCAAATGTGATATAAAGTAATATTTTTAAAAGACGAACCGAGCTCTCGGAGTTTGACTCCACCGGTGGCTGTCACATCTAATTTCATGACTGAGTGAGTCATCAGTGTAACTGTCGTCTGTGAGGACGCTGCCGTGGGATCTTCCTCCCTCTCCACCTGAACATGTAGTTTAGGCCACATTCAATTAATGAAGTGAATTTTCCTTCAGAAAACTGTTCCCGGAGGATATCTCTGTAGTAGTTTGACATTTCAGGTGCATGGATATACTGTAAACACGTCATGACAGAGGACTTGGTAATTAAATCACTATTACTGCCACTGCAGATCATTTTAGGTTACATGCCAGTGTCTCTGTGTGCTGTATGTGTTACTGTTGGTTAGTGACTTCACTTTGTTGCAGTTTGGCTGTTTGGTGGATGGATTTTACTCAACATGCATTGGTTCTTGTACTTTATTTTGCTGCTTCAGTTTCTCTGCATTGGATCAATAAAGTGTATCTGTATCACTTTCTAATAAGGCACCCTTTATAAAGGGTTTATAAACTAATGGCCATTAATAAGAAAACACTTTAAAAGGGATGTGAAAATCCCTCTGGCTGGTGTTCCTTTCTATTTGGTATACATGTTGGTAATCCATTAATAAATGCTTAATAAGTTGTTAATAAATGGATTTTGGTTCAGAGTCTCTGCAGCCGTTTTCCTAAAGGTAAATGGTCATATGGTTTAATTAATAAAAGGGATTTTTCACAATTGTGCAACCCAAAAGTTGTTATTATTAACAGCTTATAACTGATCTATAAAGCATTATAAATGATTTATTAAGCATTAATAAAGCCATTAGTTACAACTTATAAACCCTCTATTAAAGCTGGGGTATCACTCCGCTAAGCCCCTCCCACCAAACCCACAACTTGAGCTAATGAGCTGAAGCTCCGTGTGGAGGGACGTGTTGCTGCAGGCAAAGGAGGTGTTGGACATTTATCAGAAGTTGCAAAATTTTCGGCAGGATTTTGCTGCCATTGAATCAGGCTTTCACCATCTGAAGGGTGTACGCGCGTCTGCATTTGTAGAACAGCCAATACAAACGCACAGTCTCTCTGAAATAACCTGTGATTGGCTAAAGTCTCCCGCCATGGGATAGATTTTCTGAAGCCTGAAAACAGAGCCAAGAGCGATCTACTGAAGTAGAGGTCTGCTCTCAGACCACTTGAATTATAATATGCTGCACGGTTAATATAATTGTTGGCCAATGACGCCATGACAATACTGCCTACCCCACCTTTAACTGGTACCAGTTTATCTTTTATCTTTTAAACAAGACTATGAGTTTACAAGTCATGCTAGCAGCTCTGTGAGGCTGAACTAAGGGACGAGATGAGAAGTGCTTATAATTCATCCTGAGAGGGACATGAATATGAGCAGACTCCATATTAAAGCTGCTATAATCAATATTTTTATGTTAACAATGGATCAATTGACTGTGTGTAATGTGAAAGGTCTCGCTCAAAGAGACAAAGCCACATTGAATTATCACACAACTCTGCAGGTTCTGTCAGCTGAGTGTTTTAGAGTCTTTCAGCTCATTGTTTTGGTTTTCTGGTCCACAAATGTACCGTTTTAGTTCAATCTCACCGCTCTCATAGCATCAGTTTTTGGCCGCAGCAGGCAGCTGTTTTCACCAAAAAAAAAGCTCCAAAGACAAACAGTTAGAGACTAGCTGGTGAACATAGTGGAGCATTTAGCAGAGTCCAACATGTCCTCATACCTAAACAACAGAATAGGTTGTTTGCCATTGACTCCCACAACGACATATATGACCATTGGAGAGTACCAGCGACAGGCCCTTGGTCGTCATGGTAGCAATAATAAACACGTGGATAATGATGTGAAACAGTTGTAAGTTAAGTTGCGTCATGTGACTCACTAGCGTAACTTAACTTATATAACTTAACGTTACGATCTGACGTAAGTTAAAATAAGTAGATGTTGACTTTTGGTTTCACATGGGACACGAACAGCGGTCTCCTGTGTTTGGACTTTGTCGCTCTTTATACTACCTCACCTGACTTCCTCCTTTACTCCTGTCATAATTACTACAGCCACTAGACGTCGCCGCCTAACAAAAAAAGTAAATATGGGTCATAATAAGCTGTTTGCACAGACGACCTATTTGGCTGTATTTTTGGGGAGGGTCAGATAATTCCCTCAGGAGTTGTTGGAGACCAAACCAGAGCTAAAAGGAGGGTGAATACTGGACTTACATTCACCTCGACTCCAAATGACAGTTGTAATGTTGCTCTGTGTCTGCTGGATGTGTAAACAGACAACTGTTACAATTTAATGTTGATGTTGTGAAGTGTTGTGTTTACAGCTTGTTCCCACTGCGCCCAAGTGGCCAGGAAATCACTGAGACACTGGGGTATTAAAAACCTTCCTGAAGTCATTATGGCTTTACTTTACCATCTAATTAAATGTCCCACAGTTAGAAGCAGGATTTAACAAACAGCGTAGCTGAACTAAACAGAAGTTTAGTTCAGAATAAAAGATATAAGTAGGTTTCTGTATTGATTACAGGCATTATATGTTGGTCTGGGAGACACTCTGTGCTGCCTGTGAGGTTGATGATGATGATTGCAGATAAATCAGAGCATCAGCAGAGATGCCTCCAAGAGTCAATCAGCAGTGCGTCCAGGTGTGACAAGGTGTGTTTAACGCAGTGGGGAGCAGCTCCTCTCTTCACACCATGCTCATAATTATCTTCCTGATTTACTGACTGACTGACAGCCTGTGAGAAGCAGCTCCTGGATTTTCTGTATCAATGACCCCCGCCTACATACACCTGACTGAAAGAACACATCAGGCTTGTAGCTTCCTAGTCCAAGCAGTCCAGGTCATCCCAAACTGAAATCTTAATTCAAGATTCCATACATTCCAACATACCCTACACTTTTTTCTGTTTTTTTTCTCACTCTTTTGTCATTGCTCTTAACCAACTTTGCAGAACCCTCCCCCCGGCACAATTTATGCGCTCAAGCAGCCGCTGATTGCCTCCTGTCACAATGAATCCCTTCACTTGATCTGTCAGATATATTATTTTTCTTTTTATAAACCCTTTTAAAACCCCCTGGTTTATTTGACACAATCTGCATCATTAACACGTGGGTGTGGGGGGGGTTAAAGCATCTGTTTCAAACCTGTGTGGGTGGAGGGGATGATTAATGCAAAAACCTGTCAGTTCTTACCATTAAATCATAATGCTAAGCCCCTTAAAGGCTGCCCGGTACACTGAAGACACAGGATGTTTGAAGCGTGGGCTGCAGAAGTCCGTTTTAAACTGTCTGTCATGTTGCAGAACATTTCAAGCGTATTAAAGAGATGATGAAGCAGCTTTGATCTTCCCTCACTGGGATTAGTATTTCAACTTTTATGAACTGAAAGAAAAGGGAAATTAAAGAGCATAATATTAAAGAAGAGAAATAATAATGATATTGCGCTGAATAATAATCCATTTATGAGGAAAAGTACCTTACTCCGCCCTTTCCTTTTGAACCCTCAGGACAAAGGGCTCTGAGTTCACTGGATCGGTAAATAACATACACTTGGACAAGTTCACTCTGTCAGCCCAGCATCCTTCAGAGGCGCTCTTGTGCGTCACTGTGAGGTAATTAAGGGTTGTGGGTTCAGGATCTTTCTGCTTCTGTCTGCCTACACGGCGTACATTTGTGCTTAAATAATGCACACTGTTCTCTGTTCTGTAATTGCAGTGTAGAGAAACAGTCATGATAAGAATTTCCCTCATCTCTGCTGCTTCTCTGCACGTGTGTGAGTGTGTGAGTGTGTGTGTGTGTGTGTTTTCACAAATGCAGAGACACGTGCAGAAACACACACATGCGGACTTATCCACAAATACACAACTACACAGAAACAGGAACACGCACTTTATCTATTCTTTAACATAGCACAGTGACATTAGAATGCTTTTGTGTTTATCTTAAATAAATGACTATTAATAGATATTATGTATGATTTGTTGATTGCATTTATCTCTAAACTGTTACACAGTTAAATAGGTTCAATACAGTTACTTTAAAACAGTGTCTCAAATCGAACACAGCCGTTGTGCACTTACCGGAAATGACGGTCGCAACATTTGACCGCTTCTTCTTCTTCTAATTCTTCTTTTTAATGGTGAATTGCAGCCGAGTGGAGCGTTATCGCCAACATTTGACCGCAATTGTCGACCTACCTACATATCTGCCGACTTGTTTGCTCACTTGACCTCAATTCAGTTTTATTCAAAATGAATAAAAATGAACGTGCTTTAACTTTTAGTGTGGCGTTCACTGTAACAAATTTCATAGATTGGTGGTCCCTTCCTTTCTGCTACATAGCCAAGATGGCAGCCATTGAGTGATTGGGTGAGAAGTGTGCATCGTTCCACACTCAACTTTCTGACCGTTATGAGAACACCATCCAGGTACTCACAGTGCACTGCATTTTGCCATACTTAACGCACTTATGCACTTAAAATTGCAAGTGTCAGTACGAAAGAACGCAAATTGAGACACAACTTAAAGGCACATTGGAGGTGGGTTTTTTTTCCATGCGATTAATTTGCACGTCAATATATTTTTTCAAACTGTTCTTTTTGTCATGAGTACGTTCACACAGAAAGCGAATATTACACGGTGAAAAAGCATCGTAATTTTTTTTTCCGAACGAGGTTGATTTTTCTGAGCTTTTGCACACCAAATAAAGGCATCAACCAATCAGGTTGTGCAGAACGGACGTCACATCACAACTCCGGACCTGTTGATTGTTTGTGTTTCTCATCAACCTGTATTATATGACAAAGGACACAAAAAATATAAATACAATGAACTCAAGGACAACGTATGGAGCAGCACCGCCGGATGCAGGACAGTGAGGAGATTAGTTTACTTTTGGATGCAGCAGAGTAAATATTCGCAGGAGAGTATTTTGCATTTTCGTGTCACTTATTTGTAACGTCCCCGGTGTGTACAGGCCTTAAGAGTGGTACTTTGAGCTAAATGCTAACATCAGCATGCTAAGGTAATTAGCACTGAACGCAAAGTACAGCTGAGGTTGATGGAAATGCCATTAGTTTTGCAGGTTTTGGTCATAAACCAAAGTTGTGGGAAAAATACAATTTTGACAGATGGTGGTGCAAGAGGAAAAGTTAAGGGAGCCCAAAAGTTATTAGGACTCAATGTCTGGGACACACGGATATCTGTACAAAATGTCATGGCAATAAATCCAAAGTTTGTTGACATATTTCAGTAAAAGACAAAAATGTCAGTGGCACTAGATGAAAGGTCAGGGGGTCGCCAAACTCTGTAGGATTCATCCTCTGGTGACAATGAATGTCTATACAAAACTTCATGGCTGCTCAAAGTGTTTGCAGAAGTCAGCGCCTGAAGCTGATTCAGGATCAGTGTTTACCTGCATGACTGATAGACAACAACGGGCTAAATTAGTGTCATGTTACATAACAAACAGATGAATCGTTAAATCTACGTAGCATCTTAAATGCAGCAGGGCTCTACTGGGACTTAAATCAATTCCAATCTGAAGTTTCTGTCATTGTCAGAGGTACATACAAAGTCATCGCTTGCCACTCAAGATGTGGGGGGAAAAAAATCAATAATGTCTGAACTATTCCAGGCTTTTCACAGCCATAACGTGGCAACTCGAAGTGACAAGGGAGGTCGCATGGAAGAAAAGATCCAAACAGGCTGGAAATAGTTGTACAGACCGAACGTCTTCACCAGGCTTCATTTTTATGATGTTTAACACAGAGAAACATTTTGTTATTTGGAGGAAGATCTTAAATGGAAATGGAAAATATGTTTTCAGCTTTTGAAAAAGGAGATTGTCATTTTCAACTATTTCTCAAATAAATTACTTGTTATTTTTCATCACAAAGATCACGCTAGATTATTTAGCAAATGTTTTATATACTGTAACATGACAATAAACATGTAGAAGAAATTGAATTGTGTGGTGCAGCTACTGTTTCTGAGGATCAGCCTGCAGAGGACACCTGTCTGCATCCGGTCTCACAACATGTTCAAAGACATTTTCTGCATCTTTGTTGTACCTTTGTTTCCTCTCGTGATGTGTGTTGATGTTTGGCTGCTTAAAGGGAAGTTGTACTAGAAACACACTTAATGAATGACAGAAAGACTAATATGCAGCCTGACAACACCACTCCTGAATCAATGGAGGCAATCAGTGGACGCATAATGAGGCAGCTCTGCAGTGTACGTTCAAAAGCCTCTTTCTTCTCTCTTCTTTCTGTAATTCTGTTTAAGTTTTAAAGCATTTTGTTTTACAAACGGCAGCAAAATGAAGACAATTCACTGACACTGAAATTAGTTCATTTGTTTTCTGGTATGAAATTGGGATACACATTTTTCAAGGGGAACCAATGTTGGCACAAAAGTTATAAATCTAAAAGTTTTCTACTACCCTTCAAAATCCTTACCTTTCCTTTACAAAATTGCTTCAGCTGTTTACCAAACATTAATTTTCCCACTTTGCCTGCCTGAATGTAAATGTTGACATTTACACATGAAACATATGAAAATGGGGAACCCAATTTGTGCCATATAATCCTCGCACGGTAGCTACTTTGCGCCATGACTTGTAATTTGAATTTCAGATTCTGTGTTTCATTTCACAGTTTTTTTAAGCATCTGTTTGATTTTCAGCATCAAACACCCAGTTCAGCATTAGAGCTCCCGGCATGTCAGGTCACAAAAAGATGGTTAACTAGATTTCTTTCTTTTTTCTTTTCTTTTTCCTACAATCACTATGAGTTTTTGTTTTTACGGTAGTTTTAATTGTGTAAGACAGTCCAGAATAAAGAGATACAAGAAAGAACAGGGACAGTATAGACATGATTCTGTGACATGATTCCTTAAAGAGCAACTTAGCAGCAGCTACAAAATCTAACTCTGTCCCCCCAAGAGAAATTACATAATTTCAGCAAATGCCCAATAAAGACATATGTTTACATTGAAATGACGTTATAAAAACACAAACTCCACAGAGGGGGTGGACGGGATGGCTGGATAAGACAACAAAACACTGAACTGAGATACTGAACTGTGATACAGGAGACCGCTGATCACTTTTAGTTTCCTACCAACAATCAACCTTACCCTGACCCTGATCTTTCCCTGACTTTGACCAAGTAATTATTTTAACCCAAATGACAAATTTTCTCCAACCCTAACCAAGTCACTTTTGTACCTAAATCTAACCGAATCTTCACCACAGCAGGGTGGCAGATCTGAAAACACTTATTGATGCTGTTCTGCAGGGCAAATACGAACAACTAATTTTGTTGTTCAGTTTAGAAAATATAGTTTTTGCTGACCTCCAGCGGTCTGACTTTTCACTTTGCTGCAGTGGTGTAGGAGTGTACTCCAGGGTGTGTCATCAACATCACTGTTGGGTGTAGTTACAACTGCAACAGATCACACAAAGCCAACAAAGGTAGGGTAGTGAAAAGCACTGCTTTTCCGCCTGGTATTAAAGGTGAATCCAATGTATTCGTCTGATATAGAAGAAGACTTTGGTGGTGCTTCATCTGGATCAGGACCTTTGTCTCACTCCTGTCCTCCTTTCTTCACCCCAATCTTTCCTGTCTTGATTGCCTGTCTCATAAAAGTTAAAAACCATCATTCAAGATAACCATTAAAGATATAAAAAGACGCAAAATTCAGGTTCACAAGGGCCCTTAACCCAACAGCCAGACAAGAACACTGATATTCTGCAAAACCTCAGGTGACATTCAATTACTGCGGTTTTTTTTCTACAATATCAATATCAAAACCACATGCTTATTATTGTAATCATGACGACAAAAGTCCCCTAACCTTGAAGAAGTAGTCATTTTAACCCAAACCACGATCTTTCCCTAAATCTTAACTAAGTCGTTTTTGTGCCTAAGCCTAACCAAACCTAACCACAGCACTGTCACAGGTTTTATTTTTCCACAGTGATTTGTGACGGTTTGGAAGGCACAGACAAACGATGCCATCCTGCCGGAGAAAACGCTTCGAGAGGCCGTGGACAAACAACATTTTCTGTTGTTTCATCTGGAGGACTTGTTGCAAACAAACTATGATTAAGGTTTTATAAGGGATTAATAAAAAGGTGAATGTTACTTGCAGGTTTGACACAAATTCGTGTGTCCTGCATGAAAGACAGACTGACGACACGCCCAGCCACCACCCCGACCTCCACAATCAGTTACCACCTTGCTACACACAGTAAACTACTTCCTGCATTGGCACTACAGGTAAGGTGCAGAATCATCCATTAAGAACATATTTCATAGGATACTAGGCTGCAGGGTCCTTGGAGGATATTCATAATGAATAAAGCAGGAACACCCCATTCCAGCATCCACGGCATCCTTTATATATATATATAAATATAAAATCACTCTCCTTTTAGCTCACTCTCCATCAACTCCTGGTCATTATATTTAGCCCTTTTTTAAACAGATATCCTGCAATACTGCTGTAAAGGAGACACATCTAATACTGGTGGTGGCTGGACGCAGGGATTTGATCAGATTTATCCTCGCTCTGACATTTACATAAACCATGCTTTTGTAATTATCATGTCAATAATTAGTGTGGAGAAATAAAGGCAAGCCACGGGTTTACCTAATCCTGTCCAGAATTATGAGCAGCAGATGTTTCCATGTTTCCAGAGAGAATTACCAAAATGTCAAATGTGTCCTTTACAGAATCTTGCAGTCAGCTTTTTTTCCCTACAGCTGACTCCCCTGAGCACAGAGCTCAAGTTATATTTCAAGTGAGGTTTTATATATGACAAAAGTGCCCATCTTCAGACTGATGAAAATGTAAAAATGTGCTGATGCTCACTTCTGAATTCTAATAATGGAAACACTTACACACACTTAGCAAGAAGTTCACTTTTCCACTTGTGCTTTTAGCTTGTACCTCTTTCTAAATGGCTAAAAGGTGTTTCTGCTGTTGATGATCCTGAGAGGTTTAATCATCGCCGAAGGAAAACTGCTAACATGGATTCAACATCATGTAACCTCAGAGAAGGACCGGGTGGAGGTCAGGAGGAGAGCCTGGGGATCGATGCTGCAGAAAACTCTTCACATTTCCTCACCCAGTTACCCAGAACGTCTGCGTGGCTGGACGAGATCCATGATGCACCGCAGTTAGTCACCCAGTTACTGCTATTTGGGGCTCAGATCATACACAGTCTGCAGCCTAAAGCCTGTCCACATGTGCCAGCCACAAAGAGACTGTCCTCCCATGAAAAACTAGAATAAAATTAAAATGTAGTTTTATTATTCTGGTTTATTCTTCACATTCCTTCTGATGAAATGCAGCATATGTGATTGATTTCTGTCCTTTGGCAGAAAACTAACAATCAGATGGTATTTGTATGTTTTAGTTGTCTTTCTCTATATTGTAGCATCCATATTTATGGGTAAACAGGTTGTTCATGTTGGTTTTTTTATTACAGTCTTGACCTACTGACTTAGACCTCTTTATCCCATTTAGGTTTACCATCTCACTCTCTTCCAGGCCTGGGCCTTTTTCTTGCTTCCTGTCAGCTCACTTAGATTTTCTTCGAATCTTGAAGCGTGGAACATCTCCAGGTATTTCCTCTTTCCCCTGTGGATTGTAGTCCCAGGCTTGTCTTGTGATGTTATTTGTGTCCCTCCTAAGGGTGTGGCCTATCCATTTTCCACTTTCTTCTTTTGACTGTCGTAGCTACTGGTATGTGTTCCTGGTTGGCATTCCTCCACAGTCCCTCATTTGAGGTTTATGTCATTCAGTAAATGTAAATCCTCCATCCAAGAGTGCCGACCATCAGCCGTAGTTAGGCCAACTCATTTGCGCTGATATGCTGTATGTTCTTCCAATTCCTTGCAAGAAACGTTTTCAAAGTGGGAAAGGTAGGAGTAATCGTAGTCACAGTGACCACTTCTGAACATATAATCACTGATAAAATTTGAAGACACTTTTGCTATAGTCACCACAAAAAGAGGCACATTTTAGATTTGAGCAACACTGGTTAAAGTTAGGGACACTTCCTGCACATCACACATATATACATGGCTGAAAGAGTTTGTGGACACTTACATATTTTTGGTGTGTAGTTCCCATGAAGGGAAATCTTAATGCTACAGCATACAATGTGCTTTCAACTTGGTGGCAGCAGTTTGTTTTTGGCCCTTTCTTGTTTCAACATGACAACACCCCCCATGCTCAAAGCCAGCTCCATAAGGAAACGGTTTTCCCAGTTTGGTTGTGGAAGAACTTGACTGGCCTGCACAGAGCCCTAACCTCAACCCCATCCAACATCAGGGTTGGACCTCACTAATGCTCTTGTGTCTGAATGGGAGCAAATCTCTGCAGCTGGTTCAAACATCTGGTGGAAACCCTAAATCCAGAAGAGTGGAGGCTGAAATAGCAGCTGATTAAGACCCATGGATTTGGAATGAGATCATATACAGGTGTAATGTTTGGGTGTCCGCATTGCATACTGTGTTGCACAACTTCTAATTTTAATGAATCAAATTGTGTCAAAAAGTTCATGACAAAAACCAATCCAAGGAGGTGATGTGATCATGTGACATACCAACCACTAAATCTGATAGGACAGTTCCTTTTTTTCATATAAGTCATCTATTAGCTGTGAATTTTTTTATTTTCCTCCTTTATTTTACACTTTAACATAAAGTCAGAAAACACTGCTGTCCAACAAGCATCCAAAACTAATTAGAGCTGCTAAATAATTAATCCTGGAGAGCAGCTGTTATTAGAGTTGTTGTAATGACTCGCATTAGTCACTGAGGGTTTCTCTCTTTGCTGTCTTTCTGTTTGACAGTCAAACTAGAGTAATGTCTCTGTAAGGAAATTACTCCAGGCCCAAAGGTCAATAGTGACCAGCTTTAATCTCCTGATGTTCACTGATAAAACATCACTCATGTCAGACTGTTTCTCCTGGAACAACATGGAAGCCTCATGAGAAGAAACACAGCACAAAGAGAGAGAAGAGGGGCCATGCAACACTTTAAAACTATAAAACATGGACTGTAGCTGCAAATTTAATTTAACATTTAAATTCAGTGACACATGTTGATAGTGAAAAGGACATTTTATTATTCAGACAGCAGGAAGTGATGATCAGCGCCGCTGTTCTTATGAGAAATGCTCTTATAAAATGTCAAGGAGGCGACTGGTGTGATTTAAAAAGCTAAATGTACTGCAATTTCTCTATTTTTGGAAACAGATTAGTCACTTTTCTTTTTATATACCGGCTGTTGGCATGATCAGCAACACATCATGTGACATTAAAGAGAAGCTTAACTTTGGCGTTTATTTGACAATCCAAACTGTACATTTAGAAAACCTCCCTTTAGCCTCTCTGTCGTCTTTTTCAGATCTTTCAAACCAAACAATCTCACAATAAAGTCCATTTTAGCAGCTGTTCTGGAGCTTTCGATCATATCAAATGGCCTTCATCTGTAGATGGAGTTCACTCAGCTGTGATGGAATTGTAGGATTAGAGGAAAAACCAGCAGGACCAGACCAGAGCCACCACACAGCAGGAGCTAACGCAGGTTTCAGTGGATATTTGTGAAGAAACAGCGCCATCTTCTGGTAGCAACCACAATGGCACAGAATAGAGTGAAGATAGAGAATCAACACAGCTATGTGTTATTTACATTTAGTTTGGTGAATTAAGAAAGCCACTGAAAGGGAGGAGTGGATCCAGTCTACACATACAGCACTGGTACAGGAAGATGTTTGGGTCAGGAAGCAGTCTGCAGACCGAATCAATGGCTTCTTGAACTCATCAAATTCTAACATCAGATCCCTTTCATCTAAATCTGGTACCAGTGTTCATCACAGTCAAATGTAACTGAGAGTGCAGCGATGCTAGAGAGCCGAAGAGATGGTTGACGAGTACACAAAAGTGAAATCGGGTCATTTTGGAGGAATAATTCAGAAATTATATTTTTTTAAAAACTACATTTAGATATTGGCAGAAACATCAGTCTGATATATTGGAAACATTTTCCCATTGATTTGCTACCATGCAGTTTTACAAAGACAATCCAATAAAGATGAATATATACAAGAAGATTTAATAAGTGTGTCTCATTAGTACCATGCTGTAGTTTTCCTCGGCAGACATGTTTAGAACCCTAAAATCATTTGCTTAAAAACAGCTAAAAATAACTTGTCACATGAGTGAAATAGAGAACATTTTGTGTCGTGCACGGACTGCCCCAGGGGCAGAGACAATGGCCTTAAAAAGGTCAGGTTGTTCCGGTGGCAGCCTGTAAAAGGATGGGTTTTTTTATACTTGCTTTAAAGACTCAACGCAGCCTTGTTACACTCACACAGGTGCTTTCACTCATTGTCCCTGATTAGACCTCTTCTCAGGACTGTGTGCAAACATCTCCCTCACACTCATGTTAGTTTTGTTGCACCTTTAACCCACGTTAAGGTTAAAGGTGCACGTTTCAAAAGCTAATCCGATTATTTTTATCAGTACATGGAGTTTGGTGACCTCAGTTTATTCCCAGCCAAACTCCATCCAACTTCAACCTGAGCAGAGGTCTAATTACCCATGATTGGTGACATCAGCTGCGTGGATGTGTGCGGGACATGTAAATGGCTGATTTGTGCTATTTTTAAACTGTTGTGTTTTTCGAAACCCTAGTGGCAGGACTCTGGGGATGGCAGTGTCGTCTGTCTGTTGTCTGGTCCAGTACTTTGGTCCAGATTGAAATATCTAACAACTTAAAAAAAAAAAAAAAAAGATAAATGACCATTAAAGTTTGTACAGACACTCATGGTCCCCAGAGGATGAGTCCTACTGACTACTGTGATCCTCTGACTTTTACTCTAGCGCCACCATGAGGTCAACATTTTTGTTTTTATTGAAATGTCTCAACAATCGTTGGATGGATTGCCATTAAATTTGGTACATTTGGGATATTCATAACCCCTCAGTATTCTAATAATTATATATAACATATAATGTAAAATAATTGACTTAAATAACTGAGTTTTCATGTAGCGCCATCATCAGGTCAAAATTTGAATTTGTCTTTGGTTTATGCTAACACACTAAACTAAGATGGGGAACATGGTAAACGTTAAACCTGCTAAACATCAGCATGTTAGCATTGTCACTGTGAGCATGTGCTAGCACGCTGACATTAGCATTTAGCTAAGTAAGCACTCTGCACCACTGCATTATTGTCTTACTGTCTTGTACTAATATATATATATATGTACTGTATATCTGTACAGTAGTTTAATGTTTATGTTCACCTTGTCGAGCTTGTTGTCCTTGTTTTTAGCTGTATGTATGTCTATTTCTGTGTGTGTACACTGACCAGAGTCAGATTCCGTGCATGTGTACACAAACCTGGCCAATAAAGCTGATCGTGATTCTGAAGTATAGCCTTGCAGAGCTTAGCTGTAGTCTCCCAGTCTTGACAGTGAAGCATACATAACCATAGTGCCCTAAAACGCTAAAAATTTCCCCGCTGTGGGACAATAAAGGCTTATCTTATCTTATCTTATCTTATCTTATTCCTATTTATAATTTTGTCTATTATTATTTGCTTCATCCTATCACTGTTTTGTCAGTGTTTGACTGTGTGGATACTGTCCTCATCTTCCAGAATCA
Organism: Macquaria australasica; assembly: GCA_005408345.1. Classification (NCBI taxonomy): domain Eukaryota; kingdom Metazoa; phylum Chordata; class Actinopteri; order Centrarchiformes; family Percichthyidae; genus Macquaria; species Macquaria australasica. The sequence continues at coordinate 369,809 of SEMN01000324.1, forward strand.
CATCACAGTCATATATTTATTAGTGGCAGAAGGATATTTCAATATCCACCTATTACTGACATTTGATTAAGTTTGGAAGAATTAAAAAAAACTGATTAAAATTTTGAATACAATGAAGTTGAATGGAATTTGTTGACTGGTTCTCACAGCATTGACAAATAACTTTTCGAAACAGCACGTTAAACTATGTCCCCGTTACTCTGGATAACTCACAGACCTCTCTATAAACAGCTTTCCATTGGAACCATGTCTTTGGAAAAAACTGTGAGGTCTGAGGATTACAACATGGTAATAATACATAACATCAGCATGACTGGATACTGCTAGTGTTTAAAGGGAAACTCCAGTATTTTTAACCCTGGACCCTATGTTTTTTTTGTTTGTTTTTTACAAATTTTGGGGTCTAAATGACTTAACAAAAGTTTTGGAATTGGTCCAGTAGATCGCCTGACTGCAGCATAATCCTTTGGGAAAAGTACATCCACTAAAAGTGCTTGTTTTGCCACTGACTCTGGCTCAGATTGTTAGTGTCTGGATCCCTACAGAGACGGACCTTTTAGTTATAGAGTGAGATCCTTTTCTCTTCCTGCAACCAATCAACCTCTCGCGAGATTTCAGAGTGAGACTTTCTGTTTCTTGTTGAGATAAAAGGATCTTACTCCAGGTTTAAGAATACCGGAGTTTCCCTTTTTATTGGGAATATGTGTCTTTTTGTAATTTGGGCAAACTGACCCTTTAAAGATGAACTTTTGACTCCACAGTGAGTCCAGACGGCCATTTTGGTTCTGTCTGTTAGTTTGTTCTGCTAGCTCATTAACATCAGGCCCATGCAGTGATGCTGCCGGCTGGCACAGATTGTGTTTTGCTTCCCTGCAGGTTATTGGCGTCCCAGTAAAATTATTTTTCAATCTGAGCAGTTCACTTGGGAACTTGGGAGTGATTGTATCTCCGTTCTTATTCACAGCTCTGATGCAGTGTGCGTCCATCCATAAACACACGCGACCAAAATGTATTGGTTAAGATCTAAAAATGAAAATGAAGGTTAGATGCCTTGAGTTATATTTGAATTACATCTCAATCTAATGGATTTCCATTTATGCCACTGTGTTAGCTCAATACACAAACCATTCATACTGAAAATATAATTACATATTCTGCCCAGAGATATGCATGATGGATCCTTTTCATAAGCTTTATAGCTCACAGAATCTGAATGGAATCGATGTTCGTTTTTGGTGCACGTCTGGAGCATTAATGTGATTTATAAACACAGGAAGTCGGGAATTTTACGCACTTTAAGATTCAGTGTATACGTTTCAAAACAGTTTCCTTGTTTTCCTCTTACTGTCCAGCCATTAAAATCTAGATGACAGAATCTCTAAATTGATAAAAAAATGTTGACAAGCTCATCTGGGATCCTTCAGTGATTACACTTATTACAGTGAGCTCACAGTAGTAAGCTTCATGAGCAGCAGCTCCTCTCCTCTTTGACTGCTTTTATAGGAGAACTTATCCTGATTTTAGCTGAAGTTTTTACTTGATTTTACTTTAATTGTCTCTACAGCATTTTTTCTTTTATCTTGTATTAATCAAATTGGTTTTACCCATTTTATTTTTGTCCAGTTCTTGTCTTTTGTTACCTGTAAATTCCCTATTTGATTTGATTTGATCTCATAATAGTTTATTTCAATTGAAGCACTTTGTAACACCAGTTTTGAAGTGCTGTAAAAATAAAGATTACTGTTATATTACTTTAGGCACATTTCTTTTGCCCTGGATTTTGTCTCTCAGGCTACCTACAGGTTGCCCTACCCTCTGATTGGTGGAGCTTGTTGGGGCTATATGCAACCTGAGAAGAAGATCTGCAGACATTTCTCAGAGCTGAAAAGACTACTGCCTGCTACTAATTTATTTTTTGATTTATAGGTGACACTTTCTACATATAATATGCTATTAAAAGATGCTTTAATCCATCAGCAATCAAATATTATCAATGAAACTAGATGTGTTTCTAATAATTATTATGGAAAGCACAATAACCAATTTAATCAAAATGTGTTATTATATAAATGTATATAAGTGCAAAAAATAGCATACATATAGTTTTTATTTATTTATTTACACCCCTTAATGTGTCTGCCCTGAAATCCAACTTACACTCCTGCATGGAGTAAAACTCTCCACTGAGACTAAGGTTATTAAAATTTATATTACATTATCAACTGCATCACATGAACTTCTGCTTTCTAAAGCTGGTTGAATTAAATAAATTTGTCATCTCCATCATAAGTAATGGGCAACAATAACAGGTCAACCACCCATATCAGATTTTTACTTAAAAGTTGATATCTGCCAGATTTATCAGCAAAATGTATGCTATAATATTTATGTAGTTTGATTATGGTATGAGATCTTATGAGCACTTTCACATTGTAATAATATACAAAATTCATGGTAGAAAAGAAAATCACTTGTTTGTTTTTGTCATTTACGCTTCATTGTCCAGTGTTTGGCTATAAAAGGCCATAAAAGAGGAAAACACCATCAGTGTTGTCTATTCATTACATGTCTGCATGATCCGCCTCCATTCACCCCATCACAGAAGATCCATAGTATTGAACAACTCCTTTAACTGGGGAGAAATCTAACAATATTCTGTCTCTCAAAGTATTGCGATAAAAATGTGTTGAGTAAAAATAATTAGTCTGGTGCGCTGGTGCATCAATAATCCCTTTACAACATTAACAAAAGGAGAACCTTATCACAACGTGTGGTAATTGGTACCACAGTGTAATTAAATCATTCCATGCGCAGAACATTATATGGGATCCAACGAAGAATGTCACTGTTGTGAAACACTTTAATCACATTTTGCAGTTCAGCTTCAGACAAATGTGACCGAAAATCAGCTGTTAAGTTAGTTTGGTAGTCAGTTATTTCCATGGCATGACAAACAGTTGGCCCACAGGATCACAACACACTGCTGTATGTCAGACAGTGATGCATCAAGACACAACGATGTTTATACATGTATGTAGTTTCACGTAACATTATGTTCATGTACAAAAAACAACCCTAGTTTTTATCCTTTGACACGTTTTTTTTTTCTCATCTCTCAAACTTTCTCCAACTAACTTAACTCAAATGTTATTTGTATAGAACCATCTCATACAAAAGCAGTTCAAAGTTCTTTACATAAAGACAAAACAGCAAAAAAAAAAAGTGCTGCTTAAACAGAAGCATCCATGCAAACATTCACATAAATACACACATACATACTGTACAAATACAGTGTGTTCATTTAAGAAAATGCTCGCCTGAGAAGGAAGGTCTTTAGTTTGGTTTTTAAAAGAAAACTGTGTTGGAGGAAGTTTAAGATGACATTTTGTCATGTCACAGCAGGAAAATCATAAATAATAATATAACAATGGCTGAATTCCATTTAGCTGCTTCAGTGTTGTGCATGCTGGCTCACTGTCACGCCGTCACGGCTTACACTTGAATAGAACAGAGCCATCGTTTATTTATTAGTAACACATGTGCTTTTCCTACTGTGAATGGTTCCCAGTAGAAGGGTCAAAACAACTACAAATCCATTTAATATCATTGAGATGGCACATTGAACAAATCCACTCTTGTTGTTCCAGACAAACATACTGTTCAATTTCAACATTAAGTCTCAATTAAACACAAAGATCCACACTTGTTGGATCAATTATATTAAACATAATTCTTCATACCACATTCATATTTATATTAATGCCCAATAAATAATCAAATGGGGAGATGCTGTTTTCTTTTTAACCAATAGTCGCACAGCATTAGCTCATCATCGGGTCAGAGCGCTTGATTATGCTGTTAACATGAGTGTGCAGCTCATTTTGGGAATCAGCAAACCTCTAATCAATAACAGGAGTGCAGTAATACAATCAGACTGGAGGGCAGCAGCAGGGAGCATCAGTCATGCTGCTCCATTTCATCACAGGGTTAAAGGTTAACAGCTGACCCTCCACACATTACCTCTGGGCGGTCACTAAATGATTCTGTCTCTGCCCGTCTGTCCTCACATTAAAGAGCAGAACAAAAGGTCTGTACCAGTAATCGCTCCGTACATCTCGACATCTCTTGGGAAACACAATGTTTGAATGATCAATACCCAGCTAAGGGTCCACCAAGTTACCAATAAATAAGGTAGAGTGATACTTGGAAAGACCTGTTAGAATGGATCTATCAGAAAATAGAAGTATTTATCAGAATCCACACAGCCAATCACAGTATGAGGTTGGTTTAATGCGTGATTAGCTTTGTTAGCAGCTAGCTACAGCAGCTAATGTTTACGATGTTTTCGAACATCACACACAAGAAACACCTGCTCTGATTCATGCTAATAGCCGAAGCGACTGATGGGCTGCCATCATGATGTGGGAGGGTAACATCAAAATGCAGCTTTCATAATCAACATCAGTGGCGTACGGTAGTTACGACGGGCCCCAGTGCACACACACCAGCCTGCATATACATATTTAAAAACAGTGTGTTGGATTGTACAGCCGAATGAGTTACTTGTATTGTACTGGAATTAAAATAAGCATATAATTTTGTTATAGATTGCTACCGACTGTTGTATCCAAAAAAAGTTAAAAAAAAAGTAAACCATGATGGAAATGAATTTGCTTTTTCAAGGACATATATAGCAAATGGCACCATTTTTAATTTAATGTGAGTTTTTCTTTAAACACAGGTGTATGTCAACATATAAACAACAGAAAACATCTGGAGCATGAATGCAAGAGATAAATGAGTAGAATATTGACATCCACAGTTATTAAGGTGAAATCATTAAGTTCAAACATATATTAGACATATATGGTCCAATTCTAACAAAACATGTAGGCATGATATTGATCTATTGGTCTAAAGACTGCCTTTTTATATTCTTCTACTAGTTTACTATCTTTTAATCAGATCAGGCATCTAGTTTGGTACATTATCCTGGCAGCTAGATCACATCACCTGGGTGTAGCCAGGAAACGACGGCTCGTCTCAGCTGCCTGAACGGAGCTCTCTGCTCTGTGTGTGACGGCTGTTCGTTCAAACACAGGAGCTCATTGTGGCTTTCAGCAGGCTGGCACCAATACAGGCAGGTGGAGTCAAAAGACTGACAATAAACAGGAAGGAGTCCATTTGGTTTGACAGATTTAGACTTCAGACGACCTAAAATGTGTAAAATAAAATCCTGTAGATGGAAACTTCACTGGGTTTCTGGGGACAGCAGCAGTAAAAACAATATTGAGCAAAAATGTTTTACATATGACTGTATATGGGTACTGATGTTTCTAACAGAGTACTGAAATATGTGAAAAGGTTTGTGTCACAATGCTAATTATAAAATGACGCTCACTTCCTACACTGAAAGAAGAAAAAACGAATTCTTCCTCCTTATCGTGGTTAATGTTAGCTAATGTGAGCAAACCTCAGAAAGACATTTCTGAGTACATTTCCTGACTTCATCTCTAGTTGTGCTACTGTTACACAATGTTTTAGCATTTAGCATTATCCTGTAATTGTCACATAAACAAAAGAAACATAGTCTCACTTTAATGAAATCAAAGTTGTAATAAAAGTTGCAAACATTGTAGCTTACTATCAGGAGTTAGTTTTAAGGGGAACTCTGCTGTGAAAAAGTTGTATTTATACAAGCCTTTACTGTCTCAAGAAATCTGATAAATTCCCTCAAGTGATGTCACTTGAGTCTGAAGACTACAAGTTTTAAAAAGTTGTGTTGCGTTGTGGGTAATGTAGGCGGCAGGGTTTGACAAGGAAGAAGAATGCATGGAGTAAAAAAGACGATATCGCTGGTTCTGATGCATCAATTTTGATACGTATTATTTAAACTGTCCATCATGAGTCCAACAGTCTTATAGGAGTGCAGTGCTAAAATGGTGGAGTATTCCTTTAATACATTTAATTCTATTGTAAAATAATGTTTTTTTATAACATTATATTTTATAGTTTATATTAACTGTATGTGTTAAGCCTATTATTATATTATTTTTAAAATATTCTGTATACTACCATTTTCTTTCCATGAACTGAAATGCAACACATCTTGGCACCTGTAGTATATACTTATAAATGTAACATATAAATTTATTTGCTATAATCTAATACTGTATCTTATATGAGTGCAGTAGAAACAGTAGGTATTATCAGGAACAGGAAGAGTGTCGTATACATAGACTATGCTCATCAGTGCATTGAATATGATGACTTATTGAATATGATACCACACTGCCTTCTTTTCTGCAACAGACAAAAATAAAAAAAAGCTTGCGCTCAGCAGAATTCAACAATGGGGACACTTTTCATTCACTATTGACTTGTTTTTATTACAGGCCAAATTGCTTCAGGCATTGAACGAAGGAAACATTACACTGCTGTTTGTCTCCTATCTTTTCCACAAAGCCAAAAGGAGCCAAAGGACCTTTAAATGAGCTCTTCAGTCTTTTATGGCTCTGTGGATTAAGACTCCTGGGACAAATGAAAAGCACGTATCTGCAGGCTGCAGGCCATGTGCCTTGGTGAGCAGGATCTGCTCTGCTTTTCAGCATTTTAATTTTAATTTTTTGTTTTTTTTGGAGCGTGGCTTTTGTCACAGCTGGATGCTCTGCTTTCATTTGTCACAGTTTGTGGTGAAATACAGCAAAAAAACACTGAATGAACTATATTTATAACAAGCTGTGGTTAAATGTGTGCAGCAGCGGGGTGCGCAGGCTCTGAAGGAGGCAGGAGTAAAACTTTAAGAAGGGTCAGTTCCTAAAAGAGTTTCTAAAATAAGTCAAGTGAAAAACATTTTCATGCAACGCCGTGGATTCAAATCCACCTCCAGAATGTTTAGCTATCATTGAGTAGAGTGTATATAGAGTGTTTTGTTCATATTGTGTTACGTTGGACTTTAGAAGCATATTTCTCTGAGCTCCACACCAAGCAGTGATGACACAGCTGGTGTTTTCCATCTACTATCAAAAGCAAACTCCCTGCTATGACATCAGTTTGGTGCAGCAGCAGCATCTTTCTGGCCTCAGGGAGGATTTCAAAGTGTGGATCTGAAAAGAACTCAGACAAAAGTCACTGCAGGCGTTTATGTGACGTACACTGTCCTTCTCCATTTTAGCCTGCTTTAATTTCTGACCTCCCACTGAGATAAATATACAATCAAACCTAGAAACTACAGATATAAAATAAACTGGACCATGACATCAAACAATTTTGAAATAAAAGCTCCACTTATCAATACTTTTCAGGGCCACTCCCAGTCAAGAACCCACAGAGAATTGTCACCATCTATGCAGCTCTATGCAGCTTTTTAGCCTCTTTTAGCTCATTGTTTTGGTTTTACAGCACATTCACTGTTTGGTTCAGTCTCAGCGCTCTCATCAGTCCCTGTCTCCAGCTGCAACAGGCAGCTGTTTCCAGCAAACAAGCTCTGATAAACTCACTGTACCTGTAATGCCCGCCATGCAGGAAAACAGCAGACAGACACAGTTAGAGGCTAGCTGGTGAAGACAGTGGAACATCTATAGATGCTAAAGCATCCGAAGAGCCAGATATTTTTCTTAGGAGTTGGTGGAGACCAAAACAGAGCTGAAAGGAGAGTGAATGTTGGACTTACAATGATCAATATGAATGCTAATAACAACTTCATAAGGTGATAATACAGTATGTCAGGGCTGTGAATCTGTCAGATTGTTGTGTAGTTCTTCTGCCCCAAATCTTCGGCCAGAATCAATAAATGTAGCTTGAAACAGGACTCACTGAAGTACAGTAATTTCCCTTTATAATAGAGGTGTACAGAGACGTCATTATCTGTCTTATGTCTCTGTCTGTATTTGGACAGAAGACCGGCAGGGGGCGTGGTTTATACAGGAAGTCACGTCAAATCAGGCAAATGTTGTATTTTCTAACCTAATATTCATTGGCAATGCAATCGTTGTGCTTTTAAAGCATCATATTGATTTAATATTGGTATATAATGAATTATAAAATATATTTCCACATCCTCATACTGTACTACAGATGTTTCATCATTACAAAACTGCATTCTTCTGCACGAGTAGATGCTCTTCTCTTTCTGCCTCAGAAAATTCTGGGTAAAGGTGCACAAAAGTAGCCTAAAGTTTATTTTTATTTCATTTTACTATTTGAATCTCTAAAAAAAAAACTGAGATTTGTGATTCAGAGGTCTGGAAGCAGGCTAGTACAACAGGCTAGAGAGGAATGATACTAAATGTTATTGCACAGCAAGAAGTGACAAAATTAGATGAATGAAATGTGGGAGTTTGTGTTGCTGCTTATTGATGCAGCTTCCATCTCTCACAATCATCTTTGTCCTTAACTAGATTAGAATAAGAAGCCGCTGGTGTCATGGAGATGATGAAAACATTCATGTGACCTTAAATGCACCATATGCTGTCAGGGCTTTCATATAAATGAAAATACAGTATGTCAGTGCATAACACTGGTTGTTATCCCATTTGCCAGTTTAGAAACTCTGACATTCAATCAGAAATGATTGTTAGTGTCCTTATGAAAGAGGTTCACAGCCCTTCAGAATGAATTCATGGTGTAAGTGAGAGCAGTAGCTGGTCTTCAGTGGCCTAACAGTCATCTGAAACCACACCAGCTGATGTTGTGTGGAGAACAGAAATGGTGGTTACTATATGACAGACGCGTGCAGGAGCTCTGAAAAGCTTTCATTTGCACAGTACTGTCCTTCCAGCTGAGTACACCGCCTGCATACTGTCATGGGAGCTGTACAAACAAATTTTAAACAAACAACCTTTGCATAACAGGTCGCATGTGACGCATGTGCAAGAAGTCAAAGCGTGCATGTTGACAAAATGGTATTTTCACTGGTGAATTGTGTGTTTGAATGTCAAATTGCATTTTAACAGGTGAGATGTTGTTGATAGCAGGTGAAACTTTGAATTTGGAGAATAAATAAATCATGTCCTAGTAAAAAAGTGCCACATGATGTTTGTGCACAACTTGGCACAAACTGTTTGAAACCAGCTCATCATAAAATCATATTTGCTTAGAGAATTTTTACTTTTTATTTATTTGATTTGATCCCATTATTATTAAGAGAGGAACCCTCTCCTGCAAGACCGACAGCAAGAAGTCGTCGATACAAGGATTCATTCATTTGAATATGCAGCTGCAAATTTCAAAAGTAGTATTTCATTTAAAACTTGTATCATTCCTAAAACTGAACACAAATGACCACAACATGGAACAAGACATCCTGCATAACTACGACTAAACCTTGAGTAAAGAAAATAACAAAAAGATACGTTGACAAATGCTTTTATTGAACATGAAACATTTACATGCTACAGTAGACAACCAGGACTGTCAGCAATACAAAAACCCATGCTCATACTCAGGCAGCAGCTGTCCAAACAACAACAATGCATAATGGATATAAATGCTGATATTAGAGACTGACAATAAGATAAGAGTCTGGGCTGCTGCTGGGGTTGTTTGGTCCTGCAGAAGTGATGCTGTGTTTGTGGAAGTAGTGAAAGTAAAACCATCAGGGCTTCAGATGCACTTGAGCAGGTAGGAGTTGCAGTTGGCTCCTCTGCCGCAGTCACAGAGCTTCCCGATGCGAGGCCCGAACTTCATGGCACACCGGTCACCCATCCCACACTGACGGGCAGGGGGGACATGGAGAGGTCATTCACGTACATTCAGATATATATATATATATATATATATATAAATGTATGCAGCAAATACTAGCACAGACCTTTACATTATTAATTGATTTTCTGTGATTAATTTTTTTCATCATCTGTTAATTCTTGTGATTTATTTGACACAAGAGAATGAGGGCGAGATGTTAATCATTCCAGCATTTTTAGTGAAATAATTAAATCCAGTTCATTAGCTGCTTCTGTCTTATTTCAGGAGGACTGAAAGGTTTCGTTGCTTTTTTTTTTTGCTCCTCTCTTTCAGCTAATTGGAGTCAAGCAGGAATCTCGATTCGTCTGTAATTGCACTGAGTAAAAAGACTGTTGTTGGCATTTTCTTGTTATCTTTTAATTACTGGCAGGTTTCTTTTGCTAACGGGTTTAATTAAACAGCAGTGGAGTGAGGTACAGAATACACAGGAGTGACTGAAACTAATCACTAAATTACACTCTGCTTTTCATTGCAGGGCAGTGGTGGAAAGTAACTAAACTACTGTACTTAAGTACAATTTTGAGATACTTGTACTTTACTTGAGTATTTCGATTTTATGTTACTTTATACTTCTCCTCCACCACATCTCAGAGGGAAATATTGTACTTTTTACTTAAATTCAATTACTAGTTACTTTTCAGATTAAGATCATATCACATATGATATATTATTATAGATTCGATTATAGATCAATATATGAAGTAGTTAAAATTAGCTCCACCTTTACCAGCTGCAACATTAAAGTGATACACACATGAATCTATCAGTGATTATAATGCAATATTATAATATATATTATTCTGAAATGGGACATTCTGCATAATGAGTACTTTTACTTTTGGTACTTGAGTGAAATTTTGAATGCAGGACTTTGACTTTTAAACTGTGGTATTGCTACTTTTACTTAAGTAAAAGACCTGAGTACTTCTTCCACCACTGTTACAGGGACTAAGGTAAAGGTGCTTTAAAGCTGCACTGCATAAACATAGTGAATAAAGTGAAGTTACCAGCGGGATGCTGCCTCTTTTCTCAGTGGAAACCCGATTATGCATCCTGCCCAGCAGAGCCTCCAGGGCTTCTATCTGCTCAGCAAACAGAAACAAGAAACATCAGGCTGGAGGAGAACATGTGCATATTAATCTCTTCAACTCATAAATATCTCCTCATGTTTTCATTTAGGATTCTTTCATCTTTCTTTTTCTTCCCCCAAACTCAAAAAACACATTTATGTTCTGTATCTCCTCATTGAAGCAATAGGAAACTTTTCAACCCAAGACGCTGTGCTTTTCAGAGCTGCACCGTTCAATCAAACAGAAATATTCTAGCTGTCTTGTGCATAATTTTATACACATTTTCCACAAAATTCAGCTTGATATGTGGAAACGTCTCCACTAGAAGTTAAAGTAAACTGTTAATAAGGTGAATAAACACTGGCCTCACATTAACAATCATAACCCACTTATATGCTTATTATTTTAAAGACCAAACAAAACACAACCAGTTTCAATACCTTGCATGCAAAAGTTTGTTGTACATCTCTTAAATCGTTGTGTAATACTAAATTAATCTGAAAACTGTTTGAAAAGCGTTTCCTATAAGGAAAGTAACGAGAAATGTTTTTATTTTATAAAATCCAAAGGAAAGTAAAAGAGGATATGCTTAGGCCTGCACACACACACACACACACACCACCAAATAAATTCAAAGGGTGTACAAACCTTTCACCTGCTGTGAGGCACAGTGGACTAGATTCGGACTGTTACTGAGAACTAAATGCTACAAAAGAGGTTCTTTATTCTGCTGAATAAAAGGTTCAGGTGTTTCCCAAAGTTTAGGAAACTTGACCATCAAGGATCTAAATTACTTTGACCCACTATTCCTCCATAAACTAAAGGTGTGGAGCTCTTCAGGTACTGACCAGGTCTCTGTCTGCGGCGGGCTCGGGTTTGTCCACTCCGAAGTCCTCTGCGGAGACTTCCTGGGACGCCTGGCCGTGACACATGACGGACAGCAGGACGACAAACAGCAGTCCGCGGAGCATCCCGGAGCTATCCATGGTGCTGGGTCCGGTGGAGGAGGAGGAGGGCGGAGGTCCTGGCAGGAGGCAGCAGGTCAGGAGTGGCGGAGCAGAGGGTCGCAGCAGGTCCACAGGAGTTTCTCCCTCCACCCAGCGGTCCTGGTTCTCTCTTATATTGACTCACAAAGCCCCGCCCGAAAGCCCGCTGCAGGATTAGCAGTACGCGCAGGAGAGTCTTGGCTGTGGGCAGGGAAGCCATAAAGCCACCAAACTCTGTTTTCTACTTTCTTCTTGCAGCAGGGACGTGCACAGACATTTTGAGGGGCTGTTGCTCTAAAACTGCATGAGACCCAGCTCTCCAGAAAACGTGTGGAGGGTCGCATCAGGAAACACAGGAGCTACCTGGTCACATGATGTTCTGTCAGGTAAATTAAGGGATGGCTTTAATGCTGTTTTGTGAACTTTAAGAGGTTTTTACTCTTCGTAAAAAACCCTTTAAAACTCATTAAAACACCAACATTTATTGCAGTTAATTAATTAACCCCAATATAAATATCATAATGATTATTAATAAGGGATAAATAAATGTTATTTTAAAGGTAGTAGATAGTGAATTGTATGAAGCTCTTTTTTCAAAATCACATCAGGAAACATTTAACCTTCATCAACTCGAGCCACACTTGCAGCTAAAGACAAGCAGATGAACTGATCATGCTCACATGTCAGGTAACTCTGAATTCAAGTAAGACCACTATGAACACGCACTTACTGTGACCACCTGTAGGCCGAGACAGCTCCTCTTTGAGGGCGTAGAAACTAGATCCAGGTCTCTCTGTTGTGGTTCAGTGTGCAGGCTTCGGAGTAAAACTCACTGTGGTGACTTTGCTGTGTTTAGTCTCACGGTTTCAAATGGTCTTGTATGAGAGTAAACAAACTGATAAACGCCTCTCTTAAAGCAAAATTGATTTTGCTGGATTGTGTTTTTGCCTTTGGGTGCTGGCAGTTTTAAATCCTCACTGGAGGAGACTTGATTCTCCACCGAACACTAATCATACCAGCCTCCGTGATAATTGCTAACATCAGTCTTTATAATAAATATAGCCCCAAGGAAAGCTTTTAATTCACCAATATAAGAGCAAAGCAAGATTAGCACTGCAGTGTTCGTGATATAACCATCAAAACAGACCCTCAAATACTGAACACAAGTATCATATTTTTCTATTTTGCAGTTTTTACCTCATTACTGTACATTTATCTTTATTTGCATAGTTAGTGGATAAGATAAGATCAGACAACCCCACTTTTCAGGCAACAATCTTGTATCTCCAAAACTTTTTAAAAGCTCAACAGCCTTGTTTCATTTTATGGCACAACAAAATTTGATCTAAAAGAGTTGTAGAAACTCAGGAGGAGGAGGACGTCACCTCTCCGCTGAACTGGGAGCACAAACACGCACAAAACTGGAGATACAAGGTTTTCACAGACAGTGACGACATGATTGCTGAATGTGATCAATAATCGGACCAAGCTCAGATATATTAAAATACAACCTGACAAAAAACAAAACAAAAAAACCATTTACGCTTGTAATAAAGTTTCTCCTTTATGGTTTTAACCAAATTCTTCCATTACAGACTTAATCAATCAAAATGTATTTCTATAGCACCTTTCAAACCAATCAAATGCAATTCAAAGTGCTTTACAAGCTATTAACAAAATGTAGGATGTTAAAAATAAATAAAAATAGCCTAACAATAAACATCTATATAAACTCATTATTAAACACCAGACGCATTACAAGACATTAAGGGATATTTTAGCATTATTATGGAGAAATGCCCTATAATAAACTGAAGTCAGAATGGCAGAACAAAGTGTAGGTCTACAGATGGATGCTGCTGATCATCTAAACGGTGCAAATGAGAACACTGTTAAGAGGCGTTGTGTCGACCCAGCACGCAGAGACCAAACAAAGAGACTTGGATTAAACAGTTCGGCACAGTTTATTAAATGATCAGGTAATTTGAGTTCGAGCAGTGACTGGGCCTGGGAGAGCGGGCAGGCAGAGGACATCGACGTCAGGCCAGTGCCGGGGAGAAGGGACCAAACCAAAGCTGGGTAACCTCCAGGGCGGAACGGGGGACGACCAGCGCGGAAACTGAGTCAGGGTGGTCACTGGCCTGCACGTAGAGGTTGGCGAGGAGGGAGCGGAGCGGAGGTCCGGGCCAGGCAGAGTTCCAGGAGCAGGTCCACGTAAGTCAACGGTACAATCTGGCGACGATAATGAGGGTAATGAGGTGATTGTGAATTGGACGCAGCTGTCACGATTGAGGTGCAGCAGCCACCAGCTCCGGACCACGCCCCTTGACCTAGATCACTCCACACAGGTAGACAGGGAAGACAGACAGAGACAGAAAACACAACCCCCAAACAAAAACTAAGGAGAGCCCAGCCATCCCATAACACTGTCTTTCTAAATTCAGTGTTTTCTACGTCCGGGTGGAGCTGCACCAGCCTGTTAACTGTTAATACTGCTAATAAAGCTGCTGGTCCCACAGGACCGAGGTCTGTCCCTGCGGAGAGAAAGACAACACTCATCTGTTTTACACCGTCAACATATCGATTTATATTACAGCTCTGGTGTGTGTGTGTGTGTGTGTGTGTGTGTGAGAGAGAGGAGGAGGAGGAGGAGGAGGATGTTCCTGTGTGATTAAACAGGGAAGAGGAATATTTTACTGTTTCTAAAGAAGTAAAGAAGACGATACATTATAAATTTTTTGGCATAATAAAAGACAGAAAATTGTCGTGTCATAGCAGGAAAAGCACATGTGTAATTAATACCTTTAATGATGGCTGGTTCCATTCAGCTGTTCCAGTTCCAGGGTCCTGGAACATTTTGACTTGTCAAAGCAGGAAAAGTACAGGTGTCAGTAATAACATAACGATGTCTGTAGCCAGGACTTTAGGAATATTGTCCATATTTGTTTCCATGATATTTATTTTATTTTTATTTATTTTTTAGTCTTCAAATTCAAAGTCCAAAACCCAAAGATAATCCAAACTGAAATCATATTTGTTTCCATGATATTTATTTTATATTTACATTCTGTTTACTTTATATTTATTCTGTTGTATTTGTAATTTTTTATTTTAAATTTAAATATACTGAGTTTTAAAATACTGCAGTTTGCCTATAAAATATGCACCGACTGAACAGATCCATAACTCCTGAACACTTCTGTATCTTTAGACAATTTCCCATTTTGCTGTGAACTCTCAGGATCCCACTTAACGGCCCCTGAAGGTCCCCGGACCCCAGTTTGGAAACCGGCGCGGTCTCGTGCGTGCAGCGGACAGCAGGGGTCGCTGCGCCAGCAGTTTGGCCGCCTGGAGGCTGCTGAGCTCCGTTTCCTGAAACGCATACTTCAGGATTAGGAAGAACACACCCAGTGACATCAGTGAGGTTTGAAGAAGAAGAAAAAGTCTCAAGTCAAACTGTGCAGCGGAGGAACAAGAGGGCCGAGAGGTCCTTCCCGGTTTTGAGTGTTTCTGGCTGCGGAGAGTTTTGGGAAACAAACTATCCGGACTGTGCGTAAACTTTTTACTGAAGCGAACCGTGGAGCGCAGAGAGTCGCGTTTCTCAAGACAGGAGGATGTCAGCTTCAGACGAGACAGACGGGCTCCGGCCGAGATATGGCTGTAAGTTCAGACCTTTTTTTCTCTGCTCACCTTGATGCCAGACAGGCGGCTTCCCCGCACAGCACAGAGGGCCACGCAGCTCCGGACCGCAGCTCCGCTTCTGCTCATGCAAACGCCCCAAACTTCAGAAAAGTCTCCTTTATTCGTACAAAGCGCGCACAGTCAGATCGGGTTTTATTTCTGACAGCATGGTTACTGCCCAATTATGACTTCCGCGTTTTTATAATAATGTATCTCAGAGTGCAGAGGGAGGGAGGCCTGCTTTTCCACTACTTTTTCCACATTGCATACACGTTAGTTTATCCAGTCCAAGTTATTACATAGCCTACACTTAGCTTTGCCACATGTGAAAAAACAGGACAAAGTATTTAAACTTTACTCATGAGAAGTTTTGTGTGTGACTTCTTCATAGTCTTGAAATGACCCAATAACCACCGCCCATGGGTTGACTGAAATTCATTTCTAAATCATTTGGGAGCAAAGTCTGGAGAAAGTGAATGAATTAGTCGTCCATCTTTCTTTTGGACTGCACAATCAAACTTTATACTCCTTTATCAATCAAATATGGAAAGTGCTTTGCTTAGCTGACAGACCCCAGCGTTTCCTTTTTGAATACATATCAGTGGTAAAACAAACTTAGAAACTGGTGCCAAAGGGGACATTTATTAAGTTTTCATGGCATGTAGTCTCAGTTTTTGTTGAAATCAGGATTTACCTGTTGATGATGTCGCCTGGGATCCCATACAGGCTGAACTCTCCCTCCTCAGATGTGACAGGAGGCTAAAATGGGGCCTCTTTGTATTGCGCGCCCTCCTCTCTCCCATCCCCCTCTCCATAATTTGGGAGAAACCTTCTTTGGAGAACATGGCTCTGCAGCAGGCGGAACCACGGCTCCACTCTCACGGGAGTCGCCCCATAACCTTCCCTGCATTGTTTTTTGTTTTCAGTGTATGAATAAGAATTCCATTTGCAGACAAGGGCATGCCCACATCATACTGTTCCGACAGCCCTGAGCCACAGTGAGCTCATGTGTTAACTGGCTACACAGATGACTAATAAATGAGGCCGGTTTCCTTTGTAAAACACCTCAGTATGTGGAGCTCAGGAGAGGCCAGGGAGCTGGATGGAAACTTTCTCTGGTTATGCAACCAGGAAAAAGGAAAAGATTTGTTAATAAATCGACCAACATGTGAAGCACAATGCGCCTTTCTTCAATTATTCTCTCTGCTCTTTTGGTATAAATTCAACAAGACAGCAAGAGATCCAGTGTTTTCCCATGACATTGCTTTGAGTCATTACATTCATTCCTGTTGTTTGCTGCTGTTTGAAAACATAATTTTGTGTGTGTTTTGGGCTCCAGCGGTCCTGGATGGCGTGGAGCGGCTCACAGCGGAGGAGATGGATGAGCAGCGGCAGCAGAACATGGCCTACGAGTACCTGTGTCACCTGGAGGAAGCCAAAAGGTAAGAGCTGGAAGACGGTTCACCTGCTGCAGGCTGGCTGAAAAAAGAAAGAAGAGGCTGCGATGACTCTGGTTCATGTCACAGACTGTCTCTCACTCTGAGGCTCAGCTTATATCATATAGAAACTGATATGGAGCTGTCACTAGGTCTGCAACTAAAGATTATTTTCATTATTCTCCATTGATTGTTTGGTCATCAAAATGTCAGAAAAGAGTGAAAAATTAATCCAATTCCTAGAAGCCAAGGAGAAGTCTTCAAATTGCATCTTTTATCTTTTGTTTTACTCTCAAAAAAGAAAGAAAAGAAGGAAATCCTCAAGAATCAAGAAGCTGGAACTTTTTGGTATTTTACTGATTAATCGACTAATCGCATCAACTCTAGCTGTCATGCAGTGTTTTAATTGATTGTCACTGGAATCTATTACAAACAAAGCATCAAAGTTTGAGATTTTAGTCTATTCAGACTTGCTTTTACAGTCCAGTTCAGTTCAGTGGACAATAGTTTGAACCCCACTCACGCAGTCTTGGTGATTTTCACATTTTAGCTCCTGTTGACATCTTGGATAGAGCTGATTTTTGAACTTTAATTGTTTCTCCTGAGTGCTAAGAGATGGCGCAGAGTGTCTGGTCACATTCGTAGTCTTGTTTACTTAATCTTTGATCTGATAGTTTCTGATTTAAATGAACATTTTGCTAATTTTAGACAGGGATGCACTGATCCGGCTCACCGGATTAGTATCGGCACCAATGCTGACCTTATTAAGGGGATCGGGTATCGGCCATGACGTGACCGATCCACATTAAATACAGGTTCTTTGTCAGTGTCATTATAAAATTCAGTGTTTCCTCTATCAGTTACATTCATTCAGTCACAGCAGGCTGCTCACTCGGTGCAATTTCTGTCCTCATGTTACCTTACAGAGGTTCCACTCAGTGAGGTTTACAGGCTTTAAATTTGGTTAAAAGTGAGCACAGATTGGTACTCGGGACCCTGAGTAGAGGTATCGGTATCAGTAGTAGCTGAAATCTCTCACAATCTGAAAATCTGGGATTCAGTGGGTTCAGACTTGTGTTTACTACGCAGTTCAGTGCACTGGACATCAGTGTGATAATTTAATCCCCACTCACACTTTAGCTGCAGCTGAAGGATTAAATGCTCCTCTGTGATTCTCCGACCTCTTGGATAGGACTTTCTGTCAAACCTCAATGCTTTTTTTTTTGGTACCGACTGACAAAATATACGGAAAGTTGGCATTGAATGTCTGATCAGATTCATCTTGTTTACTTAATTCTTTGATCTGATAGGTCCACATTTAAAGGAGGAGTGTGTAAGATTCAGGGGGATCAGAAATGGAATATAATATTCATAAGTATGTTTTCTTTAGTGTATAATCACCTGAAAATAAGAATCGTTGTGTTTTTGGTAGCTTAGAATGAGCCCTTTATATCTACAGAGGGAGTGGGTCCTCTTCCACGAAGCCCGCCATGTTTCTACAGTAGCCCAGAACGGACAAACCAAACACCGGCTCTACAGAGGGCCTTTTGCTTTTTTCGGGAGTTTCGTGGTCTCTGTAGTTCTCCTACACGCTTGGAAGGGGAGGGTGAGCGGAGGGGTAATCAATCTGCTTGCGTTTAGACAACATTTAACATTTGAGAACTTTGGCTTCTTTTGTAAATGAAATCAAGGGTTTTGTAGAAAACTATTCAGTGTGGTATTGGTACTGAAACCCGGGTATCGTACTGGTAATGGAAGCAAAAAAATGCAGCCCCATGCTTTTTAAAGTTTAAAATAGATCTGTTGCATAAAATAAAGTTACATATAGATGTGGAGCTAAAAATAGAATGTTTTTTTTTTACCCCTTAAATAAAAGTTCTCATGATGTATGAAGACTCTGGTGATGTATGTAACAAAACACTTCATTATAGAGCAGATGTAGAGCTTAAGAAAATGATTGTAGAACATAACTTTATATTTAGCACAAAGACAAACTTCTAACTTCTGCTATTATGTGATACTTGGAATTTATGAAGAAGCAGGTGAGGTCTGCTACTCGGTGCACGCGCGCACACGCACACACACACACACTTATCTGTGTGTGTGTTGGTGGTTGTCTAAACTTGCTAACAGCCGTGTATGATTGCTTTTCGTGACTCTGGAGTCGACCCCGCTGCGGGCTCACAGATTCAAAAGAGGAAGGATTGTGCGAGACAGGAAGTGACTCAGTCCCTGTTGATTTTAGTATCTCTCACTGTTGCCACAGAAACCCCACGGTTGTCATAGCAACAGGTTCCGGTGTGAGTGCTGGAGTCCGTGCTGCTGCTGTGAGGTTGTACGCTCTGATAAAACAAAAAAATAAAAGCTGAGAGGTTGTATGGCTGCGGCGCCTGCATCCCTCACCTGCTCTGTTATCATCCACCTGTGATGTTCAGGAAATTCCTAGAAGGATTTATGTTCCCACTTTTCCTCCACCTGACAATTCTACCTGTGTTTGTGCTCTCCTTCATTCCCCAAAAAGAATTTCAGAGAATGTCCCTCAACTTTTTTGTTCATGCTGTGTGTGTAAATCAGTTATCACCAAAATAAGAGAGAAAAAGCCAACCAAAAGACATGGCCTTAGTCAAAACTCTACTTGTCTTTTGGCTGCAGTCTGGTCCAGTAGCTGTTGTTTAATTACTCTCCTCCAGGTGCTTCGTGTTCGTGACTCGGCTTTTCCTTTCTAAACCCACCTCATCACCGGTGACCGACACGGTTGTGACAGACATTTGCATTTCAGGGTGAAATTGTTGAGAGGAAGTTCAGCTTTGCAGTCATCATCTCTTTCATTTCTCCATCTCTTTCCAGCACAGTGCTGATTTTGCTTTGCTGAATGAAAGTAAATGTGTTATGGAATCATGTTTTGACAGGCTAAAGGCTATTGAGTTAGCTGTTTTTGGCTAATAAGCGGGTAAGAAGTGTATATTTGAGACGGAAGATGAGCCACTACATCTTCTTTTTCAAACGTGTGCTACTGTTTGATTATCCTCTTAATTATACCCTGTGTGCTCTCTGTTTGTAGGCATGCAGATCTTTTTCTCTTCTTCATATGAATTTCCGGCAGAGTCAGTGCTGCTAACCCCTCTAATTGATCTCGGATTTGTTTCCAAGGGAGCTGAAGGATTTGTTATTAAAACACACTTGATTAGTCACCAAAGCCACCAAAACAGAAAAAATTCTGCATTAACACTTGAACAGTAAAGCTCGTTCAGGATGATCTCTGGAAGGCTGTCTTGTTAATTATTTGCTTGTGTTGCCGCTGCTCTTCCTGTCTCCTGAACTGCTGCACACCGTGAGCCTCCTGATTGGCTGACGAGGTCCCACATTGTCTCAGGCAGTTGTTTTCTCCAGAGTTTCAGGTAGACTGAGCTCCATGTGGGGAACCCCTCAGCCTGCAGGGGTAGCTGGGAGGAGGAATGAGGAGAGTGTGTGTTGATGCTGAGCGGCATGATGGGAATGCCTCTGACAGGTGCCCAGCAGGGTGTGAGAGCGTACCTGTGTGCCCTGTGGGGATGGCTGCAGGAATGCATTGTGGCTCTTGTCACTGTTGTAGCTGCTGTCAGCTGTGTGTTTGAGCGAAGACGGCCTTTATGAACCTCACTCTCTGTCTCAGCAGAGAGATGCAAACTATGTGTTATCACTCTTATTTTCATGTTCAAATGCAGAGACACAGCCCGAGGCTGAGGCGACCTGCTGTGCACATTATCATGCCATATTTGAATGCTGGGTGACCTGTTCATCTCTTTTTGGCCTTTCAAATAGTAGATGCCTGCTAGATGTTGCTTGCGAAGCTTTGCTCTAGGGCTACAACTATTGACTATTTTATTTATGGATTAATCTTAATTATTTAATTTTTTGTATTACTGGATAATTAGTTTAATCTATGTCTTCAGATTTCAGGTTTTGTCCGACCAACTGTCAAAAACTCAAAGGTACTCAATTTAAAAAGATATAAAACACATTGAGGAAGCTGGAATCAGCATTTATTTTCCATTTTCACTTAATAAATGACTCATCGATTATCAGAAATTGTCAACCGACTAATCCCAGCTTCTTTTAGATTAGTTTATGGCCTCGTTGAAGTTTATTCTCTGCATTTCTTTCAACAAATTGAACTTCTTCTTTCTCTGTAAATTCAACTGTCTTTCTGTGTTCCTTTCGCTCTTTTGTTCGCCGCTTCAGTCTCCCTGGGAATGCAGCTGGACGAGGTTTCAGCACGATACTTTTGTTTATTGATCCGAGCATGCACTCATCACATCAAACCATTTCAGATAGTTTCACAGGGGATTCACTAATGATGAATGACACATAAGGTTAGAAGTCAGGATGTCATGACTGCTTCCACACCTCTGTCACATGTCGTCCACATTTGTCTCCTCCCTCGTTTCCTGCCGCCCTGCGCTGCGTGCAGTGAAGCAAAGCTGGGTATAAATCAGTCATTCAGCAGATGCTTTTGGCAGGTGACGTAGCTGTTTTTGGGCGTAGCTGAAAAGTTTGGATTCCACAGGTGAAGCAGATTCCACCCAGATCAGATGGACACAGTGACAGCAGAGTGAAAGTGGAAGAGGAGCGTTTGATTTGTCTTTGGGGGGAGGAGAGGAGAGAGTGTCCATGATGGATCTGTTATATATGATCAGATATCCTTCAAGTCCCTGATACAGAAAACCTGCAATGCATTATTTTCTTTGAGATTTTTTTGTTTAACTGTACCTTTGTTATTTTATGCAAATGAATTCTTATTTTTGCAGTTCGATCAGACAGGTTGCTAACAAACCCCCAGTTTTAACAGACTTTTTGGGAAGAAAAGAACACAAAAAATATTTTTCCACATATTTAGACACATTGTATTTTGATGCTTGGCAACATTGTTTTTTGAAACTTTCATGCCAATAAAACCTTTTTGTCTGTTGTAAAAGTCAATTAGATTTTGTAGAGTAGCTTTCTGGTTGTAACAGATATTTCAGGTGTACTCACTTTCAGTTTCAAGTGCTAATGAGGTCCAAATGAGGGGTTTGTTTACAACCTGTGTGTGTGATGGTTTGTTTGACCTCGTCTGTCTCGTGTTGCTGCCTTACTGGACCTACTCGTTCCAGAATCTCAGCAATTAACTTAGTAATTAACTGGTGCACGCATTTAAACTTTGTCAAAACTGACCGCAATGATGACCACAACTTTTAAAGTTAAACGCAAGTGGCAACAAACTGGATGTCATGAATACATTTAATGCCTTTTTGAAACAACCTTGACATTCATTTTAATTCAAAATATTTAATTAATCCCTAAATTGACGATTCTAAATTGCCTGTAGGTGTGAATGTGGGGGTGAATGGTTGTCTGTCCCTAAAGGATATGCGGTACAGATGGTGGATGGATGATTAATCCCTTAAGATCAGTTCAAATCAATTCAATAAAGTTGGTCTAACCTTTGATATGATTCTGCTTAACATGATTCAAACAAAACATCAAGTTCATTTTCTTCTCTTGCTATTTTTCCAGTTGCATTATAAAAGAATAGAATAGGATAAAACTTTATTGTTCATCAGGGTGGAAAATTGTGGAAAAGGTCACCAAAATATAAAAGCAGCATGAGAACATGTAACATGTGGAACAAATGTGGTAACAAAAAACCACTGAAATGAAAAAAAGTATAAAGTACACTACAGTACACTAGTAAAAAATAAAATACTTAAATAATAATTATTTGACTTAAAAAATGAAAACAAAACACTACAATCGTCCAAATATCAGCAGTAGAAATAACTCTGCCCCCATTCTGATAGGCTCTTTATAGCTGATTGACTTTGACATCAAAATGTTGGCAAAACTATTAAACAGATTCCTGTGTGTGTGTGTGTGTGTGTGTGTGTGTGTGTGTGTGTGTGTGTGTTCCCTCCTGCCCTGTCCTGCCCACAGCAGTCGTTCTGTAGGAGTCCTTGTTTAGACAGTGCTGAACAATGTGAGGGACTGTAATGACGGTTTTAGTGGGAGAGCTGAGCAGTAGACCAACAGGATTTACTCCAGTGCAAGTGGCAGCCTGCTGGATGATGTGAAGTGTAATAAGTAGAGTCTGTCTCAGAGAGCTTCAGTGTCATCCTCCCCCCCATTCCTGCTACCTTAGCTACCCAAATACTCTCCATGTACCACATCATGGATGGTACTCATCCTGCCCCCGTCACTGTGGTGAGGTGGTGAGAAGAAGTACAGAGCAGAGAGTGGTTCGCATTCAGGTCTATTTTCAAACACACACACACACACAGATCTTTTGGACTTAGAAGGGTGTCTAATTAGTGTTTTCTGTAATTTCTGAAATGACAAGGTTCCCTAGAACCATGAAATTTCCTGAAAGTTTAAGGATTTGATGGGGAAAAAAATGCACTTTTGATAATGAATGGTCTTGAAAGTACTTCTAAATTACCAAAATTTGCTCTCCACCAATGTTCTGTTTTTAAAATGAGTTATTTTTATCAGGACTTTCTAATCTGAAACATCATACTTCAAAACATGCCACTTTTGAGTCCTTGTGTCTCAACAAACAACGTTGAAAGTCATTGAGTTTTATGTCCAGCTGGGAGAATTAAAGCTCATTTCTGTGTCACAAAGAGGTCCAGTTTAAAGCTGCAGTTGGCAAAATTATTTCATTATAATTTTGGTTGAAATAAAGTGTGTCTGTGAGCGCCGGTCCCCTTTGTATTTAGTTTTTAAAAACTGGACCCGGTCTGAATCAAACAAGCAAACAACCAATCAGGGTTATCTAGCATGTAACCAGCCAATCACAGCGACTCTGTACAAACTGTTGGTGAAGTTGACGTGAGGCGATCAGCTAGAGAGGAGACGTATCGCTCTGTTGGAAATACAGAAACACGGTTGTACAGCGGTGTCACAGAGTGGAGCTTCTTCCCTCACAAAGGATCAGTTTCTCACCTCTGAGTCAGACAGAACTAGCCGAGCAGAACAGGCGTTAGCTTGCTAGTTAGTTAGCTACAACATTGACGTTCTGCTTCAAGCCCGGCAAAATGCGCGCTCGAAAGGTTTTGCATTGCGTATGTTCAAGTTGCCTACTTCAGCTTTAAGCCTCAAAATGTCTAAACTCTATAAAACATTGGATCATTTTTTACTGCTCAACACAGACTCAACAGAAGTCCTTATTTCCAGCCTTGTCCCAAAGGTCATGGAAGGTCTCGGTTCTCTTTCCTCTTCTGTTAAAAGCAATAGTTTGACATTTTAGGGAAAAATGCTTACTCGCCTTCTTGCCCAGAGTTAAATAAAAAGATTGGTACCACTCTCACGTCTGTATAGTAAAACACGGCCATTTTTACACAGTATTTGTATGGATTAAACAAAGTAGATGTACCGTGTTAATTATTGAGCTTTAGAGGAACTGAGAGGTGTAATTTTGAACTTTCCATTACTTCCCAAACTCAGCAGGCGATGTATTTTTGCACTCTGCGACTGTTGAACTACCTTTATTCTAAATAAAACTGTAGTAAGATCAAGGTCTTTACATGTATCTTTTTACAGAATACTTTTATTCAAATGCTATATATAAATAAATAAATAAATATATAAATAAATATATATATATATATATATATAAATAAAAAATAGCTGGTAACTCTGCTTTTACAGTAGTCTTTCTGTCATGTTGTAACTGAGGTATAAAAACTGTTTACTGGTCTTTCAGAGATGCTTTGACTTGATAGTTTCACATCTGTACATGAAGATAGATTGAGTCTGCATAAGCAAACTCTCGGGTGTCTGAAAATACTCTAGCAGAGTTAAAGTTTGATTAACGCCTTAACAAGGAAATACAAGCCTGGAGGCGGGTTTATTGGGATGGCATCCAGCTGAATCCCCACTCAGCCACGACGACTGTACATTGTTTTAAAGCACAAAGCCTCAGTTTTATCTGTGTGAAACATTTTAAGATCCCAATGTCCCTGCGGCAACAACCTTTCATAGGAGCCGAGGATCATGACTGTAATCAGAAGGTATGAAGAACAGTAACCGTTTTATTTATTGTAATTGTAATAAATATTGTAATAAATATTTATTGAGTATGTAATTATCAGTCTTGTGCACAAAAAGGGGGTCTTCTTAAGGGGATAAGGTGTGTACATGTCTAAAATATTCTTTAGTGATGTGACAAAAATGAGAATACACTGCATCTTAATTAAATTTTGTTGACTCTATGACCTTATTTGGGAACAATGCTGTTTACATGACAGTTTCAGGCTTTTATCGGTCATGTAGTAGTGAGTATTGTGTAGTGAGTGTTGCCTAGCAACAGCAGAGTTTACCTGTGGTTGGCCAGGTTTCCTTCCCATTTGTCACTGTGTATTGTGTCGTGATAACATGTAGATTGTCTGCTGTTGTCCATTTATGTATTTGTGCAACAGAGTATAACACACTGTACTGAAAACAAATTCCAGCGGCCTTGTTCGTGTGGCTAATCAACTGTAGATGGGGGTTTTAATGACTGTGCTTTGAGGCGATGATGTTACAAAGTTTTTTCTACTTCTTTTTCTTGCTCTGGTGTACCACGCAATCCATTCGGGTTAGGTCATGGGAACAGTGAATGTGTTTGTTTGTTTGTGTGACAGTAAGGTCTGACAGCACAGATATGTTGCCTCTGGCACAAATATCACAGTGGTATTTTTATTGGGTTACATCATTGACAGTTGATAATATGTAATATGTATAATATAGTAATATGTTTGTTGCTTTTTTTTGTTTGCTTCAGGAATCCAAAATGCATTGAACACACTTGCCTTTAAGATCAGTCTGGTTAAATTAAATTTGCTTCCACCGTACCATTTATAAAGTAGTGAGCAATAGGGTTGAATACTGGGAAGTGACATCCCAGTATTCACCGGGAATTCTCTCCAAAGTCTACTCACCTTTCCTGGGAAAAATACACTGTAATAAGAATCTGTTTTAACTTTAAAAAGTTTGTGTCCAGACTGCCTTAAAATTTTAAGTTGACTGAATTAAGAAGACAAGTTGAGGTAATTTTGTAATGGTTCAAAACGAATAAACTTTTCTAGTCAAATAAACTGGGTATTAATTCAGTTGTACTTAAATCCTTTAGTTTATGTAACTTAATCACAATTCAGTTCTTGAGTCAACACAATCTTTCAATTTCTAGAATTCCAAAGCTGAAAATACTTAACCTACAGTTAAGCCTACCTACAATATCTAGTTTACTTAACTTTATGTTATGTCAACTTTATTATATATTTACATTTGAGTTAATTCAGTGTTACTGAAGATTATGTTTATACTACATATTTAGTAATTATTTTACTTTTATTAGACTTCAACTTCATTTTAGAATAAGTTTAAAGTTCTCATTTATACAGGTTATTGGTTGTTTAAAAGAAACCAAACCAATTCCACTTCTTTAAAGATTTAATAAACAGATGGGCAAGGTAATAAAACCTTTGAGTATATGAGTATACAGCAAAATAACAGATACAAAAAGATTTTTGCCCCTAACACAGCACAAGCTTGTGGGTAAAACATCCTCTCATAAGCACTCTCATTCTCATTCCTCCTCCACTATCTTTCATTCTGTCTCTATCCTCACTTATCCAGTGTTTGCAGATGCGTGTATATAGGTATGGAATCAGATTTGTGTCAATATAAGCTAACAAAACTTGCAGGAACCTGGGATTTTAACGTGTGTGCCCTTGTAAGTTTGCATATTAAAGGCTATTGTACATCCTAAAACAAAGACGGCTAACCTCCAAAACTCATTAACATGCTCTTGTCACAGCTAAATACTGTAGTGCGATCTTGACATGATAAACTTTTCAGCTGCAGTGGTTTCTGCCAGTTTTGCCACTCACCAGTCTTATCATCACCATCATCTATTAAGTTGTGACATGATAACCAAAGTTTCAACACGCCATGTCACTACTTGCGTCACTGCTTTTTTCAAGTATGGGAGCATAGCTGGATTGTGCAGCATCTCCATGTTTGAATCTTCCCTCAAGAGAAGCTGTTTGTATAAAAAGATAACTTAAGCAGAGTGAGATAATCCATCACAGTCAACAGAAATATAATCTCTGTTTTATCTTTAATCCATCATGCCGAGTGAGTGTTTTCATATCAGTGTTGCATTACATAGATTACACTCGTCCATCCTGTGTGTCATCTGACACGCACCACAATAAAACAATGTCTCCAAGAAATAATCCCTGTCACTTTACAAACTTTCCTGTCACATCCATGTCTGTTTTCGGTGCACCGTTAGCTGGGCAGCAGAAGTTTGTGCTAAAGATGTTTTGCGAAAAAGGAAAAAAAGGATTAGTCACTTTATGTATTGCAAAATGACAGGAGGGGAAGTGAGCTAGTGACAGATGGTAGTAAAAACTCAAACTAATAACTCTAAATAGGTGTTCTCATTTTAAAGTAAAAGATTGCTAAAGTTGGATGACAGCAGTTTCTATTGTGTAAAACGCCCTAACTAACTGAGTGTCTTGCTATATCAGTTTAAAGCTTTACAGAAACTCCCATCTTCTCACCCTTCACTGAAAAGACCAGCCCAGTTCCTCCTACAGCTTTGGCCACTTGCCTGTAATTTCCTGTTTTCAAACAGTTTCCAAACACTCTTGTGTATAGCCGCTGCTGCAATGAATATTATGTAATGTCAGGCCCCGACATTGTGTTGGTGTGAGGAGAACAATGGCGTGTGTGAGTGATGTGTTCAAGCCTTTTAATAGTGATACGATCTGGCCTCAGGTGACTGATCCTCATGGCTGTACTGACCTACTGGCTCCCTGTAAACAAAATCTTTTCAGTGTTTTGTCCATTTTAGGAAACCCCCTCCATTAGTTTTTTTAATTTAATTTTGTTTTATTTCATGCAGAGCTGAACTGATTCGTCAATTTAATGTGTCAGCAACAATTTTGATCATCAGTTAACCATTAATTTCTTCTTTTTTTTTTTTTTTAAAGCAAAAATGCCAAAATCTGGTTCCAGCTTCCGTTCTGGTTCCAAGTATGAATATTTGCTGGTTTTCTTTGTCTTCTATGAAAACTGAATATCTTTGGTTATATAATAAGACATCTGAAGACGCCACCTTCAGCCCTAGTAAACTGTGATGGACATTTTTCACTATTTTATAGACCAAACAGTGAATCGATTAAACGCATAAAGAATCTGCAAATTAATCGATAATAAAAAATAATACTTACTTAAGAAAGAGCATCACCTACAGAAACTTTGCTCCCAAGCAGGGAAATGTAAGTGGCATGGCAGCCATTCAAAAAGGGTGATGAATATAGGAGCATATAAAAATGAAAAAAGAAATATTAAAAGATTAGTCTAAGGTTGTATATAAATAATAAACCAAGTCATCCTCAGCTGAACTTTGAGCTTAGGCTAGTTCTAACGTTAGCATATCAACATGCTATCTGTTAGCATATTGGCATGGTAATGTTTAGCATGCTAACATGCTAGTATTCAGACGACAGGAATTTGGTTGTAAGTTTTAAAAGTATCGTGTCAAGAAGCGAAGTGTCGGACAAGTGCGACTTTTGACCAGTTGGTGTCGCAAGATGAAATGTCAAAGATTTATTCCCTGAACTCAATTTCAAAACAATTCAACTTGTATTTGTCAAGATATTTCTGGAAGTGTTGGACCAATAGCCAGACACAGTGCCAGCATGGCTATAAAGTGGAATAAAGGTCTGATTGACTGGGATCAACACAGCCATTAACACTAAGAAGTTACTAACGTAGAAGAACTCGAATCTTGTGGACTGCCTGTTCAGATCAGCATCATTTTGCTTTGTATTGCCTTTGAGGGCCACGGCTACGCTGCTCAATGTGTGTTTTGGTTGCTGTGTAAATGTTACCTGGCTCTAAGGCTTCCCAGAAAATGAGTCACACAGACTGGCAGGCAACAGTTGAGACTGTGGGAATGAAAGGGGAATGAAAGAGGGAGGGATCAGTGCTCCATAAAGGCCCTGCAGGAACCATCCCGGGTCCCAGCCACCCCTCCTCCACAGCCTCTCACCTGTGAAACCCGAGACTACAAGTTACTCTTCTGGTTTGGAAATCCACCACAAACCAGGAACAGCCTTGAATCCTATATAGTGATGAGACCTGTCGGCGGCAGAGGGCTGAGCTGACACAGCAGTTTGATGTTATTATAGCTTTGTACGTCAGCCCTCAGCTGGTATTTGCACTCGGATGACCTTGACCGGGGACAGTAATGGCTCTAACGCTGCAGGTCAGATGTGATGGATAATTGTCCTCAGAAGGAGGCTCCCAGCACCACGATGGGTCAGAGGTCACAACCATTAACAGTGCTGTGCTTTTACCCAACAAAAGTGTCTTAATCTGAACCTAATGGAAACAAGAGCAAGGCTTAAACTACGAAAATATGATCATTAAAAACATTTTCCTCCTGTTTCATAAATATTACATTAACCATTAATTTAATGTCGCTAATAGAAAATTAATGTCTCACATCGGTTTCATTTTTAATATAAATGAGCACTTATGACTCTTTTTTTAATGCATATTCAATGGCCTGGTTATATTTCAACTAATGAATCGAATTACTTTTATGATATGTGCAGCTTTCTTGTCAGCATTGACATTTCATTTACTCAGTTTTTAAGAAGTCCAGAGATTGTTGAGTGCCCATTTGTCTGACCAATAGTCCAAGATATTATTATTATTATTATTAGTTATAGTCAGTCTCAATTATAGATAATGGGCAAAATCAGCAAATCCTCCATTTTGAGAATTTAATAAATTGCTGAAACCAGCCATTTAAAGCAGTGGTTTCTAACCTTTTTCATCTATATAAAATACAGAAACGTCTCTTATGTCTGACTTTTTCCCCCTTGTGTTGTATGAATAATTTCTACAAGCCTGAGGAGGAAAGATTATCCAGTAATTCATAAGAAAAAGACAAAGAGGAAAGTTTGTGTCTGTTTTTCTTTGTTGCTAATCATCTCACAACTCCCCAGATTTATCTTGTAACCTCTTAGGGGGTCCCGGCCCCCAGGTTGGAAATCACTGACTTCAATTTTTTATTGATTACCAAACTTTTTGTTGATCAGCTAATTGTTTCTGCTCTAACTTGCGCTAATTCTTAAGGCCTTTACACACCGGGAACGTGACGAATAAACGACACAGAAATGCCTGATAATATTCCACATCCAAACTACATACCGGCAGCGATGGGAATTTGCGATAGATAGACCGTGATTGGTTGATGTCTTTATTTGGCTTGTGAAAGCTTAGAAATATCAACCTTATTCTGGAATAAAATTACGTTGCTTTTTCGCCGCCTAATATTCACGTTCTGTGTAGACGTACGCCCCCGTTGTGTAAAGGCCTTTACTGTCTGTAGTCAAAAATGGTAGAATATGAAGATCATTTGTTTTGATTTGCAAAGACTTATTGATGAGGATGGGCTGTAAGAGGACCAGACGTGACTTAATATTGTAGTTTTTCTCACAAGCTTTCACTAAACATACACAAAGAGGTCATCGTCACGGCCTGTGAAATTAGTTGCGGTGTACGACTGAGGCCTTGTTGAAAAAGGAAACATGGTTGTTTGTTTCACCCACTGTAACACACTGAGCTTAGATTTCACACAGTGACACAGCGGGCTGAGCGTCAGTCCAGCTGCTATCAGGCTGTCTGAGTGCTGAGAGGACGAGGAGGTCAGTTGGTGCACAGATTCCAGTGTTGCAGCAAAGCATGTAATGGACAACTTGGCTCTCACTCATCTTTTTGTGTGTGTGTTCCCTCTTGTCATTTTTGTCCTTGTTTTCTCCCATCCCTTTCCTTTATGCTTTGTCCTTGTGACCCAGCACCATGTTCATGAAACACAGGTTTAGACTGAGATTGCGATTTCCTGCTGGCTTGTTGATACCAATAATTGAAGAGGTGGGTGATTAGCAAAAAACAGGAAAGTGTGTGTGTGTGGTATCTGTCCCTTGACATTGTGCTGCTGCCAGATAAGGCTCACCACACATGATTTGCCTTTCCAGCTATTCTGTTAATACACTTCCTTCTCTTTCCTTTTCAAGCACACTAGCCAGGGCCTTCTACTGCCTGTTTTATGTGTTTCTGGTCGGACTTGCATTATTGAGAATGTTTACATGTACATCAGGGGTTTTCCTTGGCTTAACTTAAGGCTTAAGTTGTGGGTGGGGTTCATACGTTGCCTAAGCCTTGGTTTAAGGCATGAGGCTCTTCACCTGACAGTTCAGCATGTAAAACAAATCATTCACATTCAAATAAGCTTTATTGGCATGACAGATCAGGAATCTATATTGCCAAAGCAGTACAGAAATACAATATAATAAGGCATTAAATAAATACACCTGTATATAAATAAATATACAGGTGTAATCACTCATTTACTACAGAGCTAGTTTCCCTCAGTCAATGACAACAGTCGACCTACTTTGCAGCTAATACTGCACACTGACATTTCTCCCCACATTTCTGAAGATCAGAGAGATGGAAAACTCAGGATACATATTATTTATTTTTTTCCAAGAAAACCTTTCTCAAATCCTTTATAGTTCTCACAGTATAGATCTCTCACAGTAAGGCAGTGAAATATATCCAAATGTGGATGAGACCAACCTCTGGCCTTTGTTTAAAAACAGGGCTGAAATTGACGATAATTTTCATGATCGATTAAAATGTCTGTTTGTTTTTGTTTAGTCAGAATAAAGTTGAAAATAGTCAAAACTTCCAACAGCCCAGTTTGTCTGACAAATAGTCCAGAACCAGAAGATATTCAATTGACTCACATTTTCTATCAACTAATCGACTAATTGTTTCAACGCTATAACTGACCAATAATGATCTACTTCCAGTTACTTGAACACAACATTTCCTGCAGCTCCATCATAATTGGTTCCTTTTGCTGGAAGGTTTTTATTGTGAAACCGCAACAGGAAGTGCTGAGTTGGCCAACAACAAGTAAACATCTACACCCTACAGCAGCAGTCATGTATTGTTTTAATGTTTTTTTTCTTTCTTCTCTCAATCAATTGTGACACAAAAAACTACTTTAGTGGTTCACTTTAGTTAATTCAAGTCAATTAAATGTTTTATGTTTCTCTGTAACCTAATTTTCTCAATAAGTTAAGTTTATGGGGTTTTTTTTTCTGGTTTTAGTCCAGCAGGATGTGCGATAGTGTCATTCTTTTTAATGTTACAAAATAATAACTGGAGAATGTAGGAACACTATTCATTCACGTTGATTTTCACGAAATTACATCAGTGTTTGTGAAACGCCACCTTCCATCTGGTTTGATGTCTCTGACATCAAAATGTGTGTTGATGCCTAAATAAAGTGCATGACTGAGCTGAGGTTCTAGGTGTGTAATTCCAGTTACTCTGAGGTCAATCATGTCATTAATGTGGTCAAGGTCGTAAGATGCTGACTTACAAATTCCCATATTCAGATCATTGCTTCTTGCCAGCATGGTTTTTGTTAATTTGCAGGTCAAAAGACATTAAGACTAAAATCCTGCTAAATTTGGTTGAAACGTTTTTTGGACACCAAGGTTACATATAACCATTGTTTTAACAACACAAGATAAGATAGAACTTTATTAATCCCAAAGGAAATTCTTGTGCCAGAGATCGCTCAAAAATTACAACACAAGAATAAAAACAATGGAGTAATAAATGTAAAGTGTATAAGGAGTAAATGCTAACACCAGTGCCAAATAGAATAACAATAAAAGTAAGATAAATTTAGTAAAATAAATAAACTAACATAGAAAAGTAATATTGCACATGATATTGAAACATGTCCATGACTATATTATACTAGTGAATTTAACTTTGTAGGACTTGCTACATATTGAGATTTAGTAATTTAAATGCTTTGAAACAACATTTCAATTTCAAATTTCAACCACATTTAGTCGTTATTAGATGCGTAGACATCTTTTGACCTGCAAATCACCAAATCAATTCTCAGCTCAGTCTGATTTATATAAAATGGTCTTTGTGTGTTTTTTTTTTCTCTCACTCAGAGATGCTGGATGGTATAATGTAAGACACATCAGTTAGCGGCACACTAGACACTAATTATCATTGTTTCTTCATAGCCCTGATCCAGATTTTCTAAACAATGAGGCAATGAAACCTATTAGGCCGCTCCTAGCAAGGGACAAAGAACAATACCTCTTAGCATTGCAATAACGAGGCTTGTGGTCTGTCAGTAAAAGCCTAGCTGTTGTTAATTAAACATTAACCGCGGTGCAAACGCTGTGTCTATGGCTCAGAGTGAAACCTGGGAAAGAGGAAGTATGTAACTGAAGTCCAAAGTTTCTTTATCTACATGGACTAAACAATATTAACGGACCCCCTGCAGCCAAAAAATCTCTGCCCTCATCCCAGTAAAGCCATGCTGCAGGAGAAGCCTCAGTAGCCGAAGCGTTGTGTATTTCATTTGTGCAGGAGAACAGAGGATGTACCTCGACAGCAGCCGGAGACGGACTGCTGGCGAGCTGTCCGTGTGTCTTCCTGGAGAGACGGTGGTCAGTAGCAGACCTCTTCCTATGAGACTGACCTCTGAACTCAGCACTGACTTCAGCTTCCTGCCAGCACACAGGATCTCAGGAGGGACGAGGATAATGATTCTGTGTTTCCACGTTTTCCTGTATTATAGTGCTGTTTGATTTCAGTTTGACCTTATAACCAAGATGCATTATTGATCCAGAGCCCGGAAGTAACAGAAATCTTACTTTAGTCTGCAGAGTACTAACACAAGCTATGCTAATATATTCCAGATTATAATCATATTTTATTCCACACCTTTGTTTAATATGGGTTTATAGTGTAATTGACCAAAAGCCCTCTGAAATCTGCCATTTCTGAACAGCAGTCCACTATTTCACATAATATGTTAATATCACTCGAGTTACAGTCAAGGAGTCAAGCTGTTTGTTAATTTCTGATCAGATTAAGAATTAAAACTGCCTTATGCTTCATTCACAGCGTGTCACCATAATGGGGTGCATGGGAAAAGTTACACCAGATATAAACAAACTGTACAGCTCCCGTTTTATTGGCTTCATTGAATCTGTTAGAATTCGTATTGCATTTTATACAGTAACTGCTGGCAATGTTGGCTTTGCAGCCATTTTGGCACCAGTTTGGGAACATTTCATTTCACCACAGTGATGGTTGTCATACATTTCCTGCGGGTGATTATATCAAGGAGGCTGCAGTAAACATTTTTTTCCCATTTGTCTGTATTATATGACGTGAATGCTGCATTAGCTCTTATTTGAAATTTTCTAAAATTAGATTATTTCTTTTATTTGCAGAGCATTAAATATTGGACTGCTGATTAGAGGCTGGATAACTGTCTTATCCAGACTTATTCACAACTGTTTAAATATAAAATGTTTGCTGTGTACAGCGTATGGTTACACTAAAGCTATACTCACCACTGTGGCTCTGCAGTGTAGGGATGCTAGCTACATTTGATTTGTTACCATGGTTACATGGTAGACTGGTACTGCTAGCCAGTAGTTTGCTAACTGAAGAAGTGGGTAAACTATAAAAATAAATCTCTATTATTGAAAGAGTGTAAGCTTGTTTTTGTGGCTGTGCATTATGTATTCCTTGTTAACACATTATTCCATGATGGTTACCCCCACTGCCAGCCTTGTAGTAACACCAGATTAATGGAAATTAAAATAGAGAATTTGTAATTTTATATATTTGTAGTAGTTTGTTAACAAATGGAACCAAATACAAACAGTTCATAGCTCATTTTTAGTTGGCTAGTTTATTTTAATGCTAATACTGGATTCAGCCACTGGTTTTCATGTAGTTCTTTTGTCAAGTGGGAGATATTGTAGTTGTCAGAAACTTCTGGTATCTCCAACTTGCCATCAGAACTTGAAGGGTGATGTGAACGTTTTTTCCACTTGGCTTCTCTTTATTATGATCTGTATGACATGAATGTAGCATTAGCTTTCAAATAGTGCCCTTGCGCCTTCATATCTCTCATCTGACATGTTATTTGTTTAGATTCATTCTGGAGATTCCAGACAATGCTTCCATATTTGTGGCTATTTTTTTTATTGTAGACATGCCTGTTAATGTCATAATCGCAACTTGAAATTTCTTTTGGCTGCCTTCCGCTGTTGTTGGAATCCAGTGGTCGACACTCTGAAATCCCATTCGTAGCTGCTTTTCTTACTGGTTAAGTGGATGGTGCGTCTGTGTTTGCACAAGCCTGGAAAGGGTGTGTAGCCCTGATAAAAGAGCCATTAGTTCGCAGTCTTTATGGAGCCTTTCACTGCTCCAGTGTGGAGTGAAAGGAGGGGCTTGTTCCTGGCTGGCAGGCCAAGGCCTTGCACCATGGGTCGGTCACCTCGGCCTCAATAGCAGGCCTGTCTGGAGACCCCATGTCATGACTTCCTGAGAGGGAAGTTGTTTCAGCTGGTGGTTAGCTGGCCTGTGCATGGCAAAGTGTGGGTGTGAGAGTATTTCCATCCATTTGTATGAGGACCAAATGTCTTAACAAGAATTGAGTGAGGAAAAGTGAGGAAAATCCTTGAAAATGAAGCTTTAATTCAGGAATAGGACTTGGGTTTAGTGTTAAGATTGGATTTGATTGAATACAGTCAGTGAAGGTCCTCACAGCTGTAGTAAGGGTGGGGTGGGGTGGGGGGTCTGTCTGTAGGAGGGAAGGAATCTTTTAATCTTACTCAGGATATAGTTAACCTTGTTGTTGCTTGACAAAGACCTTAGTTACAGAAGAGTGGGAGTATTTTCTTTGTAGATGAAAAGAGAGAGACTGTTTGCCTTTTTCAAAAGGCCGTGTTTGACCTCACTCCGTCTGCCCTCACTGTGAAATTCCTCACAGCCAATGATAAACTCAAGGTTTTCATAATCAGAGCAGATATTTGGAGGCCTTAATAAAGCGGGGAAGAAGACACCACTGTCCATTACTGGCGAGGAAACAATGTTTGCTTTATGAAATGTAGCTTTTAAACTTAAATAGAAGACACGTGTTGCTTTGAGGTGGGGAAGGCAACTTCTATTAAAGCCACATAATTTATTCAGGTATAGGACATCAGGCCAACATTAGATTAAAAAGTTAGATAAGAATTAGAGTAGAAAAGCCTCACATGTGACGTAAATAAGGTGGAATAAAGAAGAAATAAAGTCGAAGTAGATTTTCTGATTGTGGAGGAAAACTCTTCTTTTGCAGGGACCCCTGATTCAGTTGTCCAAATCTATGCTGTTTGGTGAATGTAACTGGATATAACTGGACCTTGATATCATCCCATGTATTAAAGGAAAACCCAACTTAAAATTCTGACTTTGCAGAGCAGCTACAGTGTCTGAAAGCCAAAATGTTCCAGCAATGTGAGATGTCAAGTTTTGTTGTCAATCCCTTAACAGTGCAACAGTGAGAGAACAGAAATCCATTGTAGATTATGGCAATTTTCCCACAGTAGCAGGGAATAGACCAGAATGCAGCTACAGGATTGGATTGTCTTTGAGTAAGGGGAGCAGCTGTGATCAGACACATGTCATGTTCACTAACAGGTTGTCGAACTATGTAGCTACAGTATGTTTATATGCTCATATTCCACATGTGACTGAAAGCCACAAGTTTGTGCCCCGTTATCTTTTTAAAAAGCTTTCTAGGAAATCAGTTACTGAAGTGGAAATAAGTGAATGACCTCTAAACAGATCGATATCTAACGGAGTGAAAGGAGATACCAAGACGATTTTCCTGCTGTGAATACATTTTAGTTTTAGAGATAAAAATAGTCTGGCTTCCTCCGTAGATACTGGATGGTGTTGACATGAGGCGGTGGAATCCAGTCCACCAGGCCTGTCCCAGCATGAGAGCTCAGCGTGTCTCCTCTCCGCCCAGAGCTGACAAGGGCACATAGCAGGAATGCGACTCCAGAATATGACCTAAAAGAAATGAAATGTCACACACTGAGGAATGCTGGGAACTCGGCGTTCAGGAGGAGAGGTTACCACAGGCCACGTTAGGTGTGTGTAGTCCTGGAGAGCTGCAGAGCCTTCAGCAGGAGGGAATGTGTATGAAGCATGAAGGCGAGTTGTACTGTACATCAACATGAGATCTAGGTCTGTGTTTACCTCTTAACCTGTATCCTTTTCACTTTCAGGTTGTTGAACCCAGTGATACAACACTAATTTCATTCAAACATGATAAGAAATGATCCTCCTTTAGGGCTCCTTATTTGCTATAATTGCAGATAAATTGGTCTGTTAATTAACGGGAAGTTGAGCAGTTCTAATCTTCATTGTTACAGCTTCCTGAAAGTGAAGAGGTGCTTTCTTTCTTCCATTTAGCATCAAAAATTAATATAATAATGTAAATAATAATCACCTGACTTGATCAATAGAAGTGCTTCTTAAATAGGACGCTGTTAAGATGAGCACAAATCACTTTAAATGAATATAAAGCAACTTTTTTTTTTTTAACCGGAGCACACATCAACATCCTTACTCTTTGCTCTACATGTAGCTGAAATTCAAACGCAATCAAAACAGTATTTTCAGTTTCAGTTTCATACAGCCGCACACTGCTTTCACATTTCTAGAACTTATTTGACTGCACACACTTGTATGCACGAGTCTTTGTGTAGTAATGTTTAATTTTATCATTTAAAAAGTGCATGTATCCATCAGTTGCTATCATTTTATTGAACACTGCTTTCTAATTCCACTACTTTTGGTGCTAGCTAGAAATGTAACTAATTACGTTTTCAAATGAAATAACACAATTACAATT
The DNA here is from genome assembly GCA_005408345.1 of Macquaria australasica. NCBI lineage: Eukaryota > Metazoa > Chordata > Actinopteri > Centrarchiformes > Percichthyidae > Macquaria > Macquaria australasica. Next base: position 407,565 of record SEMN01000324.1, read on the forward strand.
ACTGAAATTTAAATGGGCTTATTACTCATTACTTTTGTCTTGATAGCAGACAAACGCAGCCTATTCCTTGTGATCTAATGTCACCCGACCTTATGGCGGCACAATGAATAATCAGTCACTCAACAATCAGTCAGCAGCAGCACAGCACACAATGGCCGACAGTTCAGGCAATGTGAGCTTGCTGTCCTGGAAATGTGGACATTATTTCTCCATCCTCGAGATGAAGGACGGAAACATAGTGGTGAGCTGTAGTGAGTCTCCGTGCAGGTGTGAGAACTGAATCCACATAAAAGAAAAGTCGTTCTAATCTTCTGAAGCACCTTGCAAAAACAACACACTTCTACAAAACTAATCGGGTACAATGATAGATACAATGTGGCCGTTGTCTTGTCCCACACTGTGCCACTGCAACACTAAAATAATCGAGCTATGTGTGCATTAGAAGAGAATTGAAGCGGATATTTAAAAGTAACGCAAAAGTTACTTTCCCTAATTATACTACTACTAATTACTTTTTATATGCAGTAATTAGTGAAGTAATTCAGTTCGTTTTGAGAGAAGAAACTGTAACTAATTACTAATTTTCAGTACCCTTGTAGAAATAAAATACATTTGAAGAACTGTCTTGATTGTCTTGTGGCTTTACAAAAAAATGAAATGGTAGACGTTTCAGCAACAGTAATTATCCCTGTAGGGAAACTAAGCTGTATATTTAAGTATGAACGTATGTTTGTGTTTACTGTGATATGTGATGTTTGTCCGCTGTGCACTCCGCGCAGATGGATGGAGGCCTGTCTGGACGAGGAGCTGCCTCCCACCACAGAGCTGGAGGAGGGCCTGAGGAACGGCGTCTACCTGGCCAAACTGGGCAACTTCTTCGCCCCGCACACCGTCGCCCTCAAGAAGATCTACGACCGCGAACAGACGCGTTACAAGGTGAAAGCATTGTGTATTGTGTATTTATACATCATAAAAAGATAGTTTTGACTGAGAGTAGCAGTCGAGATTTGATTCTTCGTTCTGGTGTTTGGGCCAGCCGCTGTATGGTTGCATTTCCACATCCAATTAATGTGCTTTGAAATAAGTCTGTTGTTAAGGAGATTAAACTGAAAAGATTGCAAATCATATTAAAAACATCACCTGCCTGGATTCTGACATAGTAAAGTAAATGGAGTCTAATCTTCCTGAGCTATGAATAACCACAGCAAGTCATGAAGCAGTCCAGCCTTTAGTTCACGAGTAAAAAAACCAGAGTGTGGCTGATGACCTGATGGTATAATGTGCTATTGAAAAGATCCTCCTCTTGAGACCATCCATGAATATATGAGCCATGATTTTTCACTGAAAACAAACAAGCAAGCATGTTCCCTTACATCTGGAGAACATGATTTGTAGCCCGGGGCATCTCTGTAGCACCACAGTTCTTCATTCATAAAGGTATGTTTTTACCTTTTTATCAAAACATTGCAGCTCCTGCGACTTGGCCATATTGTGATTTTGCTAATATTTCGATTAATTATTCAGCCCTAATGCAAATCAATCAAGATAAAACCACAGTAAAAACAATGAGAATAACCAATATTAAAAGTACATGATGTAACAAAAGTCAACAAGATAGAGCATGTGCATTTCAAGACCTTTTTAAAGGGATAGTTCACCCTAAATTGAAACGGCATGCCGCCCTGTACTGCTGTTTCAACCATCTTCTTGACTGGGGATGTTAACACAGCCATCATTTTTATAGCTTTTGTAAAAGCAGGAAGTGTCAATCAGATGCTCTAAAGAGTTCATACACCAAATATAAAGCATTTAGAAGCCAAAAGGTGACAAAACACTTTTCTGCCTTTTATGGTGCTGTAAAAAGGAGAGCTCCATCATTTTGGTCTGAGAAGTAAATATGAGATATTTGTGGTTAAAACCTCTGTGGAGTCTTTACTGACATGGTATTCTCCAGTGTGTCACAGTCGCTGTGTATTTCCCTGCTTTGTGTCTGAACCTGGCTGAAGCTGTCGGTTGAATGGGGCCTCGGTTCGTAGCTCTTGTTGTCAGTGTGAATGAGGCCGTAACGTGTTTGTTGTGTCCTGACGTTTGGTTTCTCTCTCACAGGCGACGGGTCTCCATTTCAGACACACGGACAACGTCATCCAGTGGCTCAACGCCATGGCAGAGAAAGGACTGCCAAAGGTGAGCAGGGCCTCGCATCCATTTCTGTCTCTCTTTCTCTCACGCACACACACACACACATATACACCAATACTATCTCTCACATGCAAATGCTGCTACAGAGTAGTGTTAAACTTTAAATTCTGTTAGATATCAGGCATCAGACTGGTTCCTCCTCAACCAGTCAGTAAAACCTTCAATGAAAATTCTGTTTCTTCTTTAGAGACATTGTTCTTTGAAGTTTTTATATGTATTCATTTGTTCAACAATGCTTTTTTTGTAAAGTCCTATCTGGACCCAGACCTTTAACCAATAAATGTTTGAGAATTATAACATTTAACAGGAGTGTTTGTATTTTAACTGGCGCTGCTTTTCTAGCCTTTGTGGCGCTGGTTTAGCAGCTCAGAAAACTCAGACCAATTGCGTGCCAATAAAATCATAACGCAAGTTAGACATTATGATGTTCCGGACCTTCGCTTGAGAAAAATTCCTCTAACTGGACCTCCTTTGAATTTTAATTAAATACCCCTGAGGTCATTAACTGCAAATCATACATGGTTTATGTACCATTAACGCTGAATGTTATTTAAAGCATACCAGTTGGTTTTAGATTGATTTCCTACCTTCAAGACATCGATGACAGTTAATTTCAGCACAGTATGAAAATAAACTAGCAGAGACTTTCATTTTGCTCGAGATACAGTAAATAGTGATTAAGGAATGTTTTGAAGACTTGGTCTTTGCAGTGCGATCAAGAAAACTCCATCATTTGAGATTTTTAAGTAGGCTGCTTAACTTTTACTGCATTTTATGAGCTATGCTGTTGAAAAATTAAACCTGACAATGTAAAAAGAACGTCATGAATTTGGTCATTTGTTTTAATAAAAAATGCTTTTCAGCAACAAGCTTTAAAATCTTGGATGTTGGAGTGTGAAGCGAGAAGAAAATACTTTTAAATTGCTTTCCATGTCACTTTATTGTAACAAACACTGTTCATAGTGATGGATTATCTACCTCAAACAAGTTTTCCGGTCAGTGCAACTGAGTACATTTGTACATTTGTAAACTGCATGTTTTGTAGTTTTTTCGGTTGAAATGTAGATGGATGCTTATAATAGTAAAAGTGCTTTTCTGAGAATTTTCCACCTTTTCAAATTCTGGGGAAACTCTAATACTTGTCGTTATGTTGGCATGAAAAAAACTGAGTACCAGCCCAAATATTAGCAGTTGGCAGCTTCAACAGAAAATCTAAGTAGCTGCCTTCAAAACTTCAATTTCAGTTGTGCCACAAAGACAATGCCAGGGCGTGTGAATGCACATTTACATTGTGTAACCCCCCCCATTTGAGACAATATCCTGAATCACTCCTGCATACATGCTGCAACACGCTGGCATGCTGTGGTAGACCTGCTGAAAGTGCTGCTCTGACTCATTGTCCCTGTTTGTATTTCAGATCTTCTATCCAGAAACCACAGACATATATGACAGAAAGAACATGCCGCGCTGCATCTACTGTATACATGCACTCAGGTACGCTCTGTGTTTTTGTCTCTTTCTTTGTTTGTGTTGGATTCGTACAATCAGGCCGTGCAGCATGAAGTTCAGTAATGAAGTTAAACACAATCTGATTTATTCAACACACTAAAAACCATTAAAAACAAACAGATATTGTGCTTTAAATGTTAGCTATAGAAATCATATGAATTCCTCATTCATTGGATTGTGAGTGCTCAAACACTTCCCTTGATGCGCTGTGTATTCCCTGTGGTCTGAGCATGTTTCAAGTGTGTGACATTTTTATGAGGTGAACAGTGCAGTTTTTCAGCAGAAAGGCATTCGGTGGTACGACGTATGAAGCGGTTTGTTTTAATAGAGCATTCCACCTCAGGTAAAATGGATGCAGGGCCCTTCACAGTCAGGAAGCCAACCAGCAGAGCAGAGGCATGGTGTTTGTGTTTGTTTGCTCCAGACTGCATGACTGGTCCGAACACAAACCAGTCCCACCCACTGTGCTGCCACAGAAGCACGCTCATTAACTGATATAATTAGATACCACAGGAAACGATCAAGGTAATCTGGTTTCATTGTGAGACTAGAGTTTGACAGAATCGAAAGTTTTATCTCTAAAAACTGGATTCTGCTGCAGAACTGCAGTTTATCTGGTGGGTAGCAGAATCAGCAGAGGGTTTCATGACAGTGTACCAAGCAAAACATATTCCACATAATTTATGGGATTTAGGTCAAGACATGATTTGACTCTGCTATCAAATGTGCTATCAAGAGCCAGACTGGAGCTCTATTCCTCCTTTCCCTTCTTGTTCTCTTTCTTGTTCTTGTTCTTCAAACTAAAGTTATCTTTGCTATCTGTTGTCCACATCCATATAACATATACACTTCCAACAACAAACACAGCAAAATTATTATATAACATTTTTGAATTAGAGAATCCTTTTACTCCCTGAAAAGCAGCACAGTTTTATTGGTTTACCGCACTTTACAACAAATTACAGCAAATAATTCCACTGCATATGTTTGAATTATCCCCCATCTGCCTCTCAATAATCTGCAGCTTCACAACAACTAAGTGGCATCATTGTACAATGTTAAAAACATGTATTTCCTTGCCCTAAAATAACAGGGTTGCATCCTGATATTTGCTTGGTCTGACCTGGGAACCCCTCTTACTTCTTAGGTTGTACTGAAGTTGTAGCATTCATGACAACGATATGTCCAGTCCGGAAAAAAAAAACCCTGCATGGAATTGTTTTGGTGTATTTGTTTCTGTGTTGTTCCTTTGTGACGTTTCACCTCTGCTACTGACGTATTCTGTCATGTTTTTTTATTTATGTCTCTGTGTCCTCTTTCACAGCCTGTACCTGTTCAAGCTGGGCCTGGCCCCTCAGATCCAGGATCTGTATGGAAAAGTTGATTTCACTGGTAAGAGTGTGTGCTTGAACACAAGTCTGTGCGTCTGTTTTCCTCATTCTGTCCCTGTTAACCCAATTATGTCATCCTAAATCCAGAGCGTTACAAACGTTGCCGTGTTGCCAAAGTTAACATGAAGTTTAAAATGTGTTGAATTTGTCTGCACAGCACTGAGAGGAGGAGCACAGAGCTTCTTTTTTTTCCCCAGCAGGCCCCAGTGGTGAGGAGCTGCTGCTGGAAATGTTAGTCATTAGTAATTGTGAGAGCTCTTCCTGTCATTTGAGTTCCCGCTCAGCTCCCTGTCCCAGAGCCAGAGTCAGAAATCTGATTATCACACATGAGCCAGGAACAGTCTCTCACTTCAGCCCCCGTCTGCTCCCGCTACCCTCTGTTCTTTTTTTCTCTTTTCACCTCAACACATTGATCTGTTCCTTCTGCTCTGTCTTCTCTCCCAGAGGAGGAGATCAACAACATGAAGAGCGAGCTGGAAAAGTATGGGATCCAGATGCCCGCCTTCAGCAAGATTGGCGGTATCCTGGCCAATGAGCTCTCGGTGGATGAAGCTGCATGTGAGAGGGGCTCAGATGTCATGGGGAGGGGGGTGGGATCTGATAGCTGCAGATTATATAGTTTAGTTGATTCACCCTTTCATAATGAAACAGATACAAGTCTCCTCGACCCTCTGGAGGTCATAGTAAGTCAGACACTTTTTGGAAGAAACCTTTCTGACCTGATCAGTTTTTTTTAAGCACAGCTTCACTTACAAGTCTGTTTTTGTACACAGTTCCAATAATGATTAGTCAATGTTCTTCTTTCTTTCTAAAGTCTACAATAAAGACAGCTTTATTCATATGTGTTTTATGTCAATGACGAGACGAGACACAAATACAACAAACTATCAAAGCTGACACTGATTTTCCCTAAATTTCCAATATAATGGCTTCTCGTCTTCTTCGTCACTAGACTTTGAAGTTACATTGATTTAAGGATTAGAAGTCACTTTTTTCTCCACTTCTTTCTTTCTATGTGTTAAAGCAGTTTTATTCATTAAAATCACTGGCAATTACTAACTTCGGATGCATCCAACTGAATGTATTTTGTTGCTGACTTTTGCCGCAATTCCAGAAGAATCTAATTTTATAAGATAAAATATTGATATGATATTTAAAAGAAAAAGTTGGACATTTTGGGAAATGCGCTTATTTGCGTTCTTGCAGAGAGTTGGATGAGAAGATCAATGCCACTGTCATGTCTGCCCGTTAAATATAAAGCTCCTACAGCCAGGAGACTGTTAGCTTAGCTTAGCATAAAGACTGCAAGCAGGGGGAAACGGCTAGCCTGGCTCTGTCCAAAGGTAAAAAACATCCGCCTACCAGCTCCCTTGAAGCTCACTGATTAACACCTTGTATCTCTTTTTGTTTTATTCATACAAAAAAAATTGAAAAAAGATCATTATTACACTTTGGTTTTTGTACAGATACAAATGAGATATAATGTGTTAATTAGTGAGCCTCAGACGTGCAGGTAGGCAGGGTTTTTTTTCACTTTTTAACAGAGCCAGGCTAGCTGTTTCCCCCTGTTTGCAGTCTTTATGCTAAGCTAAGCTAACAGTCCCCTTGCTGTGGCTTCATATTTAACCGGCAGACATGAGTGGTATCAATCTTCTCATTGAACTCTTGGCGAGAATGCGAATAAGCGTCCCAAAATGTCAAACTATTCCTTTAAGTTCAAGTACTATATCAGAAAGACAAGACACAGTACAATAAGATTCAATATTGATTGATGTATTGATATTTAACATCAGATAAAACACACAGATAAAAGCCCCCCAAAATTCACATGAAGCCAGCTCCTCAGCGTCTTCTCTCCCATCCTCAGTGCATGCTGCTGTGATTGCCATCAACGAGGCCATCGATCACGGCGTACCGGAGGGCACGGTGGCTGCCATGCAGAACCCCAACGCCATGCTGGTCAACCTGGATACCAGCTGTGCTTGTCAGTACCACGACACACTGTACCAGGCCAAGGGAGAGAAGGTGGCCAGTTCACGCAAACGGGTACGACGTTTTAAACTTTAAACTTTTCAGATGGCCAGAAAAGAGTGGTGGCCTGGAGCACAGGATCCTTGAGAGGCCAAATAATTAAAAAAAAAAAAAAAAAAAAGGGGGGGGGGGGTTCATGCGAGCTATCGTCCACTTTTTGATTAGAAAATAGTTGAAATAACATACAGCCTGAAGCAGAAGGAAATTTTAGCATCAGACAGAGCAAAGTGCTGAGGCCACACAAAAACAACCACTACAGTAAAGAATGGAGGCTGGAAGATGGACTAGCTGAGGACAGAGAGAGGAATAAAATCACTCCATCTTCTTTTGACAGATTTGCCAGAAATTTCTTGCAGTGAGAGATAAATGTAGGTTGTGTGATGTATTATGATTTCATAGGCAAAAGCAAATAAATGACCAAAATTACCCCAAAATTCAGAAAGAGAGAACAAATGTACCCTCTGGAAAGAAATATATTTTACTTTGGTGTCCTGTAGGCGTGATATGATGATGAAGTAGTCCTAATGTGTGGTGCTGTTGTATTTTTGCTTGCTGTTGGCGCATTTTTATTGCAGCAAATGGAGAATGCTGAAGCAGAGAGAGATATCTACGATGAGCTTCTCACCCAGGCTGAAATCCAGGGCAACGTCAACAAGGTCAATTGTAAGTCAGTTGAATATGCATGCGCGCGTGTGTGTGTGTGTGCGCTTATTTACGGATTTGTTCATTTGTCTTGGTTTCCATGGCACAGCCGTGAAATGTTAACCTTTCTCCTACAGTGAGCAACGCCTTGAGTGCAGCGGAACAGGCCCTGCTGAATGGCGATGAGAATAAGTTATACGAGGCCCTTAAAGCCATGGGCGTTCAGAACCTGCAGGCCCAGAACAAAGGCTGGTACCTCAAACAGCTGCAGGCGAACCGAGAGAATAAAGAGCAGGTAGGGATCAGTGTGTGCAAACGGAGCTTTACATTTATGTGAGGTGAAAAGTCTGTTTCTCTGTTTCCTCATTATAATCTGAACATCATTTCTTCCTTGTTAGGGGTCTCCAGGGGAAGCCCTGACTAAGGATGAGTTGCAGAGCGGTGTGGACGTGGCCAATGAGATCGCAGAAGGCTACCTGAAGAGTATGCACATAACACATACATTCACAATTTCTCAACATCATTGTCTTCTTCTCTGTGTCTGCGTCTGTCTCTGTTCTTATAATCCACACACCACTAGTCATTTTCTGTGTGTGTGCGTGTAGTGTTGAAGGCAGTGGAACGCATCAACGCTGCCATCAGGGCGGGCGTGCCGCAGAAGACGGTGGAAGAGCTGATGAACCCTGACGCTCAGCTGCCTGAAGTCTACCCCAGTGCTGCAGACCTCTACCAGAGAGAGCTGGCCAGCCTGCAGCAGCAGAGCCCGGAGGTACCCGCGAGCAAACACACTCACACAAAATGAAAGTACACAGAAGCACATACACGTAGAACCCACACCTGCACCACCGCACCATTTGTGACAAAAAACGTGATCATGTGGCTGTTGAGGCTAAATTACAGGCCCATTTGACCTGAAAATAAAAAACCACTGACCTCGTCATCAGTTAGTACCACACTGACGTTTGTACAGTTTATATTACTACAGGTGTGCTATGGCAATCTAGCCTTCTCTGTTGATAGCAGAGTTTATTTTATGTTGAACTGATAAGACTTTGAGACACGTTGAAATGAAAACAACTTGTTGCCTAATTTTCCAAATGATAACGTACGTACATATGAAATGCACCAACATTTTACTTTCTTATATTTTTTTTATCAAAATGCTGAAACAGTCAATCATTTTAACAATAAAATGAATCCTGAACAATTCTGATTATCAGTTGTTTTTATCAAGCAAACGATGCCAAACATTTTCTGGTATCCAGCTTTTTAAAATGTGAGGATTTGCTGCTTTTTCTCAGATTCTTTGCTGTAAATTAATTATCTTTGGGATTTGGATCATCGGATGGACAAAACAAGCACTTTGAAGACATCACCTGGGGCTCTGGGGACTATTGATTGAATTTCTTTTTTTTTTTTTTACAATTTTTTGACATCTTAAGGCCAATTCAGACCAAAGATTTGCGATGAGACTGTTTTTAGAACATCACAGGGAAAAGTTGCGCTGTGAACTGGCCCGTCTCAGCTCGACTGAAGCCGGCCAATGGCGTCGCCTGCGACTCAGCCTGTCAAGTTGCAAGTGGCTGGTTTTAGAACGTAAAGAAGCGGTCAAAAAACTGTCATGCTCCACAGACTGATTAACAGAACTATTGGCTGAGAGGTGACCAGCTGCATAACTAAAGGAGCATTTCAACATTTTTTTCTACTAAGTCACTACATACATCTTATCAACTCTTTATATGGCTCTATATGGCTCTTACAATCCTCATTTATATTTTTAAATGCTACAATTTATATCCAGCTACAAAAAAAAGCCTGAAAAGCCAGCGGAAGTCAGAGTCGTTGCTATGGAAACGATACACCGTCTCATCTAGTTGTATTGGTGTAAACTGGCAGGTTTCAGAACGTTGCAGACCAGCGTGTTGCAAATAGTTGCAAGTTTCAACTTGACTCATTGCAAATCTTTGGTCTGAACTTTAACACTTTATAGACTAAACAGTCAACAATGGAGATAATGGTTAGCTGCAGCCCTACAAGGACATTACTTTACTTATTATTAGTAGTTAGAACTTACTACACAGTCTGCCTGTAAGGCACACAGGACATAACATTTTCAACCATTTAGAAAACCGTGCAACTCTTCGTCACCTGCACAGCAGTTGCTTTAGACCCTGTTTGATGTTCCAGTCTGGCTGTGTTTCCTCTGATGTGACTATAGAACAACAAATCAAGACACCATCAACATGTTGTTTGCCTCTGGTAGTCTTCATTAGCACTTTGACATATGAGGTAAATTTGTGTCTGGTGTCCCGCAGGGCTCGCTGTCCCACCCCGAGCTGCTCGTTGCCGTGGAGATGCTGTCGTCGGTGGTGCTGATGAACGAGGCGATGGATGTTGGAGACCGAGCCGCCCTCTGGAAACAGCTGTCCAGCGCCGTCACTGGGCTGAGTAACGTGGAGGATGAATATGCACAGAGGTGAGCACACACACCAGGAGTCAGTGTGTTGGTGATGTCTGAGGTTTTTTCTGTGTTTCTTGAGCGGACTGAGGCAGGCCATTGATGTAACACCGCACCTGTGTGTTCCTCAGGTACATGGATGAACTCATGCGTCTGAAGGCAGCGGCCAGAGAGGACGGCTGTGACTATCTGACCTGGAACGACATTCAAGCCTGCATCGACCAAGTCAACCTGGCAGTGCAGGAGGAGCATGAACGTAAGAGAAATCTATGTCACTCTTTAAATAGGCAACGTTTCGATCCAAGTTGGATCTTCATCATGTCAAGATGTTTACAAATGGTTACCAGATAAGCTAATAGCCTAATAGCTTGTGTGCTAACAGGTAACCTGCCCAGGGTTTGATGGTAAACATCTCAAAACAATTAAATTTTTATTTAATAGAATACAGTTTATGATTTATATAGTGGACTCCATGACTCCCAAAATAACTCTTCACTTTGGCAAAGGTCATTTGTTCAGAAAAATGACAACATAGTAACACATTTAAAAGACAAGGCAAGTTTATTTACACAGCACCATTCAGACACATGGCAATTCAAAGTGCTTTACAGGGGCATAGAAATACGTTAAACATAAGACTTTTAAGAAAACAAAACATTAAAATTGCATATAAAGACAAAAAGCAAGAACAAGCAAATAAAAAATCAAAGATAAGAAAGAAATTGCATTTAAAAGACAATAAAATAAAAAGTAATGTTTTTTTAATGTTTTTTAATCTTCCTACTCATCCTCCCATATTATACAGTGATCATACCTCAGAGTTTTAATTGGTCCATCTGTACGTGACGTCTGCTTGTGTATTTGCAGGTATCGCTGCCATCGGACTGATCAACGAGGCCCTGGATGAAGGGGATCCCATGAAGACCCTGTCCACGCTGCAGAACCCCTCAGCCAAGCTCACAGATGTGGACCAGTCTGTGGCTCAGCACTACCATGATAAACTGCTGGAGGCCCGCAGAGAGAAGGCTCATGTAAGATAACGCAGACACAACATGCACAGGTTTCTGGGTCTGGTCTCTCCCTTTGTGATTTGCTTTTTCGTATGTGTCTGGTATTCAGGTGAGCATTATGCAAACACTTCATGCAAACAGCACCTGGCTACAGTTACATCCAGATGTCTGATGGGCTTTTTACTGCAGCTCATACAGTTGAAAGTTGTCAGGGCTGTACACCGTGTGACTGGTCACATGATGCATATCTGTGTTTTTTATTATAGGTATTGTAATTTTTTTATTATTCATGTAAAAAGAGGCCCTCAAACAAGTTGTCAGGGGCCAAAAATGTGGAGCTGTTTGAGATTCAATATTTGGTTTAGTTCAGGCAGTAAGCTGCTGGATAAGAGGTTATAATCCTCCTGCCTCCAAAATACTCAAGTTCAACAAAGTATCAGGGCATTTTTTTTTAGATTTCATGTACCTGAATTACAATTAGTATTTTGTATTAGTAATTCATACCCTCAAATTAATCATTTCTGTGCCTCCGTGCCTGCCGTGTTTTTGCGTGCTGGGGCTGCAACTAACCATTATTTTTATTATTAATTAATCTGCTGAGTATTTTCACGATTAATCGTTTCGTCTATAAAATGTCAAAAAAATTGTGCCCTAAGCGACGTCTTCAAACTGCCAAAACAGTCAAAAACCCAAAGACTCTTCATTTACTGTCAGAAATGACAAAGAAAAGCAGCAAATCCTCACATTTAAGAAGCTGGAACCAGACAATGTTTGACATTTTTGCTTGAAAACGATGAATCGATTATCAAAATAGTTGGCAATTAATTTTCTTTCGATCGATTAATCGTTGCAGCTCTAGTGTCCCCAACTAGCATTTGTTCATTCAATGCAGGCTGCTGGTTTGGAGTATTGGCACCTTTTTATCCAATTTGCTATATTGTGATATATACTGATACTGAAAAAACATTTTTTTTTTAATATCAGGCCAGCCCTACTCAGAGCACAAAATGAATCACATACTCTGTCAAGTCCGCTTATTTTTTTGTCTTTATTTTGAAAGAACCAGTTGTCTAACTTTTTTTTTATTTTGAGAAGCAACCAGCCATTCATTCAGGCAACAATGCCAAAGAGTTCTGGACCTCATCAGGATGCATTACATCACCTGAAGGCCTCAAAAGTTTAAATACAAAATACAGTATTTCAGTCGCTGTAAAACCTGGCTGCTGTATAGCTGTATTATTGTGATGTGTGGTCATAGCTCAGTGGGATCCCAGACCCATCGTGGTTGCAGATGGCTCCATGTGACTCAGACTCATGTCACGGTGTGATCATCTTTTCCCCCCACTCACTTCCTGTTTTATGTCTGTATCTGACCTGTCTGCCTGAGCCTCCTCGCTCTGTCTCTTCACTTTTCTGAGGCTTGACCTGTCTTTTCTTACTGTTTACGTGCATCTCTGAGTCCAGAGGACGACTCGCGTTGAGAAGAAGCACCGTCTCTCTCAAACGGTCCATCAACACCCTGCTCTCTCTGACTCATTTGCCTGTGTTATCGTTGCTTGAGTGAGGCGAGCTGATGAATTTGGTTCTTGCGTGTGTGCGTTTGTGCATTGCATTTGCATGTGATGTCGCAGGAAGGCCACCATATTTGGGTTGTTTTCCTGTTGTAGGAGAAGCAGTGGCCAACAGAGCTGCAGGTGAGGTCAGACTGCAGGAGCTTGGTTTGGTTTTACCACAGTGCGCAAAGGTACTAGGAGGTGAAAAACCCTAACAAGCGACTGGGTGTTGTTTTAAAAAAAAAAAGTGTTAAATGTTTGCTCCTGATTTCTTAAGAACAAGGTCTGTAAATAGAACAATTCTCAGTGTATCCATGTTAGCACTGAGTCTGTTTTTATCCTGTGTAAATACAGATACAGGAAGTCTCTTATCAAGGTTGGACAATACTTGGCCACAGCCCACACTGTTTCAAAAGTCAACAGCCATCAGTTACAGCTCAACCTCAGAATACATCATGTGGGAACTCGTCACACTTTTATAACGGGACCCAGAAAAAAAATTAGGAGAGGGGAAAAAAAGCAAACTATTTTCCTGACGATTTCACAGGCATAGGAAATAACAAGCCGGGCCTCAGTCATTTGCTTCCATAAAAGGGCAGAAAGCTGACCATTATATCAAATGGGCTGGTCCCACGGGCACACGCACCATCCTCTGGTTGTTGATTAGCGAACATGGCTGTTTGAGGTGATGAGCTAAAGACAGAGGAAGTGGTTAGAGCAGCGTGAGCTTCCTGTTGGGTTTCAAAGGGTCAGTGCAGATGAGATATTCCCCAGCTGAGAGGGAAGGATCAGAGGGCCGCCGGCAGCTTAAAGAATGAGCAGGGCCTGACTGAGGAGACAGACCCACATGGCTAAGATGTAGTCAGGCTGCAGGAGGCGAGGGGTGTTTCCAGGTGATCTGAGGTCAGCGGAGTTTGGAGACGAAGCAACAACAATGCTTGTTTTTTCGCCTGCGGTTCAATTAGCAACTGGCTTCTTGGCGTCGCCTCATTAACTCTGCAGCATTAGAACAGTTAGTCTGAAAGACAGTCAGGCAGAAGCTGGCTTTGACTGCAGGCTGAGGGCTGTGCCTAGATAAGCAGCAGGAAGTCCTGCCCAGACTCTACTCACTAACAAGCCGAATATAGTCTGTTACAGTATGCCCCTTCAGATGGTTATCACTTGACTTTGTAACTGCAACAATCTCAACTGGGACTGTATCGTTTCAGCCTAGTCATGTGCGTTGTTCTGTACGTGTGTTTTCAAGCTTCCCATGCATGCCTAAGACGTGTGAATGAGCTCTTGGTTTCTAAGGAAGTAAAAAAACAAAAGGAAGAGGTTTAGAAAGATAAATTATAAACTTCTCAACCCCCTCAGCTTTCACTTCCTTTATTTCCATGATGTGCCTGTAACTTGTGATGAACTATGTCCAAGTCCTCCTCCAGTACCCTCCCCACTCTGGCACCACACCCTGTCCAGCGCCTCCCGCCTGCTGCAGTGACTCATCATCATCATCACCCACAAATACCAATTAGAGCGCCAAGTACAAACATATAAACACTTATCAGCGCTCGCCCATTCAGGTACGGCTTTGTTTACTATGAAGATGGAGCTTATCTGACTCCTGGTGCATGCTGTTGCAGATGTTAGCTGCCCCCCCGCCCCTTGCATAAGAAATCTTCAAGATCAGGTATCAGTCTTACCCGCCCACTTCTTTCACACACATACACACACACCTCTCATCTACCCTGAAGCAACAACGTGAAGGGGCGGGACACACGGAGGGGGAGGCCAAAACCAAATCTGGCTCTAGAAAACGGCAGCAGCAAGTACTAGCTGCCACACAGTGTATACAGTGACAGAGTGCGCCATCTGGATGCAGTGAGGTGTAACTACAGTTAATAATACAGTGTTGAATTCAGTATTGAGGTCTTGGTGTGGTCTGTATGGTGAGCGAATGGAATCAAGGGACATAAAGGAAAAATCCACACTTTACACATCTACTTGGGACATTTCTTGCATTTGTAGGTCTGTTTGTGGTGTTTTTCTGTTCCTGTGGATAACTGGCCAAATGTAGTTGGTGTGATAGCATGCAGCTACAGGAGCAAAGAGCAAAGGCATCCATCACAGAGACAGAGACATAGATGGCAACACCCACTGTAGCAGAAAAATAAACCAGAATACAATGCAACTATAAGAGATATTGTAATTTGAATACTGGGTGCGACCATGATGAAACAGACACATTTAACCCACAGCTGAACGATAAAGGACTTAAAGGGAAATTCCGGTATTTTTAAACCTGGGCCCTACTTTTACAAATTTGGGGGTCGAAATGAGTAATGGTTACCAAAAGTTTTGGAATTGGTCCAGTAGATCGCCTCCAACAGCATCCACGCACGGGCTGCAAAGGCTGCAACTTAATCCTTTGGGGCAATTGCTCCCGTGAAAAGTCCTTCCACTAAAAGTGCTTGTTTTTGCCACTGACAGGCTCAGACTGTCTGACAATATTATGGAAAGGATCCCTACAGAGACAGACCATTTGTTAAAGAGTAAGACCCTGTCTCTGTAGGGATCCTTTCCATAATGTTGTCAGTGTAATTGTTCCATTGTTCCACCTGACAAAGTCTGATGTGTTGTATTTTTTTATAGCATATACTGTAGTTATCATACATTATAGGACTGTGGTTTATATGAGAACTGGCAGGGAGAATTAGTGAAACCCACTCCTGTCAATTTTTTAAAATGGAATCAAAAGGAGTCAACCCGAGACAAAAACTGCATGCCAGGAGTATGGATGTATTTGCTATTTTATTCACCATATTTATAAGTACAAAAAGGCTGTTATGAACCAATTATCTCAGCCTTCTTGTGTGATGTTCATGCTGAATATTTGGCTATTTCTATTTTAGTCAGCGGCAGGGAAAGTAATGCCTGTCTTCGTCTTGATAAAGGCTGGTGGATGGATGAAAACACAAGGGACAACGATGGAAATAAGTCCAGGACTGGATTGTTCTATCCCTAATGAAGGCTGATATGTTGTATTTTATGAATATATTGGAATGTCATTAATAAACCAAACCAAACATTGCTGACAACAACCTTACCCGCAGGCATATACACATAAAGAGGGATGTGTGGCCTGAGAAAGAATGCAATTTTATACTTTTATTCAGGTTTTATAGATTCTTACTCGACTAATTCTTGGTATTGTGTCTTTCACTTATGATTTTGCATTCAAAAAACAGTGCGACTTTGGTATGAAGCTCCAGCATTTGGAGGAGAAGAAATAGACTGGCAGCGTCCATGATCAGTTAGAGGACAGATGGTGTGTGTGTGGGTGCATGTGCTCGCTGTGCACTGTTGGTTTCTGAACATATTTTCCGGTGTCCTTCCAGGAGACCCAAGACCCTTCTGCTGTGCTGTGGCTGGATGAGATCCAGGATGCCATTCTGAAGGCTAACCAGGACACACAGGAGGCCTTACAGTGTAAGAGCACACACTCAATTAATTTTACTGGACCCATTTTATATATATTCCCTCTGCCAGTGTTCCTGTCGTTAGTGTGAAGAGCAGCAAATGCAAAGGTTTGTGTTTGTATCTGCAGTCTCGCAGTCCATCCAGGCTATCAACGAGGCGGTGGACAGTGGCGATCCAGCTCAGACCCTGGCTGCTCTGCGTAACCCCGGGGCAGGACTGTATGGGGTCACCTCTGAGTGTGCCCAGACCTACCAGGACGACCTGGTCAAGATCAAAGATGAGAAAAAGAAAGAAGGTGAGGAGACAATTTAGGGATGAATAAGGGGAAGGACAAATGTATTTATCACAACTTAGTAGTTAATGTCATCAGAAAAGTGAGGCGCTGTGCCTGTTGATAGTTCTGACGACACTCGGAGGAATGATGCATCTTTTCAGTGGTTTCCAGTGTTTTTAAGGCAACACTATTTGGCCTGATGAGAGTATAATTTACTATCCAAATGTCATACTTTGAATGGTGGTAGCTCCCTACTCTGTGAGTCTGATCCTACACACATACAGCTCTACTTACAAACTGCACTGACCTGCTTTTTCACATGTGATTTAAAAGACAAAACTTAAAATCGTCCAGTATTGTAATTAGAAATTATATTCCAAACTTCAAAGGGCTTCGCCTGCTGCACAGCATTACTGAAATAAATGCTTCTTGCTAATTATTGGCCCAAGTTGTTCCTCCATCTTGTTCACTTGCGTTCTGTAATGCTGTCTTTTCCAGGTGATAATGGCAGTGACTGGGTGAAACACTGGGTGAAGGGAGGACACAACTACTACTATAATGTGAACACCAAGGAGGGCACCTGGGTGGAGCCAGAGGGCTTCCTACAGAACAACACCCAGCTCAACAAAGAGGACATCCAGGTAGGTTACTGTACCCTGCGCAGCACTGCACAGCTGTAGCTTTTTAACACCACATTAAACTGGTTTTATTCTCCCTGTCAGTCGGTGGTTTCCGGGGTAACCACAGCCTACAATCGAGAGCAGCTGTGGCTGGCCAATGAAACTCTAATCACCAAGCTGCAAGCTCGTTGCCGTGGCTACCTGGTGAGAAATGGCCTAAAGGAGCGGATGGACTTCCTGAAAACCCAAGACCCAGCTGTGACATGCATACAGGTAAGACAGAACCGCCATCATCCTGAATCTTCTGTCTGCTATCAGGACTTATTATTATTATTATTATTATTATTATTATACCGATTCTCAATCTGTTTTTTTTCTCAGGCCCACTGGAAAGGCCACAAACAGAGGAAGAAGTTCAAAGACCGTAAGCAGTATCTGAAAGACCACACTGATGAGGCTGTCAAGGTAAAATGATCATGCAATGTCTGTAATCTGAATATCATTATCAGTGGTATAAATGCAATTAAGACTTAGGGATTTGTTTTTGTCTTTCTCAGATCCAGTCGATGGTTCGGATGCACCAAGCTCGTAAGAAATATAAGGATCGTCTGAAGTACTTCCAAGATCACGTGAGTATTAATGGCCTAAAGTCTTGTTAGGTAAAATTTGCTGCAAATTGAGTTTTGGACAATTTGAAAGAACCAAGACAAGGCATTGTAAATTTTCTGTCGCCAAAATGAGGGTTTAAAGTAAACAAATTGCACTGTTGTCTAATAAAAGCTTCAAATCACTGTGCATAAATTTCCCCTGACACATCCGCTGACATTTACTCCATGTCCTGTGGGGTTTGAGGGAGACAGGTGGCTCATTTAGCACTCTGACATGTGTGAAGTCATTTCCACTCACAGTGGATTCCTGCGGTACTGTTTATAATATAAAGACTGTTGATCAGCCGAGTGATTGCTGTTTTACACTGCAGATCAAAGATGTGGTGAAGATTCAGGCTTTCATTAGAGCCAACAAGGCCAGAGACGACTACAAGACGCTGAGTGAGTAGGATCCCAACAACAGACATTTTTTGTGCTGTGAATTGGTCTGCAGTTTTGGTGGTCGCTTGACTCCCCTCGTCTCAAAATGTCCTTCCTCAAACAGTCAACGCTGACGATCCCCCGATGGCGGTGGTGAGGAAGTTCGTCCACCTGCTGGACCACAGCGACCAGGACTTCCAGGAGGAGCTGGAACTGATGCGGCTCCGCGAGGAGGTGGTCACCAACATCCGCTCCAACCAGCAGCTGGAGAACGACCTGAACCTCATGGACATCAAGATCGGCCTGCTGGTGAAGAACAAGATCACGCTGCAGGAGGTGGTGTCCCACAGCAAGAAGCTGACCAAGAAGAACAAGGGCCAGCTGTCCGACATGATGATGATGAACAAGCAGAAGGGAGGCCTGAAGGCCCTCAGCAAGGAGAAGAGGGTCAAACTGGAAGCCTACCAGTACCTCTTTTACCTGTTACAGGTAACGTCATGATATATATCTGTTCTTTGATTGCTGTTTTTAATCACAATCTCTCTTTTGGCTAAAACAAGTCTTATTTGGAGATACTGGCGGCTGTCTCACCAGTCGACACCTCTCTAATAATATTTAACCAAATTTCTGCTTCCTTTTAGACCAACCCCACATATCTCGCCAAGCTGATCTTCCAGATGCCACAGAATAAGTCCACAAAGTTCATGGACTCTGTAATCTTCACCCTGTATAACTACGCCTCCAACCAGAGAGAGGAGTACCTGCTGCTCAAGCTCTTCAAAACCGCCCTGCAGGAGGAGATCAAGTGAGAAACAGACACTGAAACCAAGTCAACAGTAATTTATGGCCACAGTTGTAAATCTGATGAGGCCTGGTTCATGAATACACATTTAACAACCTTTAACAACCGTCCGCAGGTCTAAAGTGGACCAGATGAAGGAGATCGTCACAGGAAACCCTACAGTCATCAAGATGGTGGTGAGTTTCCACCGAGGTGCCCGGGGACAGAACGCGCTGCGGCAGATCCTGGCACCGGTCGTCAAGGAGATCATGGATGACAAAACGCTAAACATCAAGACTGACCCAGTGGACATCTACAAGAGCTGGGTCAACCAGATGGAGACGCAGACTGGAGAGGCCAGGTGAGCTGGAGAGGAGGTGGTCCTGTTACCTGAGTGATGGAAGTCCTGTCGGCTCCCTCTGAAGGCTTCTACTGAATAAATTATCTGTGCATAGGGAAAACATCAAGAAAGCCATATAACTTATTTTAGGATGATTAAATATTTTCTCTTGTCAAGCACCGTTTGTGTTACGTCATTAAACTTGTTTCAAAGCAACTGGGCTTGACTTTTCTTAGGCAGTGCAAGGTAGCTTTATTTATAAAGCACATTTTAAACACAGAGGCAATTCAAAGTGATTTACACAGGCAAAGCATTAGAATCACATTTAAATTGTATGTAATATTTAAAAACCTGAATAAAATCAATTAATATACAATAAAATGAGATTTTAAAATAAAAAATTCAATCTAATATTCAGTCTGTTTTTTGGCTAGAGCTGGCAATAACACATCTGAAGAATAGATTGTATGGTTATAACACTCACTGTATATCACTATTATAAGAGAACTAGTTATGTATTTGAAGAATCAGACCAATCTTGGTACAAGGTTAAGACTTTTTTTTTTATTTGTTGAATTGGTAAAAAGGCACAGTCTTCACTACAAAAACTATATATTTAATTAATTAATAAGCATATAATCTTATATTTTAAAATCAGTAAAACCAGATTCAGGCACCTTATCTTTATTTAATATATGGAGTTTCTTTGTTCAAGTCTTGTTTAAGATCAGATGGTGTTCTGTAGAGTTTTATGCTAATTTCAAGAAATCATATCAAGTCGTTATAACTTACGCCACTGGCAGATTTTTTGTTTGATACTAGCAAATTTCTCCAAATTACAGAATATTTAGCTAGAAAGAAACGTTGACGGTTCCTCCTTTCCTCCGTCTCTTTCTGCCCCGCCCTGTCCTCAACAGTAAGCTGCCTTATGACGTGACTCCAGAGCAGGCTATGGCCCACGAGGAGGTGAGGACGAGACTGGAAGCCTCCATCAAGAACATGAAGACGATCACTGACAAATTCCTGTCTGCCATAGTCGTCTCGGTGGATAAGATCCCGTACGTTTACAGCATCGCTGTCTGCATGGATCACATTTGTACAGACACAAGTCAGCTGGTTCTCTGCCTAACCCCGCCTGTCTCACACTGTCCTTCAGGTACGGGATGCGTTTCATCTCCAAGGTGCTGAAGGACACCCTCCATGAGAAGTTCCCAGATGCTACAGAGGATGAGCTGCTCAAGGTTTGCATCTTGAATGTGTAGGCTTAATGTTTGTCACTCTGTGCAGATAATTTCAGTTTGATGTGGCAGATTATTGTGAGATCTCTGACACTGACACTTATGCTACAACCCTAATGCAATTGAGATGGATGGCATTTGATTTCTGGCACTTAAAACATCAAAAAATGACATTCGAAAACATATCACATTGACAACAAATTGAAGCATACAGAATGATTTGTCAGCCACAACCTTTGTAAACAGAAAGTTTGTAGTGTGATAGAAAATTCTGTTATAAACTGGGTGAACTGACTATTAATCCTTGTAAGGTTGTACAACCATATCTCCTCTTCTCTGGCCTTCTCGTTGAAAGCAGTTTCTCTCCTCTCATTTTCTGCCTGGCTCTCCCTTCCCTCCTGTTTCTTACACATTTCTTTCTCTTTTTTCCCCCCTCTTTTTCTGCTGTTGCTCTGCTTTTTCCACCTTGCCAACCAGCTGCAGCCTCTCTGTCGGGGTGGGGGTTCCCTCTGTCTGCTGACATTAAGGCAAGCCATGCCTCTCTTCTGGCCCTCCCTCTCTTCCTGCACACTCCAGCTGAGTCCCGACACGCTCAAGAGCTTTTCCTCATTTTGCAGTAGCACCTATTAAACCCTTGAATCTCAACTCAAGATGCCAACAAAGACATAATCTGCAGCTTTTTTGTATGACAACAAATGCAGTCCCTAGATGGCTTAAGTTAAATGAAAATAATGGTAGGTTAATACCTGCTTCTTATATTTCTGTTTGTTGATTTAATTCAGTGCTGCAAATATTAGTATTTATGTTGATGCCTGCATCACACAGCACCTTTTGAATATAACTGCATTTCTGTCTGAACAGTTTAATCAATAGTTGAAGTCAGACATGTATTTTGCTCAGTTAATGTTTTCCAATTTTGGGAGTTTATTGTAATATTGTTCATCCTGAAAGGGCTCATAAAGCATGAAAAATATGTTTTGACTAACTGACTCATTTGATTTTGACTTTCCAGATTGTGGGGAACCTCTTGTATTACCGCTACATGAACCCGGCCATCGTGGCACCCGATGCCTTCGACATCATTGAGGTGTCGGCAGGGGGCCAGCTGACCACCGAGCAGCGGCGAAACCTGGGCTCTGTCGCCAAGATGCTGCAGCACGCCGCCTCCAACAAGATGTTTCTGGGAGACAACGCCCATCTCAATCCCATCAATGAATATCTCAGTGCCTCCTATCAGAAGTTCAGGTCTGATGTTAATCTTTAAAGACGTATGAAGCAGATGTGGTTTAAAGAGGGAATGTGGAAGCTAAAGTGTTTTCAAAAGGAGCATTCAGTTACTTGAGGATGATGTCAGTCATTTTCCAGTTTCTCCTCAGTTTCTTTTCCTTTTCCTCTCGTGTTGTCTTTGTTGTTTTTAAAGTTTTTTTTCTTGGCTCGTCTGACTTCATCCCTCCATCTTCCATCACAGGCGTTTCTTCCTGGCAGCGTGTGACGTTCCCTCACTTGAAGATAAGTTCAATGTGGATCAGTACTCGGACTTGGTCACCGTCACCAAGCCCGTCATCTATATCTCCATTGGGGAGATTATCAACACTCACACAGTGAGTCTGGGCCGCCTCATGTTTGCTCTTTCTGTCTCAAATCACGTGCTAAAGTGCTGAAGTACCAAAAATGTTCATTTTAAGATGTTTTTGAGAGGTTTTGTCTTCTACAGTATGTCTAACGTACTGACTGGGTACTTCTGTCCTGTTAGCTGCTGCTGGACCATCAGGATGCCATTGCTCCAGAGCACAATGACCCCATCCATGAGCTGCTCGAGGACCTGGGCGAGGTTCCCACCGTAGAGTCCCTCATCGGTGAGTGGAGTGAGGCGGGGAGGGCTTTCTGTGTCAGCGTAGTTCCAGTCCAGAAAACATTAGTAATACAAAAATTAAACTAATTCACCAAATGGAAAAGCAGGATGAGAATATGACTTTTTGAGAACTTATTTACTCAAATAATATAAAACAATTATAAGAAAGAATTAATTTGTACCGCTGATGAATTTTTGTGATCACATGAACCTTTAACAACTCTGAAATGGTTAAATAAATCAATTAAAAACACGTTTTAAACACACAGAGGCTTTACACATGCAGAGAAAAACGTTGACATTCACGAGTGACATTCAAAACAATAAGAATAAATCAATTAAGAGAAAATAAAATGACATTTTAAAATTCATAAAATACAGTTACAGTGCAGTAAAGAGATGTAAGTTGCCAGTGCAACAAAGAAAATAAAAACGCAGTAGAGAAACCAATCAAGCAAAGGTGCAGGAGAACAGTTTTAATTCAGATTTGAAAGCGGCTGAAGTCGGGGCGCGTTTGAGATCCACAAGAAGTCGGTTCCATCTGTGTGCAGCATCGCAGCTAAAAGCAGCTTCACCCTGTTTGGTTCTGACTCGAGGTTCTACCAGCTGACTGCTTCCTAAAGATCTGAGGGCCCTGCTGGGTTTATATTCTTCAAGGAGATCAGAGATGTATTTTGGCCCAAGATTATTGGATGATTTATATTCCAGCTGCAGCACTTTGAAATCTATTCTATAAGTAACTGGAAGTAAAGAGTATCTGGTCATTTTTTTAACCCCATGTGAATGTGTGACCTCACCTTAAATCAACAGGTTACATATGATAATGAGAGCAATCATTAACAGACACCACCCAGCAGCATATTACCAGCTGATCCTTTTGAGCACGGTGTCGCCTCATCTGACCAGCTCTCTGTCTCATTCAGGTGAAAATCCTCTTCCTCCTGATGACCCCAACAAAGAGCTGATGGGGAAGACCGAGGTCTCCCTCACACTCACTAACAAATTTGATGTCCCTGGTGAGGCCAACGTCGAGATGGACGCCAAGACTCTCCTGCTCAAGTGAGTTCATGCTGTCCATTCTAGCTAACTAAACAGATTAATAAGGTTGTTTCAGAATGGCTTCTTAAATGTCTGTGGGGTTTTTTTTGTTTCTTTTCAGCACCAAGAGGCTCATTGTGGATGTGATCAGGTTCCAGCCTGGGGAGACTCTGACTGAGATCCTGGACTTACCAGCAGGCACAGAACAGGTCAGAAATAAGATTCAACTAAGCTGCCACAGTACACTGCTGATGTGTAAACAAATCGGACCCTTACCACAAGCTGGCCGGCCAGTAGCTTTGTCTACGCTGCATCTGGGTAGAAAACTGCTGGATTGCTTTATGGCACAAAACAGGAAGAGGGTGCTACGTCTCTGTGTCTACTTCCTTTGCGAACAGGCTTAAAAGCAACAGCTAACTTTATTTTATAGGCAGTGAAATGCTAACTGAACTTTTTAGATATGACAAGTAGATAAGCGCCCACCACCTTTATGACAACATCCTCTTTCCAACAGAAGCAGCTGTGTTTATGGGAAATGGGGAATATTAAATAACATATAACTAATGATGCTATTAAATACCAGATAGGTGTATTGCTGCTAACATATGACTTCATCACAGTCTCATGTATTATCTGCGAGTCCACCAAATTATCGTAATTGATGGTATATTTATGTATTGGTGAAGTACATTCCAAGCAATTTAAGCAGACATCAAAATAAATCCTTCTAAATGCGACACTGAGGGAAAAAATTAAACGCACTAAAATGACAGCTGAAAATTAAAGCTAATTTAACATGCAGTAAACAAGGCTAACAGAAGTGAAGTATTGAATTGCCTGAATTCTAAAGATATATGTTTCACAGCTCTTTAGAAATATGAAACTATAATAACTAGAATCCATCTTGTTTCCCTGGATGACAGGAAGCAGAGTACCAGCGTGCCATGCAGAGAAGGGCCATCAGAGATGCCAAGACTCCAGAGAAGATGAAGCAGGTCAAACCGGTGGTGGATGACAGCCTGACTCTGCAGGGCAAGAAGGACAAGATCAAGAGCAACCTGCAGAGGCTGGCAGAGCTGGGGAAGGTTGACCCCCAGAACCGCTATCAGGACCTCATCAACGACATAGCCAAGGTAAAAAACATCTCTGGAAGTGGACAATTAAAACAACAGTCTCCTCAGTGTTTGATTTAAATGCGATGCGTTTTTGTGTTACAGGACATCAGAAATCAGAGGCGGTATCGTCAGCGCAGGAAAGCGGAGCTGGTGAGACTTCAGCAGACCAACGCCGCCCTGAATTCAAAGACCACTTTTTACAATGTTCAGATTGATTCTTACAATCAGTATATCAAGACGTGCATGGACAACCTGGCCAGCAAGGGCAAGTGAGTGGCATTTCATTTTCTAACAGTTCTCTCCCACCAGTCTTCTAATAACAATCTCCACTGGGACATGTTCTGTAGTGCTCCAAAACTTGAACTTAAATCAGATTTTATTCATTTTCTTTCTGCGTGTTAACGTCTACCTTAAAAGATGAGACATATAGGATTCCTGTTTACATGCCAAACAACCCACATGTGGACATGATTAAACTGCAGACAGAAGCCTTATCTGTTAGCACAGTTACACTGCCATCTGTATGGTGCACTTACAAGACAGGAATTATATTTCAAGCTGGAGGGTTAGCGGGGGTTGGGGACGGGTAAGTGTTTATATCCCAGGTGTAGGGCCGGAAGGTGGGCCAGGGCTCCTATCAAACTTACTGCCACATGCAGGTATGAAGGAGACCCAAAACTGATTTTAAAATTTCGCATTCAGAGCTCATTTCTGAATTGTGCCACACGTGTGCAGAAATCAGAACTGGGTCACAATGTTGATCCTCAGGCTCCTACTGGTATTGATTTTCGACTTCTAATCAGTTTTACTCCTGGGCTGCAGTCGAACAGTCAAAAACATTATGTCTTGTGTCTTTTCCTGAACACTTTTCCTTGACCTCGATGGAAACGTCATGAGAACAAAGAAAGATGTGAAGGAGAATTCATAAGGACAAAAGGAAAAGACAACCGTGGTGCTAAGAGAATCCCACTGCACTTAGACTAGGCTACGTAATTGTGCGATGGCGGATGTTATTGATGTGGGTCTTCCGTGGTCGCTTTAAATGTTGTGTATTATATCCTTTCCTTTGGTAAAGTATGGTCCAGTGTACCTTATGCTTAAGGAGATAAATAGGGAAGCACTGAAGCATCTTTCCTTTAGAGCATTTGGAGAATTCAAGCAGCTCTTATCATGGCTGCCATGTAGATACTTCCGGGTCATTTCACTCAGGTGGGAACCTTCCTAATCTAAAGAGACTATTCAACTGCAGCCCTGGAGCGCAGAATGCAATTAAGCAGGTCCCCCCCCCCCTTTTGAGGTGTGTGTTGGTCAGTGGGGACGTTTTTCTGTGTTATCAAATCACATACATATGCAACAGATTCACATCAGGTTGGCAGTACATTTATCTACTGTGTAAATACCGGATGAAGGCCAGAGTAAAGGGCTTGTTAATTTGCTTAGTGCCAAATACAACCCTGTTCTTGGAGACCTACCTTCTGTCCCCTGATGATCATTTTCCAAACATGTTGATGAATAAGAATGAATCTCCTCCTCCTACACGGTGAATGTGCAATATTCATACTTGCCACAAAGGCTGCACAGAAGTATTTTAAAGACCTATGCAAACTGGGAGAAAGAAGTAATTTAGAGTTAGAGAAAATAAAATTCTCATTAAAAAGACATGTGGGTAAGTTCTACAAAATATGGTCACCTTTTAGGAATAACTTCAACTAGACCAGAAACTAAAATATACCACCTTCTTCACTACTACTAGTTTCCCACCTACTCTTTAGTCACACTTGATCATAGACACAGAATACAGACAGACCCTCTATAGATACAACAGTTTGTTCATTGACAGGAGTGTCATGCTTCATACTGATGTCTCAATGAAACATGTCTCTGAAACAGTTACAGAGGGTTATAGACATCCACCCGTTTTATTTTTATGTCTTTTATTTTATTTTATTCAGTGTCATTCTTTACCTTTTAATTTTTTTTTTAATTAACTGTTTTATTTGTCTTTGTTGGTAAGACTGTTGGCAAGATAGCACACTCTTCTGTGGACTGTGAATTTGTATTATAAGACAAATGTATAATTCTAGATATTGTGGTAGTATTTCAAAGAATAAGATGAAATGCTGAATGATGCAGCTGAGGTTTGAAATAGTGAAACCTGAAGAGCCATAAATACTGTGCGCTTGCTAATGGATGTTATTATGTTGAACTGTATGCTCGTCTTTCTCTCTCTCTTCTCAGGTTGTCAAAGAAACCAGGCGACAACAAGGCCAAGAAGAGTAAGCAGGTTTCACAGAAATACACCGCCTCTCGCCTCCATGAGAAGGGCGTGCTGATCGCGATAGAGGATCTGCAGCCCAACCAGTGAGTTCTGCCTCCTTTAATGCAAAACCAAGGCTCAAAATTTACACCCACCAGGCACCAAATTCTGCATTAAAATGTGTATTTTTTTCAGGAAGATCAATAGTTCTTACTTGCCGTTCTGGACGGTATATTTTTGAGGCACTAACTTTGTGAATACCTCGGTTTTCGACAGTTTTTAATCTTTGTTTGAAACTCTATCAAAACTGGCTGCTGTAATGAAATTGAGCTGCTGATTGGTTGCCTGTCATGCTGCTCAACGCTCTTATTTTATGTAACGTTAGTTATCAAAATGTGACATATCCAACTTCATGTTAAACGTCCGTCATTGTCATTTGTGAAAAAACATTTGTTTGCTTTGTTTCAGCAGTTTTAGTTGAATTCATGACAATTCAAGAACCAGTGTGGACTTCTGTTGATCTGTTTCTTGTTACATAGTTACTCCTTTCCTCCACATTTACGAGTCTTTCCTCCTGTTTGTTCGTCTCTCTTCACAGGTTCAAGAATGTTATTTTTGAGATTTCTCCATCAGAGGCTGTCGGAGTTTTTGATGTGAAGGCCAAGTTAATGGGCGTGCACTTGGAGACATTGCAGTTAGAATATCAGGTATTATTTCTTCTTCATGTCTTTAGTAAAGTAGACAAAAAGTGAACGTTGGTATATGTTTATAGAGACATACATATTATTAGCTGTGACTGATTTATTTTGTTGCTTTGTTTCTCAGGATCTCCTCCAGCTGCAGTACGAAGGCGTGGCGGTGATGAAGCTCTTCGACAGGGCCACCATCAACGTCAACCTGCTCATTTTCCTGCTCAACAAGAAATTTTACGGGAAATAGAAAAAGACGGCATCAAAGGGCTACAGAAACTGATTTAAACCACAAAACCCACCTTGAGGGTTGCAGAAGGCCCTGACCTGAACCATCCTGGCTCTCCTACACATTCCCTACTGCACTTCTCTTACGTGCCTATGCAAATTTATGTGCATTATTTTTTATTACGTGGATCACCAGATGTGCTTTATTCTGAATGAAACACACAACATTGTGCGACTCAAGCCTGCACACCACAGAAGCTTGCTGGAGTCTTTTCCTCGCTGTCTTTGTCTGTAACTGCAGCTAGGTCAGAGGTTTAAGATTTGTATGTTTTGCTTTAAATATTATGTAATATCTTGTGCATGGGCTTTGATTAATTATAAAAATGTATGTTTTATGTGAAGAGATCACGTTTTGTGTCTTCCTTAGCTGTTAGTTTATTTGCTCACCTGACTGATGTCTCTTCCGTCAATGCAAAAGTGCTAGCGTACTTCTCAGCAGGGCTGTGGTACATGAGGCAGCATTTTGCAAGTCCTGACCTGGTCTTGGACTCAACGACTCTGCCTCCTCTGGGCCGTATTGTGCTTTATTTTGTGTTGCTGCTTGAGACGATATGAAAAGAAAAAACTTAGATATGTTGCGGCAAAAAACGAGATGCACTCTTCCCTCCTTCTTCACCATATTTTATTTTGCAGTATTTTTCACATATTTAGATTTGAATATGATTCAACTCTCTCCTGAATCTCTTGATTTGGATTTGACCCACTTCAACCCATCCTAAACACACACAAATATCATCATCAGACATGGTATTTGACAAGAACTGCAAAAAAAATAAAAAATGCCATGCTCATATTGAGCTGTTGCACTCAAAACTTTAGAATTGAATTTGTTGCACGAGTATGACAGTCACATTCCAGTCTGTGCTCCGCAGTCTTTCCTATCTTTCTCGACAAAGTCAGGATGTTGGTATGTCTTGGACTGCACTGAGCTGGCCATGACTACAGCCCTGGTGCTCTGAACTGACCTGCAGTGCATTTCTGCTTTTGGCTCTGACATTCATAAGCGGGAAAGACGTGGCATTCCTCCACTTTCAGCACACAGAGCTGTGCAGATGTGCTCAGTCACTGGCTTTCTCAGACGGCTTACTGGAAATGATACTTCTTTATATCTCTCGCACGCTGTTTATCTCGTATAACTGAAACACAGATTGTTACATTCAGTAATAAAACGCAACTTCATGTCTGTTAATCTGTAAAACACAATGAGATCTAGAAATGTACGCAGGACATTGAATACAGATTTTTATAATGTCTTGTTGAAAGTTATTTGACAAAGTTGCCCTTATTTATATTTTATATGTTGTCAGTCCACAAACTGTAGTTGAGGTTTGCAAAACCTGAGACGGATCATGTAAGTGTGCTTGAGGATGTGCAGTATTACAGTAAGTAGACTTGTGGGTCCAGCAGATGTCACTCTACACCATCAGATTTTTTGTTGTCATATTGTATCAGAGTTTGACTTATTTCAAAACGCCTTAAATTGAGATTCCATGCAGACCTTATTGAACTAGATGTTGTGTCTCGTGTGAAGTCGCCCCTGATCAGAGGTTGACACTGTTATTTGATCATAAGAGAGGCCGTGTGCTCTGTACATTATTTGCTCTCTCTCTCTGTCCATTAAATGTATTTTACCTGTTTTAGAATAAAGTTCTACAGAGGCAGAGAAGTGTACATCGACTCAAGTACTGTACTTAAGTACAATTTTGAGGTACTTTCATGCTACTTCATACTTCCACTCCACTACATTTATTTGACCGCTGTTGTTACAGCAGACTTTACATACAAAACACATCATTACTTTGTAAAATATGATGCATGGTTATAGATTGAACTACCCAACAGTACATAAAGCAGTTAAAATCAACTCCCTCTCAATCAGTTAACACATTAAAATACTGCTTGCATATTAATAATCAAATATTATAAAAGATGCCACTCATGCTGCTATATATTGAATACTTTTACTTTTGATATACAAGGTATATTTTGCTGGTTATACTTCCGTTTTACATGTCATGGAGTATTCTTGCATTGTGGTATTAAGTAAAGGATCTTAATACTTCTTCCACCACTGTGTGCAGGTCTATCTGATATTAGGTTGCTTCAGAAATAAAGCTGACGCATGCAAGCCACAACAGTATAAAACGTTACTATAGTAGTGCATGAGTGGGTTTTTATAATGATATAATCATTTTCAAATCTTTTTACTTTATTGACTCAAATAGTCTCAAAAACCCACTTGGCTTTCAAATTCAAATAGCTTTCTTGGCAAGCCCATATTATTGCCAAAGCACTGTATGAATAATGGATGTTGAAAATTACAATATGAAGAAATTCTTATGGACTTCCTCCACTGGGAGGACAACCACACTGGAGCTGGCAGGGACTCTATGCCAGATGCAGGATTTGATCTGAACCCGGACCCTCTACTGCGCCCTCCTCCTGGCCTTCTTTCCCCAAAGATATTGATAATAACGGGCATTAGTAATCCCGCAGAGCCAGGAGAGCGGGGTCACGTTGTCGCCGCCCTGTGGACATTGCGGGCGCCTGCGGTGTTTAACGAGGCAATGTTTTTCTCGCAGTACCGTGAGGATAACGCGCCAGCGGATCTGAGTTGCGGTTACGAGCCCTGTCAACCGACGGCTGATGAGCTGAAAACATTGGCAGCAGTTTCTCAGAAGAATTCTGATTCAGCGAGCGACGAAAACAAACAAAC
This sequence comes from Macquaria australasica, assembly GCA_005408345.1. NCBI lineage: Eukaryota > Metazoa > Chordata > Actinopteri > Centrarchiformes > Percichthyidae > Macquaria > Macquaria australasica. The sequence goes on from SEMN01000324.1 coordinate 438,053, forward strand.
AAACAACAACAACAACAAGAAGCTTTTCTGTCGGCGGTGATCGTTGGTCTGAAATCTGTCTGCTGTCCGTGGATTAACACGAGAGTCGAGTCCGAGGCGCCGTGACACCAATTTAAGGGCGAAACTGTGGATTACGCTCCCGCATCACGTGTGAATATTTGGGTTTTGGAGGTTGCTTGTTGACGTTAACTCTGAATTCAGTTAAGAGCGGACGAGACCCGGCGGACACTTGTTGATAACAATTTACCGAGCAAAACCGTTGCCCGACTGCTAACGTAAGTAGCGAGATTTGGCCAAAGAGGCCAACAACTTTCCCTAACGCCGGGCTACACCTCTCGGTGCAGGTCGCCCCCGGTGCGTGTCCGCCTGGTGCTGACCGGGGCCGGCCGGGTGCGTTTGTCGGGGCCGTTGAGATGTCGCTGACGGCAGCTAACGTGGCTAGCTGCAGCCGTTAGTGGGCTCTCCGCCGTGTTAGCAGCGGCGGCTAACGCGGCGTTGAAGTGACTCAAACAAGTGGTTCGCTGCAAGTACGTCGGTATGAAGTTACAGCGTACCATTAACTTCTCCCAGTCAACGCGCCAGTCTGCGTGAAAGTTATTAGAGTTAAGCCGCAAACACGGATAACGTGGAAAGGCTTTGTTCACGTCGCTCTGTTAGGCACAAGAAAACAACTTTTACTAACCGGAGCTTTGACGTTAGCTTAGCTACGTTAGCTGCTAGCTCGGCTTACAGTGCCAGTTGTAATACTGCGGGCGACAGAGTTGACTCCGAATTAACTTTGGCCAAACCAGTAATGTGTGCTATGTTTTTAAAACACCGATGGGTTCACAGCAACGCTCACTGAGACACTTTGACAAATAGACTCCCAGCACCGTCTTCCACTTTCTCCAAGTAGCGGCTGAAGTTGTAAAACTGCGGCCCGCACGATGTCCGGCTCCCCGGGCACAGGTGGCTCAAACCCCAGGAAGTTCAGCGAAAAGATAGCGCTGCACAACCAGAAGCAAGCAGAGGAGACGCGGGCCTTTGAGCAGCTGATGACAGACCTCACTGTTTCAAGGGTAAATACACTTCATTTTCAGCTAATTTATTGCATTTATATCGGTGATCTTTTGCACGAATGCGTTCATTGTAAGTACGGACAAAGCTCCCCCTTTGACGCTGCTGGCTGTCTGATTGACTTCGTCAGCTGACTGAGATTTCTGGTATTCAACCAGTACTTCTTGTTCCTCTTCATACATTCATTCAGAAGTGGCAAACCCTACTTGGTGCAATCACAAGTTGGTCGGTGTAAAAAAAAAAAAAAAAACCCAACAACAACAAACAGTCAAGAACCAAAGAAAATGGGAACAACATTTTACAAAATTGGCCATTTATGGTGCAATCATTTACATAAACCGTACAAGACCTGTTTTCTGCTTGCTTCCAGCAGTGAAACGAAAATGGGAAAGTGGCTCCTCTACATCTGCAGCACCAGCCAACAGCTCCCCTGATTGCTGTTGTTATAAGTTCCCAAAGGAGGCAGTTAAGATACAGTAATGCGTGTCTTCAGACCCTGCTGTGTTTGCACCTTGTCATTCTATTATGTTTAATGAATTCCCACGGGTTAAAACCTGATGTGCACCTGTGTCCTGGGCACAGACTCTGCACAGAGACGGGAGAGAGGAACCAGCTCAAGAGGATGGTTCATAAATGTTGGCATATTGGTATACACTCATGTTTGTCTTGGGCAGTGCTCCTATTCATTTGTGTGACCTGTGATGTTGAGCCATAATGATTCACAACAGTCAGATGCTTTGTGGTGTCATACTTAGGTAAGCATAGCTAAAATTAATTCATTTTAATTTCCAATTTATTGAAGCGTTCAGCTCAATGAAATTGTGTTTCAGACGTAAGCATGAAGCGTAAGAGTTGTGTCACCTATTTAGAGTTGTTTCTCAGCGTCATGTAACATGAAACAACTTGGTGCTTTACAATAGGAAGGTAACTAACAATTAGTCAGTATTGATTAATCTGTTAATAATTTTTTTGACTTTTCAAAATGTCAGAAAATAGTGAAAACTGTTACCAGAGTCTGAGGTGACCTCTTCAGATGTCTTGTTTTGTCCATCCAGACGTCCAAAACTCAAAGATATTATAGTTCCAGTGATATAAAACAGAGAAAAGTACCTAAAGAGGTTGGAACCAGAGAATATTTGGAGTTTTTTCTTGATAAATGAAACGATTCATCGTTTTTCAAAATAGCTGGTGATTTATTTTTTTGTTGATCGACTTGTCCATTAATCGACTAATTGTTTTAGCTCTACTTTACAGTACAACAGAAAAATACAGATGTGCAGACAAATGACACGTTTTATTTTTCTCTTTTTTTATACTTTTAATGCTTTGTGGAGTTCAAAGCATTAAAAGCATAAAGAGCTTTTTTGACAGAAATATAATTGGCAACTGTTTTGATAATCAATAGTTTTTTTTCAAGCAAAAATGGTTAATAAATGCTACACATTCTCTGGTTCCAGCTTTTCAAATGTAAGTATTCGCTGCTCTTCTTTGTCATGTATCATTGTAAATGTAGTCTCTTTTGGGTTTTGGACTGGTTGTAGGACAAAACAAGGCATCACATTGTGCAACGGGAACGGGATGGATTAGAGCTGCAACGATTAGTCGATCGAAAGAAAGCAACTAAAAGCAAACATTTGCTGGTTCCAGCTTCTTAAATGTGAGGATTTGCTGCTTTTCTTTGTCATTTCTGACAGTAAATGAAGAGTCTTCAGGTTTTGGACTGTTGGTCGGACAAAAGAAGCAATCTGAAGACGTCACTTTGGGCTCTGTGATGAAACTGTGATGAGCATTTTTCAAATGTGTTTGACATTTTATAGACGAAACTATTAATTGTGAAAATAATCTGCAGATTTATCGATAATGAAAATAATCGTTAGTCGCAGCCCTATGTTGGATAATTGAAAAAAATAATCAGCAGATTAATTGATAATAAAAATAATCTTAAATTGCTAAAATCAAGAAGCATTGATGTTCATCTGATGGCTCAGCGTCAGAGAGAAAAGCTAAATTATGATTAGAAAAACTAACACGGCCTGTGGTTTTGAAAATAGATGGTGAGACTGACGTTTATTAGCACAGGTTAATATTAATGCCAACAGTATAGTTTGTTGGTGTTGCTAATAGCTCCTGACTTTACTGATTCTAGGTCAGACTTGCAATTACATCAGAGCATCTATAGGTTTGCTGTTTAATTCTTTAAAACAATTGATCACTACTCATTCAGAACGCTTCTTCAGGTCTCAGTTGCCTTTTGCTTCATAGGGAAATATCTGTGGATTTTTTTATGCAACTGTAACTGAGTTTCACAGATGCATTTTTGAATGAGTTGTTATTTATTATTTATTATTTCTCCAGCTTATGGTAATTTCAAGCATATACACTTACACATTCCAAGTAATAAAAATAGTGACTCTTAGAGGATAGAAAGGCCCTTTTCACATTATTCTCACGCCACTGGTTCACAATGTGCTCTTTCTATGAGAAGGCAGAGTCCTGAACGGCCAGTCAAAGAGGATGTGGTTTTGAGGCGACACTGAATGAAGTTTGCCATAAGGTATGAACGGTCCATGACCCCCGTGAGACAGAAAAGTCCAGTCAGCAAGGCTGAGGCTGGCCAGGGCACAGGACACACTGCCAGCAAACAGCTGGAATTAGAAGTAGCTGCTTCAACATTTACACCAGTGACCAAAGGACTCAATATAAACCCCCTGAAGGGCTCTGCAGAACTGTACGTGAGTGCACAAACAGACTTCTCTTGGCTGCTGTGCTGCAGAGAGTTGGCATCCTTGTGAACCATATATGTGTAAGGTCTGCATGTTTTATGTTATGTAATAGCTAACGGAAAAACAGGAGTAAGAGGTTTAAATGGGGATTTATTTTAAAAATATTCATTTTTTTTTTTCATTTGTCCTAGATGGAAAATTGAATGTTACTTAGTGGGACATCGACGTTAAACACCATAATGTCTGAAATATGTTTGTCTTTATGTCCCTTGGCTTTGGGTAGCAGGGACACTTGTAGTCTGACATTCACTGGCCACAGTTAACACAGATTAAATTGGCATTTTGGGTCCCTGCTGCATGCTCTGTTTGAGGGTGTAAAGTGTGCCTCCTCGAAATCAGTTGTCAGGTTTGAGTGCAGCTCTCAAGGTTCAAGTATCCTCTCAGAATTATAGACGCGGTGTGTTGGAAGTTTTCATTTTTATGAGTATCTCATCTTTCAAGTGCAGAGAGAAGGGAACGTATTCACAGCATCACTGTCAGTTGTTTTTTGCTTCTTTCAGGGTAAGACTGTTGTAACTATTGCAACTATTTTGTTTACTGGCCATAGATGCTCATGCTCTGAAGAATTGAAATGATGAAAAGACAACAATTTGGTTGCTGGCAGACAAGATAAATGCAGTCACAGCTGTATGAATTAACAGAATGTGGCTGTAGTTATCACTTAACCATAGTTACTACCCATTATCTGACAAATTTCCACATTTACTCACATTTTCCAAGCCCATCCTGAATATCTTGTCATATTCACAATCTCTTTGAGAAAACTCTGTCCCATTCTCTGTTAATCTGTTGATAAAATCAAATAAGGTCAGTCTTTGAGATTCAAATTTTACCCTTTCGGCAGTCTAAGGAAGAAATGCCCCTCTGATTTGCCTATTCCTGATCCCAGCTGATGATTGGCTCTGTTTACCTTACTTTGGCAGAACAAGCTGCCTTCTGTTTTCTGCGAGGTAATCGTTGTGACATCTCTTGGTAGGGTGCCGGTTTGGAGGCCAAGCTGCCCATTTCCTAGAATGTATCCTTTAACTTGTGTCCCTTCAGGTTAAATATTGCTGCATTTTTATCAATTGTTTTGGATGCATTTGTACAATATTTCAGTACCAGTAATAAGAGCATTTGATTCATTGGGTTGTTTGGCATACAGGCCTAAATGCACATGAATAGTAGATGTCTGTTTCGCCACTGGAGTAGCTGTGACTAATCTTCAGATTGTAATTTGATCCTCAAGCTACAAGTTCCTTTTTAAACTAGAAAAAGAACACTGAGCTTGTATTCAAGAGGGCTCAGTCAAGACTATTTTTCTTGCGGAAGCTTAGATCATTTGATGTCAGCAAGAATCTTATTCATGTTTTTTTTATCGGGGAATCTTAGCTAGCATCCCCTCCTCTTTTATGCTGTGCTCTGCTGGGGGGGCAGCATCACTGCGGATAATAAAAACAGGATCAAATATAGCCACGAGCGGCAACAATCGGGGTTCAAGCAGTTTGCGAGTATTTGGATGCATTCATAAGAAGCAAAATCCTTGAATTTCTTTAAAATAATTCACCGTGGTCATCACTATATGCTGATACTCTGTTGAGGTATATAAATAGGCTCTCTGAAACATTTGATGTAGCTTATGACCTTCAGTGAAGACGTGTTTCACATGACTACATCTGAAGAACTTTGACTGCAGGCCAAGCCATTTTCGAGCTATTACCGCCTATTACTGACCTCGGGGTCTATATGGTTTGTTGTCTGTATGAGTTGATTTGGTGGCAAATGAGTTTCCCCACTGGGGATTAATAAAGCTGTCTAATCTAATCTTCTTTACACGCAAAGTCCAGAATTTCTAACCCCTGACAGTTGTGTGTTTGTTTTTGTCCCCCTTCTTGACCCACAGGTGCAGTTTCAGAAGGTCCAGCAGCTTCGTTTGACTCAGACACGGGCGCAGTACTATGGAGGCTCTCTGCCTAACGTCAATCAGATCGGCAACACCAGCACTGAATTTCAGGTGGGATCTCATCATAGTCAGAATTTACAGCTCCACCACAAACTACGAATTCAACATGCATTTACACCTCTCTTAGACAATCAGCAAAATTAAACATTATGGACCGTATTACCGTTTAGTAAGCCTAGTCCTAGACAACTTACAATTTCAATGAATACCATAGACTGTATATACAGATGGATGACGTGTCTCCACTTCCTCCCACTGTACAAAAATGAAGCCAAAATATCCTGGATAAGGGCGCTGCCATCTTGCACTGGTGACATCATTTGGAGCCAGAGTCTGCGCAGTAGTGAAAACCAAACTGATCAGAAAAACGAACACTTGAACAAACATCGGCATGATAAGAACTACCTAAAATGACAGAAACCATCTTTGGGAACATTTTATTTGACGTGTACTTCCATTTGTTTGGCCCATGTCCCATCCGCTGGGGGGGGGCTGATGACCTATAAGCTGTCATGTCGTCCATCTTTATATACAGTCTGTGATTCAGACACACATGTTTCGCTCAAGTTGAAACACTTCCTACTCACATCGACGCGTCTCCACGTCAATCTGTGCCGTCCAGGGTAAATTTGCATCTTTCCATTGATGCCACTAAAATTTACTTTGCATTCTTTCTGACCACACAATTACAGTTGTCATGCCTTTTTATTACCAGGTGTTCAAACCAAAAACAGCACTGTGTTTAAAAAAACACAGGGGGTTTGCACAGGAATATTTGCTTGCACCTACGATGTCCCATTGAGCCAGGTTCAACTTTCTTGCTGGATGGCCTTGCAGGTTTTTTTTTGCTGGAGCTCTCTGCATCAGCGCCCCAGCTGTGCCAACGCAGCAGTGCGATTCAGATAAATGAGTAGGTGGCATGTTTCCACATGGTGCTAGTGTCAGTCTGAACAGCCTCGTAGATGTACTGATGCTGTAAATCAGTGGCGTTTATTTTGTGTGAATGCACTCAAATGCTTTTCTTAAAGCAAAAGGATGTTTGATGTCAAACTAAACGTGAATATTTTCTTTTAAAACCTGCTTACCTTGGAATTACTATCTACCAAATTCAAGGCCTTGTTCTCATTCTGGGGTTTTTCAAGGCCCAGTTCCAATGTTGTCCAGTCCAGTGGTTCCCAAACTTTTTTAGACCACGGCACCCCGTCAAAGGAAATGTTTTTGTCCTGGCATCCTGATCCACCCAACCCCCAATATAACATGCATATATCTACACAAATGCTAATCTATTTTTTAACCAATTTTAGATTTTATATGACCAAAACATTAATTATTAAATTAAATAATATAGGCCCATTCTTAATCACTCAGAATAAAAGCCAACAGGTGCTCTGCAGATATACAGATACATATTTAGCTTAAAATGAACAATGAATACAATTAAATACGCCAATATGTTAAATGGATTTCTTTCATTTTATTCAAAATTTAAAGTTCTGACTCCACTGATGGGCAGTTTCTAGTCTTGTTTTCATGTATACCAGAGATGAGAGAGCCAGAGCGCACACATGATTTTAGGAATGCACAATTCCACAATACCACAGAGTGAATTCGCCATCTGACAATAATGGATAATGTCTCCCACAAGCAGCCAAAATCTGCTTGTCAGGTCTTTAGATGAGTGGTGTTGAGTGTGATTTTCATCCTGTCGGTGGTCTCGGATTCAGTCGTCGTGTTGAGGGCTGAGATGCATCAGCATTGCGTCACCTCCGTTTGACGTGATAAATCTTTCCATCGCTTGCTCTGACGGTCACTATTTTTGTGACTTCTGAGCTCCTGGAAAACTCCCGAGCCGGAAAGCGTGTTGTGCGTTACTATGGCAACCAGCAACCACGAGATGCCATGTCATTAGCTGCGGCATAACTGCATATTAAAGAGTTTTTAATGCAGTGATTTTTTATATTTATTGCTTTTTTCTTCTGTTTTGATAGGTTTGAAATCAGAATGGGGTTTATTGCCAAGTAGGTTTTCACATACAAGGAATATTTGGTATATTGCTGCATAAATAAGCATAGTAGAGAAAACAAAAAAAAAGTGATTTCAAAGAAAGTCAGGAGTACCAATATAAAATAGAAACAATTGCAAAAAAAAGAAATATTTGCAATAAAACATAATAAATTTTTAAGCAATTTTTTATGTTTTGAAATTATTATTATGAAAGTATTAAACGCACAATAAGTGACCAATGATATGATAAATCTTGCAGCACCCTCGGCCCGTCCTCAAGGCACCCATTATCGGAACTGCTGGTCTAGTCTAACTGCAAAAACAGCAAAACACCGAACTGGACCTTCAGGGGTGCAAACAAGCTTCTCTGGAGAGCGTTAAAAGATTTAGCTGCTGACTGGAAAAAAGATGGAATAAAAGATCAGTGCAGTAGTTCTCAGGACTCCTTCAAGCAGTGCAGTGCTGTGTGAGATCCAACAGTGCTTCTCTGCAGCGTTAGGCCTGTATCTGTGTCAGCTCTCCAAGGAGAGGGCTATGCAGGGATCCAGAGGGTCCAGGTGAAAGTGCCCTTGTTGCTTGAAAGAATGGCCCTTTGAGGTAGAGCAGTAATTGCAACACTGAGGCCAGATCCAGAAATCAATCCCCCACATGGAGGGAGAAAGCCCATCGTACTTATGGAGTCCATTCACCTTCTCTTCTGGGAACAAACTCAACAAACTAAATGGCTTCTAGATTCCACTCGATGATAACATTTGTTAGCCCTAATTCAATCAAATGAATGCAGAGTACCTAATGTAGTCAGCTCTGAGCTTATTAAAACTCTCAAAAACATTTAAATCCCCAATTGGCATTAGAGTACATGTTTGTTTTATTCAAATTTTATTGCATAATATATTGGTAATTTTTTTTTTCTTTACATTAATTTTATTGCTATGATGCACTATTGTGGCATCCAAATCTGGCATTTCTGCTGAAAATATTTTTTTAAGAAAATACCTTTATGCAGTCATGTACTATTGTGTTTCATTACTTAACAAAAGAGACTATGTAATTGCACATTTGTGCCTGTAGTGTTAATCAGCAGTTCCTTTAGTTTGAAGCGCCAGCATGACCTAAAAACATCTGAAACGTAGCAGTCATCACATGACCCTATAATAGTCAGTGATTGTTTCAATACAACATAGTAAAATGGCTCTGACTGAGGCTTTAGATTTGATTTGAGGCATGAATAAAAGTGCAATATTGTTTTTTGCTAAATGAAACACACTGGAGCACAATACTACATTAAGATACATCTGAAGTTTGATTAAAAGTGATTGCCACGTGCCCCTTCTCCCTCTCTCCCTGCCAGCCTGTGGGAAACTGCTGTGATATGTGTCTGATGTCTCTGTCTCAGGGCGGCTTTCCGTCAGGGTTGGACTCGGTCAGAGGGACCCGCCACCATGGGCTGGTCGAGAGGGTCCACAGGGACCGCAACCGCATCAACTCTCCCCATCGCCGACCCATCGACAAGCACGGACGGCAGATATCCTTCCAAGCCATGTCATGACAGTAGGAGACCTCAAAGGGTAATCAGTGATGTGGAAGTGGGAGCTGTGGCTTCTAGGGTTTGGTTCATTGTTGTTGTTTTTTTTATGGTGGTTTGTTTGTGGTGTGGTTTCAAGCGTGACGACATGTACCAGTGTAGGCAGCTGTTTTGTAGCCTCAGGAACAGAATTAGTCATTATGCTAATTTGAAATGTGATGCAGAGACAGTGCACTTTACTTGCACCTATAATGGACATTGACAGTAGGAGATCCTCAGCATACTCTGAATGCCCACTCAGCTTGTGTATCTGTGTGGGTATTTTGCATAATGTAGCAGCAGATGTTTGATTTTTATGAGGAAGCTGCAGAAGGGTCTAATTGTTGCAATTGTGGTAATACACAGAATGAGGAACAGAGGAATGAGTGTTTACACTTTACTTCTCAGCTACACCCTTTAATATCCATTTCCCCAGAGTATCCTCAGAGCTGGAGTGAGTAAGAGCTGAAAAATCAGTCTTTCTCTGCCAAATATGGTTACAAGTTTCAGGGTTTTAAGTCATATCATTCAGTCTTTGTACGTTTTTTTATTAGACAGATTGTTTCCATGTACAATGCACAGCTAATCACCATGAATGTTGTCACCAGTCAGCTATATGTGTGGTGCGTGTCAGAATTCATCACAGCTGCATAGGTAGGCATCTCATGTAGTACAGGATAGAGACACGTAAAGGATCACCACGGGGCGCCCTGGTAGCTCACCTTGAATGTGCAGTTCCTATTATAACTCTGTACATGATCACACAACAGCGGTTACTTCTTATAAATGATCATTAGAACTGCATTAGAAGGGCAGAGGTCATGGTAGTAAAGTAGCAAGTGCAAAATATGACACAGAAAAACAAGGTCCAAACAAGACCCGGAGAGTTCTGGTCTCTAGGTCATGTGGGACGGTGGTTAGTCTGTAACTTTTTCTGTTCCATATAGGAAAAATGGACACTCTTTTGCTGTATATAATATGTATTTGCTTAGTTTCTTTCATTTTAGTTTTTTCCTGTTGTGGTATACTGCTGTGATTCCATGCTATGAATGGAGTAGTTGTTGCAGCCAACCACCAACCCCAATTTAATAGATAAAGGATACAACTGACCCAAACATTTTCTAAAATCATTATTTGGTCAGATATACCCTACATAAAATAAGCTGAATTTTGAAAAGTTTGGATCAAAATAAAACATGCTTTGGTTTATTGTTGGGTGACAAATTGTCAATATATTACTTTGAAGTTTGGTTAAAATACATCTAAAGTTCTTGGATGAACTCAGCTCTGCACATCAGCTGTTCTGTAAAATAGCGTTCCATTGAAGTAGGTGAAACAGGTTCAGCGTTCTTCACGTCTTTCTTGACGTTATCCATATTGTAAGTATGAAGGAGGATTCATTGCCTTGGAGTGTGCGGTTTGTGGCTGTAGCTTATCCAATCACAGTGCCGTATTTTGAAAATGGAAAAGTGGTTTGTGGCTGTGATTGGTTAAAGAAACAGAGGGCGATTTTTGAATTATATCCCAATGTTGCAGTCACTGCTTGTCTAGTAGTGTGTAGTTTAGGAGTAGTGTGTAGTTTCTACATACTGGATACACAACTTAAGCGTGCCATTTACAGTTTGGGGTTGAGCCCACCATTGTAATTGTTGAGGTGTTTAAGTAAGAGCACATGAACGAGTCAAATAACCAGTTTGGCAGGATTGTTCCCTTTCCTCCTCTTTGTCTGGAGAAACCACAATAGTGTCCTTTACACTTTGTTGTATTTGTGTATATTTGAAAAGGAGCTTATCCCATGTTTTGTGTGAGGGGTGATGAACAATAGCAGGGCTCCAGTCTCTGTAAATCTGTCTCAGTACTGATAATAATTTGTCCAAGGCCTAAACAGATGCTGTGGAGAACATTGGTTGGCCTCGTGTGACACCCAATCTCTGCTTTAGCTTGTTTTTGTTGATCGGTCAACATTATTAACACCCCTCTCTGAACAACTACCCAGGGAGGGGAGTGCTTCCAGAGCAGAGGAGCTCTAAAAGAGTGACTGCAAGACGAAACACCACCCTTCTAGAGTCCTGCCCTTCCACAGACAATGCCAGGAACGCTGCCTCTGTATTCAGTAGTAAATCAAATAATGCTGTCATTGTTTCATTAAGTATTTGAAAAAGGCAGCTCTATTGTTCACGTCTTTTCATAGGCTTTGATGAGTGTGTGCTTACTATGTGAATGCTTTCTTTTCTCTTTGAACATGTTAATCTCTCATCAAGATTTTACGTCATGCATTTGAGCTTGGAGCTATAGTTGGAACACATCCTTGTTTCTTTTTGGAAATAAAAAAAATTAGGGTGAAGTAGACTACTGACGCTTTTATACTTCCATTTCTTTCTGTGTGGTAACGTCTAATAACATGGAAATACATGCATGTAATCTTTATAAAATGAACTTAATATGACAGTGATGTTTCTGTGTTTGTGCCAATGATTTCCTTAACTAAAACCTACATAGAGAGCTCTCCATATGGAGCAGTGTACCTGTCCCCACCTCTGGACAACAGCTGGAGAAGGTGAGTAATGCATCTGTTGAGTTGCTGACAGAATGGTTATTGTCTCCTCTTCCTCTAACTAGATTATTTTACAACAGGAACTGTTTCCTCTTGCCAGTCTGTTTCCTGTATCAAGCCTCTCTGTGCCTACTAGTATTGTCTTTTTATATCCACGCACCAGCCATCTCAATCAAACACAAATCAGAAATGTATATAATCAGTGGACGTCCAGAAAGTTCTCATTATTTCTGCACAAATGTTTCAAGTGTCAGGATGCTGTGTTAACCCTGGGAAGGCTGCGTCTACCTAAAGGTGTTTGACACACAGCCTTTTGCTTTAAAGGTCATGCCCAACAGCAGTCGTCCTACTGTTTAGGGATTTTATGTCAACACAGCACCACTGCCCTGTGGTATAAATCTCCACCGTAGCAGAAATTCGATAGCAGTACCTGCTGGAAAACAATGCTGCACTAGCTGGCCTTGATGTGAACGGCAAGATCCCTTTGTCCAGCTCTGGTTGTGCCTATGTGGAGTGTATTGGTACACCGCTTTTCCTCGGTGTTTACAAGGGATTGAATTATGGCCCTGTGATAAAAAGCTCAGCCAAGCTCCTCCCTACTCACTCTTTCACTCTTGCTCGGTCTCCACACTTGTGTTTTGTGTGCTGGCTTGGCCGGCTGCCAATCACCCTGCCTCGTCTTCTTCCACAGCGCCGACACAGACACTCGCCAGGCTCCGTGTTGAGCGTACTATAACAGCTTGTACTGTAGAAGTGAATAAGGCCCACGCCCTCTCGTCTTTGTTGACAGCACAAAACAGGCTGGCTGACAAACGTCCTCACGGAGCAACCAGACGTCAGTGTTCTCAGGGTGGGTGTGTTTCTGGGAGAGCCATGTGGCACAAAGCACTAAACGCAGACTCTCGCGTTTAATTCACGCGGCACTTCTTTGTTCCAGACTGTGTTTCTCAATGAAAGATTGAGCATCACGTCATCTAAACGTCAGTCAGAGTATAAGAAAACATGACAACTATTTCCATTTTATTAGATAATTAAATTTTGTTTCTTCTCCTCCACCATTCCCCTCCGATTGCCCTGTATATGTATATGTGATTGGCATCTGCTCTGTCAAGTCTGTGCAGGCCAAGCCCAGCCTCCTGCTCCAACCTGCAGCAGATTGTTGTCACAGTGTGTAACAGAGATAAACTTCCCCCTCAGCAGTGGATTTTGGCCCACTTCTCTGTCACAGGCAGAGAGATATACAAGTTTCCCTTTTAGTGCTGACTGTGTCCCAACAGACAAGAGTCTGAAAGCTTGCAGAGCACCCAGATCCATCTGCTTAATGTCCACTGTTCACTTTTTACACAAGTTTTAGTTTAATTGTCTTTTGGGTTGGTTTTAAGTGTTGATTATGTATTGACCAACGTTTGTGGTGACCAGCTCACTTTTAAAACGATGTTTGGATTTGATCTAGATCTGTCATTCACATATCTGGCTTGCATCTTTTTTTCTGAAGGCTCAGCCAAGACAAACACGGGTGCTCCTGGCTATTCATTCTTATTTCTAGTACCTCACTGTGCTCCTGCTATGTAAAAAAGCCAGCTAGTAAACCCTCCTGAAATTTTGCCTATCAGGATCTGGCAGGATGTCATGAGTCAATTAGACTTTTATGATTCATAGTTGATTTACAGACTCTGGTTGTCACAGAGCATGTGAAAGCATCGTATTGTAGTAGAACGGTTTCCAAAACAGAACGATGGTTCTGCACAATTCCCTGGTGTCATGGGTAGACCGCTGGGTTCAAGGAGAATTTCACAATTTAAATATCTGTTTTTTTTTTTAGTTGTGAATTGTCATGTAACATTTTATCAACTTCTTGCACCCAGGAGCAAAATTGCACCACTGCAACTTGGTAATTTCACAAATTATATCATGATTAATGTCATTTCAACATCAATATTTCACAAGAGTGTCCTTGTCCTGTGAGCTGTATATCTGGGGAAAAATGAATGAACAGTACAGTAGCTTGCTTTTGCACAATCAGTATTGTGTTTTACTCTTAGGCCGCCAATGGATCTTAAATGAAGACATAACACACCGTTGGAGGGGACGTGGGACTGAAGTCGAGCCAGATTAGGGAGGTTCTTCTTACAGTAGCCTGCTAGGAAATCCCATTGTAGAAAATTCTCTTTTGTTACACTCCTTTACAAGAGACTATTGTTAATATACTATATATAAAAAACATATTCCTCTTGTCCAAAGAACAAATCAGTGCTTCAACTCAATATCCATCCATGGAAATGGTTTTAGGCTCTTGTGTTGTTGCAGTGAGAGGCAGACTCCCTGCTTATCCGTCTCAGGGGACAGTGGGGCGGTAAGTGTTTACAACGCCAACCACATCTGCACTGCATTACTGCCAGTCAGTTCTGGAGAAGAGCTCTTTAACCGTTTCAGTACTTTAGCTACCACAACAGTGATCAGCTATCTGCTGTACACCAGCCGCTCGAGCACTGATGACTTGCCGTAGAGCAAACGTCTGAGAACAAGTGGGCAGAGAGAGATGCGCAGTAAGCATGCATATTTTGAAAGGCACCATTTGTGGGTTGCAATTACATTATATTTTTACTGCTGCATGTTTATATTAAGATGAGTCATGCCAAGCTTCCCAGCCTCTTTTAGATCAAGACTTGGAGGCAGTGGGCCAGTGCTAAGGGATCGTCAAGCATGACAGAAATGCAGGGGAACAGAGCTGTTCACATAGCCTTTAACCGCTCCATGACCAGCAGTCTGGCCAACAGATTTTATCATCTCTTAGGATTTGGTGAGGTCATTTTTTTATTCAGGAAAATAAGTAGTGATTTCCCAACTTTGTCCATCTGTATTGAGTCGGGCCATGATTTTTTATATCCACCATCTGACCTCTAGAGTTTACTCAAAGTATAGTGCTTGTTCAGAGATGTAGCATGTCAAAGAATATGACTATTCGCTGGTGTCTGGGAAGAGAATTTCTTATAGGGGATTGGTTCCTGTGGTCTTCAGCCATCAGACCTGAGTACAGCCCTGGATGCATCCCTTCGGAGACCATCTGTTTCAGGGTCAGAGCCTTGATTCAGTCCCACGCTCTCCTCCTCTTCCTTTCACCCATCTTTGGCCTGCTATTCCTGTACCAGCCTCTCTCGGGACGAAATCTCAGACCAAGCTCTCTGTAGAGTGCTCTGTAGAAAGGCCTTCCAGAGGAGAGATCATAAAATTTCCTCTTGGGGAGATGTGATGATTCTCGAGAGGTTTTATCCTCCACCCAGGTGGTCTAAATGCTGCCGTCCTATTAAAAGTATGTATTTCTGCTCGTAAACACCAACATCTTTCTCACCCTAAAATCACATCACAAACTTGGTGCCATTACAAATCAGGCACTCCAGACTGTTGACCAAAAGCATTGGTCGGCATCAGATGTATAAAGCTGCATATACATGACCGTCATTGCATAATAGTGGGCTGGTTTACCCCAGTTGGCCATCAGTCTGTCTGTTTGTGATTCATCTTTAACACTGCACTATTTTAGCTGATTAAAGTAGCTGAGCCTTGTTTCTAACTATATGCTTATTAAATCAGTTTCATGTGTTTCATTCAACATAATTACACTTTTCTGGACAAGAGAGAATCTAGCAGGAAAGGCCATGGCTGTAACAAACAAAAACAAACTCAACATGTCATTGTGTCAGACGGATATTTGTCATTCTAAATATAAACACAGACTATTACACCCTACAGTGATGAGCATAGTCAGCAGTAGCAGGTATCGTAGTTTGTCTACGTTGTTTTTTACACTGCTCATCAAATGTCACAGTGCATGCCATGAAAGGACACTGCCACGTCAGAGATGACCCGTATGACTGGACACCTACAGGCTTTAAATGTTGCATCATGTTGAACTTTTAAGGTCTTAGTAATAGCCTTGTTTTTAGTGTGACCATCTGGCATGTCTCAGGTTATACAAGTGTGTCACAGGTTTTTGGAAAGTGAAAAATTTTAACTTTTACTGATTAACGCCAATTGTGGCCACAAGTAACAATAATGGAATAATGGGAACTGATAAAACGTAGTGTAAGAGATTGACTCAGTAATGGCAGTTACATAGCTGTATCTATCTAAAGTTTGCTAACAGTAGCCACCATAAGCTACTGGATGGCTACAGATATTTAATAAACTCATGTTCCAGTTTATAAAATGTTATTAACAGTAAACATGTAAAGGGAACTATTAAACTATCGTCTAATTTTACAATAAAGGACCGCAAGATACTCCATTGTCGCACAGGGAAAAAGTCCCTGAACTCCCTTCAAAAATCGTGCGGTTTTAGTGATTTGTTGAATTAGGGGAACTTTATATACTCTGTGAAACGGCTGTCAACAAGTTCTTAATTATTTGTGTCTTCTTGTGAATTCGGCATTAAATGTAATGCATGACGTTTTCTTTCTTTATGTAAAAAATACAAGAAAATGTATTCTCAAACTGCCATTTTATAACATTGCCCATCCATTTCTTGGCTTCATCCTGCACGTTACTTAATGTATGTTTCACAGCACGGGGCCATGACTGTTTCTGGGGCACAGTGGCAAAAGAAAATGAGAGACAACTGTACAGTATGTACCTTAAAGGCAACAGGATACATACTCAAATGCATAGAGAGTGGGAGGAAAGGGCTAATCTTTACCCTGGGGCCCACTAGCAGGTTAACCAGCCCTGATTGTCCATAATAACTTTGTACTCACCAAGTTAATTGCTGAGATCTGAGAATGCACTAACGTCACAAAAAATATAAGACAAGAAAAACGTACTCACTTTTCTTCTTCTTCATCAAGTGGTTTAGATGATTAACTCTTTTTTTTTTTTACATGTCTTATTATCTGACCTGTCTGACTTCATTCTAGAGATGTCACTGTGTTCCCTGATCTCAACAATTGTTTGGAGTACAGTGTTATCATAACCAAAAGAAATGAAGAACAAAACTATGAAATAAGACCACCAAGTTGTAATAAACTGAAATTATCCTCTAAACCTAAGTGCCATTGAACTACCATTGAAACCACCATGTGATTCTTTAATTAAAGCTGAAAAACAAGAAAATGATCTACCTGCCTAATTCTGTAGATATATTCTGGTACGCATGCATACCAAGAACATTACCACCAGCATGGCTGAAAAAAGGTGGTCTCTTTTGCATTATTTTGTGGACCATTTGTATTTTTAGAATACTATTTGTTAAAAAAAGCAGGTCTGTGTACCTTCAGCCTAAGGTAAAGTCAAGACCCCTTTTTCGCTGAATGCTTCAGAAAAATCCACTTAGTCACTGTTCCCACTTCATCGTTTCAGGCTTTGACAATGACCCTTCATGTTGTTTACGTCGTTTCTCTCTCTGGCCTGCTGTTCTCCAGAGAGCTGTTTGTGTTGCACCAGTTTTCTCTCCCCATTAGATACTGGAGAACAGCTTGCTCCTCAGCTGCAGGTTTATAAACCTGGCCTGCAGTCGTTCTTCTCGTTAGCGCTCTTGTCTTTGTTTGTCTTCATTTTTTCCGTCCCATATGTCTTCACTCTGCTTTTAATTTATTCTGTCTTTCCGTTTTCCTCAAATATACAACGGTATTGTGCTGCATCTGAATATTTTCCAGGGTCTTTCTTCCTTCCACACGTGCGCCGACACAAACTGATCATATTTTTTACAACAATATTTCCTCCTCTTCAAAAACTTTATGGTAGGAGCCAGGGGTCTCTGCTTTCACCTAGTAAATTCATTCTTTTCCTCTGTCTCTCTTTGAAGGGAACAGCAGCCATGGACTGAGGAAAAACGGCCTGGGTTTAGATTAATATCACAACTCAACAGGTGACCCTTGACCCCCCGCTCTCTCTCCCTCTCTTTCCCTCTGTCTATCTTTATCGCTTTATCCCTTGCTCACACAACGACCAACAATTCTGTTCTTTGTCTTTTTGCAATCTCTCTTGACTGCATTGCGTCCTGGTTTCTATCCTTTGTAAATCTCTGCCTGATTTGTAACATCTCAGTAATCCCCTCCTTTCTTCCTTTGAAGCACTGAGATAGAGGGCCACAAAATCTCAGCGAAAGACTCTCATGCTCGGTTTATTAATTCTTTTCTCTCCTTGTAGTTTTCCGCTCATCTTTCCAGTTTGGTATTTCTGAAACATTAATCAATGGTTCTTCTCTTACTAACCCAGCTTTAGGACTCATGGCTCCTTCGCAGTCTAACATCAAGGCTCTTTATTCACATTTTCTTACTTTCAGCCTTTTTATATCCTTCTCCAAGTGTTGGATTTTTAAAGTGTTGTTTTTGAAACTCATCTCTTCGTGAGTTAAAGATTTCTGAATTCAATGCAAATCCAGTTTGAGTTGACCATTGAGCGCACATGGGTTGTGCAATGGGACATAAAAATGTACAGAAATATTCACACTAAGTAACATGAAGTGGTTCACTGAGGGAAGTTTGAGAAGTTTCTTTTGTAAACGTATACCTCTTAGTAAATGTTGGGAAATGTAATTTTTTGCTGTCTTACCAAGAGTTACATGAGAAAATTAATATAAATGTGACCTTTCTGGGTTCACTACAGAGGGAGCTCTGTGACGTGTTTATCCTAGCTTTGCATTAATGCTGTTAGGCACCAGTACATCTAAGAGTCAGCTGGGTTTTGTTCAGGGTTACGAACGGGGGAACGACAACAGGACTGCAATTCCGAGTTTCAGCACAGATGCCAAAACTGTACCTTTTTTGATACCTTACTTTGAGAAATATAAACCAGATAATAAAGAAGCCAATGTTAAATATTGTCCAAACACAAGCAGCTGTATAAAAACTCTACGTAAATTAACTTGGCAAAATTGATTTAAATAGCTACATGCATGGTTAAAGAGAAAGCCAACAAGACTGCACATCTGACGAGGCATTCAATGTCAACATTCGGTGCTTGACAGTTTTTAATACCAAACATTGGTAAGGATTGATACCCTGCCTTAATAACGTGTTAAGGTGAAATGCATCATATTTAATACACAGAAATGAAAATGACATTGATCTCACTTAACTCTTTAGTTTTATTATTTTTGGTTAGTTATACACAATAACAACAAATTGACCAAACCGTTATGGAAGTGATTAAATAACACTACATCTTATTATATTCTGTGGTGTAGGCAGAAGTCTAAGCTTATTGTGTCTACCCTTAATACTTATCAAAGCATTACCCTTGCTCTACATAAAAAAGATGGCTCTCTTTAAGATGGCAAATAAAAACATTTCCCAAAATGTCAGTGTTCTTTAAAGGTGACTTATTTAGGTTGTAAAAACTCAACGTTATAAATGTGTATATTGTAAAAAGAAAAAAGGGGGGGGGGGCATGATAAAACAGTTGCCTCAGTGTAATGAAATGCTGACCTTGTGTTGGCCTTGTTATTTAATGTAAAACACGGCAGATTTATTCCGTTATATACAATGCGTTTTCCATTACTGGAATATTGCATTGTCCTTAGATACTGTGTTTCTTGCCACGTTTTGAATTTATAATACAACTTTAAAAAACATGTAAGCTGTTTAGACAATCTGGCTGGTGATCATTCTGATGTTTATTTGCATATTTCCCATTTAGGTGGCATAATTACATCATTTACCGTTACATCTGCCCAGACAACCAAACAATTACAAAAAAATTATGTATGTTGAGCTTTAAAATCTGACCTTGAGGTGCTGTTCGAGTGATTTTTTTTTTCCTAAGCTAATTCTGTCTGCCAAAATTGACGGACTCAAACCAAATCTGGCAGCTTTAAAAGCATCTAAATTCGGATGGATCAAACTTAAGTCTGATTACTACAATTTGCTGCAATGTAATAGACGGAAAGTAGGAATGACACATGAAAGAAGCCATTGAGTCTCAATGGATAGCACTAGAGAAAGCTCACAGCTGAAGTGATATAGGAGTCAAGTGTGTGTGTGTGTGAGTGAGGCTGGTACAAGGGTTAAGGGGGATGTGTAATTTAAGAACAGGCTGATTTGAAATGAAATTATCTTTTGTAGTTGTCAATTGAAATTGGAAAAAAAACAAACTTGACAGACTATTTAGGCAGAATATTTGACATGTCATTACTTAAACAGCTAGTGGCAAAGTGTTGTATAGGATGAATCCCTGTCAATTCAGTTAAAAGCTGTCAAAATGATATCCCTGAACCTTTTGATAAACTGCATAAAAGATGGTATAGACCATAGACTGTATGGATGACACATCTCCAGTTCCTCCCATTGTGAAAGGAGAAAAAAAAAAAAAAAAATCGGTTACGGGAGCTGCCATCTTGCGCTGGTGACGTCATTTGGAGCCAGAGTCTGCGCAGTAGTGATCGAGGTCCCGCCCATACACCCGCCTGAACCAATCGCATGCACACTCACAGTTGTCAATCATGACGTGACACCCCATTTTTATAGCATCAAATAACTAATTAAAACCAAACTGATCAGAAACATGAACACTTGATCAAACATCAGCGTGATAACAACTACCTAAAATGACAGAAACCATCTTTGGGAACATTTTATTTGACGTGTACGTATACTGATTTTTCAGTTTGGCCCATGTCCCATCCGCTAACATGGAGGGGGTGGGGTTTATGACCTAAACTCCTGCCAGCCACCAGGGGGCGATCCAGATGTTTTGGCTTCTCTTTTGGGGAGCTGTCATGTCGTCCATCTTTACATACAGTCTATCGTTGAGAGTCAGAGTTGTCAATATTCCTGAATCAGTATAATTAGGGATAACAAACCATAGTGTGTTTATATGAAGTGCTTTAAGGTGATTATGACTTCATCACTGAGCCGAAATGTGTTTTCATGACAGGCTGGTTAACATTCAGTCCAGTGCTGTGAGGATGTTTATGGGTAAAGGTCAGTGTGAGCTCACAGATGAGTGCAGCTTGTGTGAAGGCAGAGCAGGAAGCAGAATGACTCACTGACCTTACGGCCCTGAGAAATCCTCCTCTGCCTCTGTCCAAGGTGCTGGAACACTTTGCATAAATTTCCTCTTCCTCTTCCTCCTACACAGGACCAACTCAGACTCCGCTCTCCATACGAGTGCTATGAATCCAAACCCTCAGGACCCCTTCGGCATGAACCAGCAGATGGGTCGAGGTCCTCCCCAGCGCAATGGTGAGAGTAACACACACACCCACACACACGCAGAACACAAGATACTCAAAGAGTGCGGTTTCTTTATTTGTGTGTCTGTTTGACTTGTGTTTACTCCACGTCATCTTATGGAGGCTTGTACCTCAGTTCCATTATTTGGACATCATTTGACCCATTTTGTGTTTTTACCGTTCATCTCTGTTTAGTTTCATTTTTCTGTACAGCAGCACCTTTAAACCAATTATATACCAGAATTTTTATTATTATTTTTTTTTGTTAAATGGCTGAGTATAATTATTCTTATTCTAGGAAATGTTTTCTATATTCCAATCTCGGAACCCATCTGATTAAGCCAACGGCCAGCAGATAATCCAAATAACGGATATCTGAGCCAAGATTTCCTCTTCCGTTTACAGTCCGATTAGCAATCTTGGAACCCATCGGCTATCATCTGACAACGTTTTGAATGCAGATAAATTTTAAAAAGCTAATAAAAAGCTGATCTCTAGGGTTCAAATTTGATATAAAGCTAAACCATCATCTAACGATAGCCGATGGGTTCTGAGATTGCATTTCGGCCAATATGTTCCGCCTCTTTTGCTCTCCATACGGACTGTTTACCTGCATGCAACCAAAGCCTGCTCAAACATGATTGATCAATACTACTCGGACTACAAATGGACTACAAACGGAAACCAGAACGCTTCCAATATCAAAATCTTGTCCCTTGCCTGCACATTCTGCATTCATATGCAGATATTTCTTTATAGAGGTTATCTATATTCTGAATGGTCTCAGCCACTCAAGTCCCTAATCTGATCTTCCATCATCAGACCTCCATCTCGACCAGCTCACAGAAGTCTTGAGAAAGGGTAAAACAAAAACTGGGTTGAAAATTTAAAGCCCCCCTCTGCTCAAAAATGTGTTTTGCTTGTTGTTACTTCACTTGGATGTTTGAGCTTCACTGTGCAGAATGATGTACAGTACATGTGAGTTTGACACTAGAAGACTTTAAGTCATGATTGCACGTTCAAGCATGATTTGTGACATCACAACAAGTATGGAAGCCACTCATGGTCCAATATGAAACTTACACAAGTGCTATGTGGAAATCTCTGGACTTCCACTGGACTTTTCAGGAAAGTAGAAGACATCAACAGTTAAACTGGAATAAACAATATTCTAAGAATTTTAACAGGGTCATTGAACTTCTTTGAGGAAAACCCACATCACACACAAATTATTCTTCAAAGCAGAGTATTTTTATATATTTTAAAACATGTCTAGAGAGGATCTTCAAGCTTGTTCTGAACCATGTGCTGTCCTACTAGCAGCGACTTATTTTTTACTCACAAGCAAAACTTCTGACTTGACATAATAACAATAAAAACTGCATTAGATGTTTGTCATAAAAAACTTTACAGACTAAATCTTATTTCAGAAACAAGTCATTTGTTATTATCATTGCCTGTTACCAGAGCTGCTACCTTACCTATCATTATCTGACTACTGATTTTCGGTCTGGCTGCATTGGATTAATCATTCATTGGGGAATTCTTAATAAATGTTAAATGCCTTTTTAATTTATTACATGCCTATGGTAGCTTTGCAGTCTCTCTTTATTTCAGCTTTTCATATTTTGAAAAAGAACTACTACATAAAATAATATATTAAAATTTTTACATGGGCTTGATTTGGGTGAAGGGCAGCTAAACCAGAACTTGGTCTTGCATGTGTTGCTGACCTGCTATAACACAAACCTGTGTTGTTTCATGGAGTGAGTGTGAATGAGCACGAGGAGCAGCGCTGACAGGATCTATTAACAGATGAAAAGCAGGTGGAATATTCACAGTATGGCGTGCAAACCACCAAAAAGGGCAGGAAACCGCCTTGAGCGACTAATAAAGACCCACTTGTGTATTAAGACATCACCTGTAACACTCATCCAGTGCATTAAACAGTGGAAACCGCTTAAAGCGTTCACGGTTACAGTGATCAACTGCTTACATGGATCAAAAAGCTTCCGACAGAATCATTCCTATACAAATGCTGTTTTAAAAAAAAATTACTTATAGTAATCAAGTAGTCCGCTTACAGTGTTAATTTGGGGTCTTTTTGTACATGAAGGTACGGACGGTAATTTAATTTTTTTACTTTACTCCCATGATACTTTGCCTCACAGTAACCCGCCTGCTTCTGGCTGGCTACCTGAGGCCGGTGCTGAGTGCATATTGAAATCATGACGGCAAAAAAGAAAGTAATTTTTTACTCATTGAAAAACGTAGTCTCCTTGAAGCTCAATAACAAACTGCCAAAAACGAGCCAATGAGATGCAGCAGGGCAGGTTGGTGTTCCTCTGGCTACAGTAAGTACTAAGCCTAGTACAGCAATTTGAAAAGCATTTGAAACAGCTGTACTGTATTTTGAAACAGTCAATAAAAAGTCAGTAAATAGCAAAGCTGACCATTTCATTACTTTATATTTATGTAATAAATGTACAAATGTCAATTAGATGGTAATTGGCATGAGAAATGAAAAAGAAAAAACCCAGACAGACGTTAACTCTATAAGCGGTTGCACTGTACTTTGAAGCGGAGGGTGCAGCCTTGTGAGAGCAGAACTCTAGGTCATTGCAGCACAGAGCCGACATGTTTTTAAAGTACATAGTACATACCCTCTCAGTCATATGTATTATGCAGGCTGCTGCTGTACTGGGCCCATGTCATAGTAATCATGGTAGTTTATGGTGTTTGTCTTTCTGTTCCTCTGGTCATTTATTAACAGAGAACACAGTCCATCCAGCCAGCTGCTTTTCAGTCTCGAAAGACACTCTGGGCTCTGTTACACAAATCACCATCAGGCCATTGTTGGTTTAAAATGTTCTGTTTATACCTTTTGTAGTTGAATTGTTATTTGTCCAAAGACAGATCTAAATCTAAGTCAATTCATCTTTCTCCCTCTCTTTTCACACTCCCCGTCCATTCCCTGGCCTCTTCTGAGCCGTTTCCATCTGAGCGTCCAGTGTGTTTTTGACAGTGTTTATCAGATTTGTCTGATCTCAGCGCTAATGAAGTGTGGAGTGGATGAGAGAAGTGCTCCTACATGGGGATCACTGTGTTTAGCCAACAAGTTTAAACAGGATATTGCCTTAAGATCTGGCCCAAGTATGAGTTTCACGTACAAACAGAATCAACCCAGTGTAGATGGATGAATTACAGCACACTGTCTGTTGTGCTTTAAATGGCTCACCTCAGGCCCACTTAGAAATGTTGGCCTGTGTGTGTGTGTGTGTTGCTTACAAAAATAGCTGATATCAGGTATTTCATGTTTATGATTGCTCCCTGTTTGTATGTCCCGTGTGTATAGGGCTGCACCTAACGATTATTTTCATTATTGAGTAATCTACAAATTATTTTCTTGATTAATCATTTGGTTCCAGAGGATGTCAACAAATTGCGAAAAAATCCCATCACAAGTTCCCAAAGCCCATGGTGATGTTTTAAAATGTCTTGTTTTGTCCGATCAGCAGTCCAAAACCCAAAGATATTCTGTTTTCTATCGCAGAAGACCTAAGAAACCCATTAAATATTCCAATTTAAGAAGTTGGAACCAGTGAATTTTTGCTTGAAAAATTAATTGAACAATTACTCAATTAACAAAATTGTTTTTGATAAATGTTCTGTCGAGTGGCCCTTCAGAATGGAGCTACAAGGGGTATGGGTTGAAATCTTGACTCAGGAAATGGGACACCACTTGTTACGTTATCAGTAGATGGCACATACGATACACACCAGTGGTGAGGCTGTAGGCAGAGGTTTCCACAATGCCGGTGCCAGGTGTGGTATTACAGATGAGCGGGGAAGTGCAGAGAATTACCTGCTGGATTATTTGTCAAGCTTCATACACGGGACATGAAAATAACTGTACTGTCACTCACAAATCGTCATTTACACAAAGACATCTTGAATAGTGATTTTCCTGAAATGCTTGTTATAACAACCCACTTACATATTTCTTTGCATCTACATTAAACTAAGATTTTCCAACAGATTCAAAAAAGAAATGCATGATTAGTTGCGAAGATATGGGCTTCTTTCCCCGTACGGGTAGCCATGTTCCATGTCATACTGCCTCAGTTCGCAAAGCATTCTGGGAATTTTTTTCTACCTCTCTGCTTGGACACTGCATCTGAAAACGCTTTGTTTGGAGGGCCATTTAGAGGGCTAGATGACCACTACCCCTCGATCCCCAAAAGGAACGGGATACCCTACCCAGTACACAAAATGGAGGTGTAGGGCCAAGTGGGGAATTGGGATTGGGCCTGTATTTCCCCCAAAGGTAAACTAAGCTGACTGTGGAGGATCACATAGTATATACAGTACAGTCTTCTTGCATAGCCTGCTGTATATAGTCCACCAGCACACACTACACATAGCTGTACAGGCTGTATATCCTTTCCTCTAAAAGAGGCTACGACACCAAACTGGTTCATGTAAGGGAACGAGCGGCGCAGCCTCATCGCCTCACTGCTGCCATCGCAGGAGCACAGAGAGCTGTGAAGCCCCAGGGCCTCGTTGACACCTCTAAAGGTTTCAGCGGGTTTTGAGTGGTGTTAAGCCCTGGCTGATTAAAGTAGCATCTAACTAGGAATTACAGCTATGAGTCACACTGCCGGGGTGGAAACACTTAGAGCAGAGGAGTTCAGCTACAGTCTTTTTGGTGTGATCTCTTTTCTGCCAATTGTTAGCAATGGAAAAGGAGCACCATCAATCACAAGAAATCTAATATTACCTCTGCAGCTGAAAGGCCTCTGATTACTGCTCTAGCAGTAGACAGTGATATTTTTTTCTTAATCCTGATCATTTACAACACACATTGAGTGCATTGCACAGTGTAAGTGATCCAGCCAGGGACACAAGCCAGCCATTTTCCATCCCAGTTGTCCTGTTTCCGTCCCAGTTGCGCCTCTGCGAGCAACAGCGAGTAGACACCTTTGAAGGGAAATGTAATGATGCCAGTCTGTTGTATCGCCTCATTGTCCCATCTGTTCCAGCAGGCGAGAAGCTGCCTCTCAAAATGAATGGGCCTCAGAGAGACTGAGAGCATGGAAGGAGAAGGAATGGGTGGGCAGTGGTTCAAAGGCTAATGTAAGAGAAGCTGAGGTCAAGTCTGAGCAATGAGGAGACTTGAAGGAGACATCAAGAGAAACAAAAATATTTTCCTAATAAGTAACAGAGTGTACTGGAAGTGTTGTTGCTAAACTCAAGAGTTAGACACGGAATAGACAAAAGTTAAAAGGAGGAAAAGACAAAGGCAAGTGTATCTGGCATCGGGTTTACAGAAAGGATGAAGAGAAAGAGGCTCTTTGTGGCACGAGAAGAACAATGACCCTCTCTTTATTCCTCATCAATCTATGAAACCCCCCACCCAACTTCTCTCCTCCCTTTCCTCATCTGTGTGACTAATAACATGATGCCAGATGCCCAGCTGTTGTGTTTATGAAACTGCACAGTAATTGCACTGCATGTTCCAAAGAGCCTGTTCCTGTCAGAGGGACTGATCATTGTGCCAGACATGCCAGGATAATTCAAACAGCTGGTTAATATTGAATATCCTCTAATGTTCCTCTGCTTTTGTTTTTGTGTCTTTCTCTATTTCTCCATCGATCATCCCTCCCCCACCTCATTTTTTCATTTGTTTGCGTCTCATGGAGGCTGGCATGCAGCTAGTGTAAACGAGGCAGATGTGGACGGCTCCGGAAATGGTGAGTTGCACTTTCCTTCAATAGTCAAGAGATGATTTGCATTCGTTTTTCTGTAGAACACATATTTAATTCAAGCGCACCTTCTTCTCTGCAGTCTTCTCCTTCCCCTCCCTGCCCAACGATGAGAGTCTAATAGGTGTCAGTAAACCCCTTCCCAAGCAGCTGTGGGAGGCCAAGAAGGTGAGACTGTTGCTCTCTTATTACTTCTTACATAAATGCCTGGTTGACGATGATGATGATGAAGTTTGACGTATGGTAACTCCTTATGGAAACAGATCATCCTCTGTAAATCCTGGCCTTCGCTGCTCTCACATCTGGGTGCATTGTTGACAATGAACACTCAAAATTAATGACTGTAATGATGAGGTCAGACTGCACAACATTTATGTATTTTGAGAATGGTCACGGTGTCAGATTAGGTGATCGTGACACCTTAAACTCCTGGCTTGGCTACACGTTGAACCAGTCTTTCCTGTGTGGCTGTATAAAGGTGATCAGGCAGGATGGGCCAGGAACAAATTTCTGCGATCAGGAATGTCAACAACCACAGCAACAAAGATGAAACAACACATTTTAATGCCTGATGCTGATGTTCGTTCCTGACAATCAATGTCTTTTGTATCCGGCCGTTACTTTTCTTTGCTCAGCCAATCCTGGAAGGAGGCATGTTTTTGCTAATGTGGAACACTTTGTAGTGAGGCGTTGTCGGACCGGAGGAACCTTTTTCATCCTTCTAAGAACAATTGGAGAACCCCTCCCCTTTTTATTGTGTTCGCACTGCAAGAACTGGGAACGATCGTAGTTCTTAGAATGCTGTTTAGAGGGACTTTTTTAGCTCCTACTTCAGAGTAGGTTCTCTATCAACACAAGAGGAACCTTGAGTGACGTAAGTGTATGGTGATTGGTCAACACATGAGCCAATGCAGCACCAGCAACCACCGTCTTTAAAAACCTGTGTGACAGCTCATAACGGTAGCCTTAAAAAATGGACCAAAACATGAACAAATGGATGTGATGTTGTGAGTGACGTTGCTATACCATCCGCCAGCTGGCTTACGTTACGTCAGCGTTCCTATTAGAGTCCCCAGAACTGTTTGGTCCGAAAATTCCTGTGGATTTCAGGTGATTTGAGGCTTATTACAGAGAGGAATACACTAATCTGATACACAGGACCAGTATCAGTGCCCATACTGACCTCGTTTAGCAGACCAGGTATTGGCCATGACATGACCAGTCCACATTGAATACAGTTTCTTTGTCAATGTCATAATACACGTACATTCATTCAGTCACAGCGGGCTGGCAACTCACTTTTTAATGCCACAGCAATCAGTGGCCTTGTGTTGCCTTATAAAAACATAATTCCAATGATCTGTACAGTGAGGTATACAAATTTGGGGAGAAGAGAGCACTGATATCCGATTTGTACTGGTTATTGGCAGATACCCTGAGCTGAGGTAGAAAAAGTTGGATCAGTGCATCCCATATCACAGATGGTACAAGTCCTAGTGACAGCCACCATGTTGTCTTCTTTTTCCCCATTCTGTCCTAATGCCGTAATATATTTGGTGCTGAATAGCAATCTACAGTGTTTGTGTTTCTGTTTCAGGTCCAGTCTCTGGCATCAAGGCCTAAATCATGTGAAGTGCCTGGAATCAAGTAAGTGAGGGCAGCAGCACAGGGTCAACGTGTACTTTTTACTTATTCATAATTAAATTCTTTTTTTTATTTATTTTTTTTTTTTTTTATTCCATTCTACCCCAATCATCATTAATGTGATGTTACACAAAGCTTTTTTTAACGCCACATTGGCAGTAGCTGCTGTAGCTGGTCAACAGAAACAATAGAGTCCTAGAAATGAAATGCCACACATTCCCACCTCGTCGAACAGGATGTCTGTTTTCCTCTTTACACCTCTAACCCTTTTTAAAGGAACAGAGTTATTACAGTCAGATTCCATGGGCACAGTTTGCCGAGACTATTGTCTTCCCACTGCAAACGACCTCCAGTGTCATGTCATGATTTCGAAACAAACGGATGTCTCCATTTTTACTAGCAATTCATTAGCTTTGCAGCAGCGGTTTTCCTTCACAATGTTTCCAGTAGATGATCCAGATCAGGCATAATTTAGAGTTCATATTATCATACAGAAAGCAATGCAGTCTTCTGAAGAGCCTAAAGATGTCTCTTTGTCTAATGTGGAAATAAATGATTGATGAAGAGAGACAGAACATTGTGACCTGTGCAGCCAGCACTAAGCTGATTTGGCCTCTTTATTTCATGCTGTCTTTTTCTGACAGAGAGACACGAGCTTTGTATGTTTGTGGAGGCAAGCATTTGTTCATTGTTTTGTGTTGTGCCAGTTTGTCTGTGTATTTGTGTGGGGACAGACAACAATGAGTCACTGTTGCTGCTCATATGCTGCATTAACAGCATATGAGCAAAAATGGAAATTAGAGAAATAATAGAGGAAATGGAGAGTGGGTGTAAAAAAAGAAGAGGCTAGAACAAGTGGACTGGAGTCAAAGGAAACGTCTTGTCAATTTGAAATGGCAATGGCAGCACATTTAATGACCCTGTCTTAATTATGCACAATATTTACATGAATTAAAATGGCTTCTGTCTGAGCATCAGTGTTGTTCCTGGTGAGTCAAACAAGTTTTCTGTGTACCTTCACCACAGTATATTCCCGTCTCCGGAACAGAACCCCGGTCTGTCCCACTACCAGGGCTTGTTAAATACCGGCGGCTCCCTGCCCGACCTCAGCAACCTGCACTTCCCATCACCCCTCTCCACCCCACTGGACCCCGAGGACAATGGAGGGTACCCCAACCTCAGCGGAGGCAGCAGCACCGGAAACCTGCCGGCCGCCATGATGCACCTAGGCATCGGCAACTCACAGGGTGGGTGGAGCACAGCTTTGTGTTTGTGTCTTTTTTACGGCCTCTACCTGTATGTGTGGTAAAAAGCAAAGATTAAAAGAAAGCATGAAAAGAGCTATCTTACAACCTCGTGGGAGGGGTCCGGACCCCAAGGTTGGGAACCTTTGGCTTAGGGTATATCATGTGATGCTAAATAAGCCTTGATATTTCAGCTCATACAGTCCTTAGTCCTTGGTCTTGGTCTAAAAAACTGAAACAAAGTCTCAAAGAAACATTTGGAAACTATCAAGGTTCACAGATCCAGAACTAAAAGTAGAGGAGGAGGAACACAACACGCTGCTACAAATTTGTTGGATGGGCACATAAATGCTACTCATTCCCACATCTTTTGGTCATGTGAAAAAATTTTACATATTTTGGGAGAATATATCTTTAAGCCTTAAAGTGTAACTCCACCCTAAAAATTCTGCTAGAACCCTCTCTGCCAGCAAATTTTAAAAATGCAACAGAGGAGTGAGGGAGCAACACCTGGAGGAGGACTGAGGGAGAGAGACTGACTGACACTGATTAGAGTCTGTTTTTATATAAGTTTCATGACGTAGACGGGTCCCAACCGGTTGACTCTGTCAGCATCGGCCTTGCAGGTTCAGGGCTGATTTAAAACAGTAGATGGCGTGTTGAGACATTTTCAACCCATGAAATGCAGATTTTTATACATTTGGTAAGAAATGTCCATATTAACAGCAGCATTGATGTGTTTCATCACAGTACAGTCATGTCATTTAGTTTACAGCTTAAAAAACATGTTTAAGTGTGCAGCACGTCTTTAAAGACATTTTATGTTATGAGATTCCTAAGGACAGCAAGATATTGTATCTTAGATTGATAACAAGAAGTAGTATTAAGAAGCGATGTCTATCTCTGTAAAATGATAGCGGTCGCCTGCAAACAAACAATAACTGAAAGCTTTCATGGACTCAATTATATCTGAATCTGGATAAATCTAAGGACAATATGAACATAAAGTATGGACAGCAGAGTAAGACAAAAAACTTGCAAACGGCATCAATTATTGTAGTGTGCTGTGAGTTAGAATAATTTATAATCCAGTTCATCGGGTTTCAGTGCGGAGCCAGTGCTCACCTCGCTCATATGAAGTTCGCTCTCCTCCAGCTCTCGCTACAGAGTTTTTTTTTTCCTCTTTTTTCTGTGTGTTTTTTTTACAAAACCTGTGGCATACTGGACATTAGTGACACACAGGATTTTGTGATGAATGCCTTTCTCTGCTTTGGGACTGTCGCTTACAAGAATTTGTCTTCTTGAGGGATTTACTCATAGTGGATTTACTCACCTGCCGTCCAATGTATTATCTGAATTCACATAGTCATTCAACATGTGCCCCTTCTGACTGGCAAGACTGAAGTCTGTGTATGTCAGTGGAAGTGAGTCATCATCTGTGGGGATTCTAGTCTTTGTAGCTTTAATGATCTTAAGGTCTGTTCCAGCTTTAGACTTAAAGTTGGGATCCACAGTGTTTTGAGCCGTCTCCAGCTTCCTCACAATGATCTGATCACACCCTCTCAGTCTTTCCTGTCTGTGTTCTGTGAGTGTGTGTGTGGCAGGGCTCTCACGTCGAGCACAGTTCAGCTTGGCCGGGCACCAAAGTGTCAGAGGAACTTTGACCCCGTTTTGGCTCGCTACAATCAGCTCTTTTCTGTCCCCTCTGTCTTCTCATTTTCCTTTTCTCTCCCTCCATCTTTCTCTCCCTCCCCAGTCACACAATACAGTCTAGTGTTTTGGGTCGGGCGCTGCAAGAGGATGCTGGAAAAACGAGCACAAACTACATCACAACTTGGTTTCTAGGGGCTGATAAGTGCTCTGGATTCCCAGCTGCCTTATTAGTTTCATTTTAATGTACATTTACACTCTGATGCTTTTTGAATCTGTCCCATGTCTTGTTGTCTTCACTGTCCCTGCAGGTCTGTCCTCCTCTCTGAGCAATCCCTCAATTCAGGCGTCCCTCAACAACTGCCAGCTGCAGTCATCGCTCAGCAATCCCTCCATCAACTCCTCCCTGCGTCTGTCCAACAACTCCCCCCGGCGACGACCCGCTCCCATCAGCCCCCTCACCCTGTCTCCTGGCACCGAGCAGCGCAGGGGTCTGGCCAAGCAGCTGTCTCCCACCATGTCCCCTTCGCTGTCCCCCATCACACAGGTACACACACCTCACACCCAAGGTTTCACGTTCCCCTGATAATAAGAGGGATTTTGTAGTGAACTAGAATAACAATAAAACCTAAAAGTCATGCATCTATAAAACTGAATAGTATGAGAAACATTAGTAGTTTTTGTATACTGTTTGTTCAGATTAATAAAAATAAATTCAGGGCTATTTTGTGGATTTTTTGGGGGCCCTGGTGTCTCCAGTGCCATTGCGGTTTGTAAACTAAGAACCACTGCTGTCAAAAATACTAAAACTAGAGCTAAAATTGAAAATCTAAAAAAAAACATGGAAATGTACAATGATGTAAAATTAAGTCTGACCTCCAAGTAAAAATTCCTGCCATTTCACAAAATACACTGGTGCAATTGTTTTTATCCCTGCTCTGATGGGGGAAGTGTAGTTGAGTAATGACACTACAATCAGAATAAATAAACTTCACGTCCCAGTCCTTCGTTAAGCTCGTAGTCAGTCTTTAGTGACTCCTGCTGGCTTTCTCTGTCCTGTGTAGGGAGTTGCTTTGGATACCAGCAACATGCCAAGGGAGCCGCCCCCACCCTATCCGCTCTACCAACAATCCCAGCATGCAGTGGACCAGGGCCGACATTGCCAACAGCAACACCACCAGCAGCAGCAGCAGCAGCAGCAGCCGCCACACCAGCAGCAACAGCAGCCTGTCTCCCCCCTTCAGAGCATCCCAATGGACTTCAACACGAGCCAAGTAAGTGCCATGAAGAGCGTCTTTGTCAGGGTGTGTGTGCATGAACAGCAGGCTGGCAGCCACACACACAAACAGACACACACACACAGACAATCCTATTTTGTGCATCAGTGTTTGTGGTGTTCTGTGCATGTACATGGTTGATGTCCATAACTTGTTTTTGTCTCCCTGCAGGGCAGAAATTAGTGTGAGAGATTAGATTCAGCGATAAAATCTTACCCTACACAAAGTTCAGCAGTTACATTTACTGTATAGTTTGTTTGTCCTGCTAAACATGCCTCCACAACAGATACAGATATTGTGCAAATGTTGTCCATAGCTATAAATATAAAGGTCTGAAAATAGACATTAATATGTTGATGGAACTGGTAGATTCCATTCATGTTGGACATCATATCATACTTCAACAAACTGAGTCCTAATCATTACCAGGTAGTCAAACCAGTGAAGTTTGATAGGTAGAGAAATAGGTTTTTTGTGTGTATGTGTGACTGCCACCCTCAGCGCTGCAACCAACAATTATTTTCATTATTCTATAGTTTTTTGTCTATTTGTTTAGTCTATAAAATGCCTTAAAATTGTGAAAAATGTCCATCACATTTCCAAGGTTTTCAAATGTCTAGTTTTCTATTTGTATTCTTGACTTGCTTTTTATTTGCGTTTATTTTATAAATTTTTTCTTTTTCTCTACTATACTTATTTATGCACCAATATACCAAAGCAAATTCCTTGTATGTGAAAACCTACTTGGCAATAAATCAGATTCTGATTTTGCAGAATAATTTTCCGTCGATCGACTAATCAACTAATCATTGACAGTTACATTTATATTCTTGCCTAACCACGCCTAAAGCCTGGTCTGCTCCACCTTGATGAACCACTGATAAAAAGTTATGTCATAATTAATCTTAGAAACAAGAAAACTTGCAGACTGTTTGAGAAATTTGAGAACAGTGTGATGTTTTTGGGACTCTTTTCTTCCCTGACAGCACAACAACATGGTGACACTCTTCAACGACCCCTTCATGGAGCCACAGTTCTCCAATCGCCAGAGCAAGACCCTCCCCTATCAGGTACAGGTTGACACACACAGACAACAGCATACACGCGTTTAAGCTCAAAGTAGTGTGTATCTCAGAAGAGACATTTCAACCAGTAAGGTCAGATTGTTAAAAGCATTGCAACAAGGAAAACGACTTCTCACTGTAGCATTTCCTTAAGTGACGGCCAACAGAAGCAGGAAATGTAGATGCAAGAGTGTTTAATATTTGTAATCGGACAAATATTTCAAACTAAACATGTAATGGGAAAATCACTGCTGCAAATTAAACCCTGACTCAAAGCAGAATCTACTTGTTACACAGATGTGAATCTTTTGCATGAACAAGTTCAAACAACATACTTTCTGTAATCTTAATAATTAGGATTATTTTCTGCAGTTTTACAAGACATGTCTCAGTTCATCACACCTGAAAATTGAGTTTTTTCCCTGCAAGGTCAGTTTGTCAGCAGGATGTGTCCAACTCTTATGAATGGATTTTCATGAAATCTGGCCCACACATAGAACAGTAATTCAGTTTCTGTCAGACCACAGAGCTGAACAGAATGTGTCATTGTCATCTGTTGTAGTGTTAAATATGCACTGTAAAACATGTGAAGACATCGCATGGAATTGGGCTGTCGGGTTGAACACAACGACAACTCGGCTCACCAATTTATTATTTTTTCTTTCGTTTGCCATTTTCTCTCCACCATCTGCCGGCTAGTTGGACCAGATCACTCTGTTGGAGAACACCATGAGCTCCACGGCGGGGAGTTCTTGCTTTGACCCTTCCTCCTCTTCCTCCTTGCTCTACTACTCCCAGGCCGCCCTCTCGGGGCTGGGTGGCAGCCATGGCAACCTGCAGGACCCGATGCACATGAGGTCCAACATGCTGTACTCCAACTGCAGTGGAGGACTGCCCAACATCATACTCACTGGTAAGCCTAACAGGTCGCTTGGTTGTTTTGGTGTCCATCATAGGCC
The DNA here is from genome assembly GCA_005408345.1 of Macquaria australasica. NCBI lineage: Eukaryota > Metazoa > Chordata > Actinopteri > Centrarchiformes > Percichthyidae > Macquaria > Macquaria australasica. The sequence continues at coordinate 472,725 of SEMN01000324.1, forward strand.
ACCATAGGTGCATCCTGGGCAACAGGAATACAGTGTTTGTTTGTTTGTTTTGTTGTTTTTTAACCGAAAACAACAGAAAACAGACACAAAAATCAAACTAAATGGCAAGAATTATGTGTTGCCTATTTAAAGCTACAGACTGAACCAATCGGTAAATGTCCCGTAAAACCAAAACAACATTTTCATAAAGCTTCACAGTTGGCCTCTTCATTACTGTGAGTGACTCCATTCACATAACAGCAGTCATTTTAATTCAGGTAATTAATGCAGCTTTGTTGCAAATATATATATATATATATATTACTATTTAGTTTGGTGATGATTATGTAGCCAGACATCGCCAGACCAATTCACAAATGCAAATTATTCTGGAACTTCTCGATTCTTCAATTTCCAAGAGGCGTTATCACCCGGTGCAGACCAAAATGCCTCTGGATGCAATTAGACAGACCTACAACCAATCAGAGCAGTGAAACGTGTGACGTAGCGCTGAGCGAATCCTGTGGGAAGTTCGGCAAACAGAAGCTTTAAGTGCAGCTGTTTGTTCTTCTTTTAGAGAAAATATACCGTCCAGTTCGTTTAATACTGACGCGATAGCAGATTCAGAACGTTCCACATCAGCTGCAGCCAACTTGGTTGGTTATGAAAATGCCTCAACGGCGCTCCTCTGTAAGTCATCATATCAAACCCGCGCCATATTAGATAAATGGTTGTGATTGGTCGGCTGGAAATCTGTGTGAACTGTAGGGGGACCAGACGCATCTCCAGAGCAAATAAAACATGAGCTCTCAGATTCACCTGGTTCCCAGACTAATGATTATGATGAGCGATGAGGGAAAATGGCTTCTTTTGGCTAATTCTACAGTACGTATTACTAAAGGCAGCAGTTCTTTGCAGTCAAAGCATTTATTCTCTCCAGACAGATTATAATCATTCCTTGAATTTTCATTGTTCACAGTGCTATTTCACTGAATGCAAATATTAGCATGTGTTGCCATGTTAGTGATTCTTTCCTGAGGCTTAAATCAAAGCAGAGCGTCTGCAGAGCAGCTTGTTTCCCATGAACCGAGCATTGTAGCTTGACATTTCTCACAGCGGCTCTGGCTTTGTTTTGGCTGCAAGTGCTGATATTTGGGTCAAACCATGGCTGAACAGATACTCCAGTTTAGTCTTATAGGGAGGAGACTGTCGGATGTATTTAAAAAAAGAGCTGTCATGACGATGGTGAGGGCAGTGAGACTGTTAGCTGTAGCGACAGGAAGTGTTTTCCGGACTGGAGGAAACATTCACCCACCATCATCTGTTTCTCTCTCCCAGATGACTCCAACCCCAGTCTGTCAAAGGACATAAGCAGTGCACTCTCCACGGTGCCTGAATGTTTTGACTCAGAGGGAGGCTTCCCGTTGGAGGACGAGCTGCACATCGAGCCCCTCAGCCTGGACGGTCTCAACATGCTCAGTGATCCCGACATGGTGCTGCCAGACCCATCTGTGGAGGATACTTTTCGCAGCGACAGACTCTGAACATAAAGAGCGTCGCAGGCTTCAAGAAAGAGAACATACACACACACACACACACACACGGATTTGCAGTGTATGGAGTGTACAAATCTGAATATGCATGCAGACAATCTATAGGGCCACTGTGCATGCATCCACTGCCACTAAGATTCATTAAATGTGAAAGACATGAACACCGTGTCCACTGTCATGCACAGGACACTTGTGAACAAACGCTGTTTACACCTGCTTCATGCAAAGTTAAGTTAGTATTTCTCAGACATTGCTTTAAATGAGGTGGATCGATGCAGTTTGGGGTTTAAAATCAGTAATGGGAGCAGGTGCAGGTCCAGGTCTGAGAGTCTGCACCTCCTCCAGACCGACCGCCTCTCCCCCTCGAACCAAAAAGACTCGGACAGCCACGTGAGACGATTCGTCGAGGAGCCGAAAAACCTCCCGCTTCTTTCTCTCGTCACCAGCTCACAGCCCCCCTGAAGCCATGGCAACCCTCATCGCCATGGTTACGCACCATAGCAACCCCACTGCCATACTGAAGAGCAGCAGAAATGCCAACACACAGTTTTACTTTTCTTATAGCTCCAGTAACTGAGGGAATGGGAGTCCAGAGCTGTGTTGCAGTTACTGTCCGCTTCTGGAGCGGTGAAACACCTGGCCCTGCCCACTTTTCTTCAGGTGAAGTAGGAACTAGCCGTGCCGTGGCTACTTCAGGCTCTCGAACAATCATGGTAGAAATGAAGACTAGAGGGATTAGAGCTTTTGTTTTAAATGTACTTCTTTACATATGGTGTCAGATTATTTTTCAGATGTTTGCCACAGATCTATAAATAAGTGTGTGTGTGTGTGTATGTGTGTGTATATGTGTATATATATATATATATATATATATAAAAGCCTCAACTTCAGTCTGATTAGAATGTATTTTCAAACTACAAACAAAAAGGGCAAACTGTTTACAAAGATGAGATTTTAATAAGTAAATATTACTTAAGAGTATAGATTTTTGAATTTCTAATTAAGAAATAAAATTCTAAGGTGTGTTGAATAAATGCTTTATTTTTCCTTGTCATTCGGATGACCCCCCCCCCCCCCCCCAGATGAGTCAGCTGTGATTTCTCACAGCACTGGGACAGCGTCAAAATCCATTTTAAAAAGGAACTTCACTTTTTTTTTGTTTAGTTTTTGAAAAATACTTCTATGTATATTCATTGCATATGCTTTATTTTCCATTTTGTACTGACTTGTATTGGCGCTTGTACTGTATTTTAAATCTTATTGTGAATAAGGGCATGCGCTGTGCTACTGTGGATCGATTATGTCCTAAATATCTTTTTTGCATCCGGCTTTCTGTCCTCGTGGTACGGCAGTACAGTAACCCCCAACCCCCACCCACCTGCCCCCCCTCTGTGGCTGAACAGTCAAAGTGACTCATTGAGAGAGCAGACTGTAAGCATGTGGGCATCGGACATCATGTAACATTGCACTCAACCTTTTTTGCACTAATTGGTTCACAGTGTGTAGATTGATATTTTTACACCTGGTTAAGAATGTTATTTTTTTTACCTGATGATAACCCAAAGAAGTTGGATGAAGCTATTACTAAGAAAAGTGAGACTTTATGTGACTAAAGATACACATATATAGTCACTGCACATACACACATTTAAAACACCAGCACCGGGTGTTTCATTTTGATATGATGTGAGAAAATCCATTTTATTTTCTGGGCTTTGGTCCTATAGTTGTGTTTTTGTAAAGAGTTCATATTTACAGGTGATTATGTAATAACTCAGCCATTCAGGGCATTGAGTGCCCCCTAGTGTCTGTTTTAATAAAGTCAAAGAGCTATTTTTAATATTCCATCTGAAAAGCAATTTTTTCTTACTTTGCTCCTTTTTAGCTATGCAACTTTTTTCAAGTAAGTGGAACCTGTTGAACAGGTGCAACTTGTACATTATACAGTGTAACATGGCTTGCAGGTTTCATTTTGTTGTGTTCACATAATGTGGGGGATCAAATTTGCTAGAAATCACACAATATTACATATGTCCAGTGTCCACAGTGTTTGTTGACTCTCAGTCAGTTAGATGAGTGTCTGCTGTCTGACTTACTGATCAACAGTCGGAGAACAAGAGCTTTTGTAGTGAATGGTTTTAAAGGAACTCGTGCAACATTTTGGATTGCGGGCAGAATGGTGCATGGCACTGTTTGTGTTTTCTTTTTGTTTGTTTTTTTACTTTTCAGTCAGACAATGTCGTACCTGCACTGTGTGGCCTGCGGGTTCTTTCTGAGTGTGTGGAAGAGAGATTATTTGTCAAATACAAAGTGAAGAGGGGTGTTGGGGTCATCATGAGGTTGTTTTATAAGAGTTTATATTCAGCTATTCTACATTTGTACCTGCTCTCTTAACTCTGTGGGTGAGTGATGGAGCCACTTTGCAGTTGAATTTGTTGTTTCTGATGTTTTGTTTCGTCTGTTCCTCCCGCTGTCCCGGCCTGTTTCCTGCTGTCTAAACGCCTGCCTTCTGCTGCCTTACTTTGTTGTATTTTTCATATTCCAGCAGTAACCTGTATCAGCTAGTAATCATTTCCCTTTAGCCTTAGCTTTGTTTGGTACTAACTGCCCGTTGTTCTTTTCTGTCACTTATTCTCACTGTTTCAAATTGTTTTTTTTTGTTTTTTATTTTTGTCTTTTTTAGTTGCATATTAAAATGTACAGTTCTGTTATTTAAATAATGTCTTGTCCACTAGTGTTACTACTTTTTTTGTAAGTTTGTTTTTCCCCAAGATATAACATTTTCTTGGTTTGTAACGTATGTTATAGTGCTTATCTTTCTGATTTAATATAAACAATAAAACTCTATACTGTGTATTAAGTCTAAAGGTTCTGTTGTCTTAATGTCACTGGGTGCGGTTGTTGTTCCTGCCAGTAGATGGCAGCAGTGCGGTGCATTCACATCACATCACAAACAGACCATCCCTGTGTTGAGTTTGGAAAAAATAAAAAAAAGCAGCTCTGTAATCCTTATTGTCTGTTTGGTTTCATTGATGAGACAAACTAACAGACCATCAGTTTAGGAGGAGCCTCTGAATCTAATCTTTTCCCTCATGTCTTCTGTAATTTGTTGTTCGTCCTCTGCCAACACTCGCTGAACTACATCATCAATCTTTTAAAATGTAGACGACATGTTGGTACAGTTCATGTATCGGTTCCTAAAAGACAACATTTTGTAGAAATATCTGGACTTTCTGTAGAAAATTCCCTTCAAGTTTTGTCTTTTGGCTTCCTCTTAAGTGAAACATCACTGACCCCAATCCTGATTTCATACAAAGTAGACACGTGTTTTTCTTAGTATTCCAGCTGTGTCCAGCTCATCAAAGGCCACCAGAAAGTCCTTTCAGGTGAAATTGATGGCAGTAATAACTCAGTGTTTATTTGCCAAGATCCAAATTGGAGTCAGATGGTAACAATTTGAAGATGTTTTCTACCTCCCGACCAGCCTGTGGGATTAAATGATGGGGGACAAAACTCAACATTTGTCCATTTTGTCTCTTAACAGCCAGTTCGCACAGGAAGAACCAAAAACTGTTTCAATATACTTTTTTTTTTTTTGCATGTGAGAATTGTTTCAAGAGAGCCTTGAAAAATGTGAACGTTTCCTTTAACTGTGTTTGGTCATTTTTTACCAAGAAATAGTTAATTTTGTCCGTCAAATCAGTGGTTTTCAATTGTTGAATATTGGATTTATAAATCAGGCATTTGGTGCCCAGCCGGTGGGAACTGCAGTCCATGTGTTCACACACACACACACACACACACAAACAGTATATACATAGGAGTGTGTGAGGACCGTATAGTCTGGCAGATGGATTGTGTGGGCTCCTGGAAATCAGCCAAACCTCATCTATAGATGCAATCTGGGAGCGAGTTCCCAAAACAACACGGACGCAGAGCGAGGGAGCTGAACAGATAATCACAGTCATCAGTCAGAGAGCTGGAGTTGGTCCACAGAGTGAGTCTGGGCAGGTCAGGATGCCAGCCTGAAATTCCTCTGAGGATGATGTTAGTGTGTGTGTGTGTGTACTGTCCAGCTGGTGGGAACCTGAAGGAGCACTGAACTGAACTGCTGGCTGAAAGTAATTAATGAAGTCTGTTAAGCCACTGGCAGGATAACTGTGTAGCAGGAAACTGCTTTTATTCTATTTAACCTTAATTTAAGTCTGTTAAGAACAAATACAGAATTCAAAATTTGGGATATATGGACAAAATCACACTAAATTGAGTGGCAGGTCTTCTAATACACAGATGAAAACTAGAGAACATGTAAATCTAAGTTATCTGAACTTAAAGGGTAATTCCGGTATTTTTAAATTTGGGCCCTATTTTTACATATTTTGGGGTCTAAATGACTAATAGTTAAATAGAGGTTTAAAAATAACGAAATTACCCTTTAAGGTGCAATTACTAGCTTTTTCCAGAGCTTTCAACTGCATCTCACAGTCTTCGTCAGTGGATGGGGTTTGGAAAAAACTCTTTAAATGATTCATGTTTTCAGATGCTGTATAAGGTATGTTTACATGAGGGATTTTTGTAAACACAGCTGTGAAACCAGGCCTCTATTTTCTATTATAATCAGTTCAGAAACTACCAAAATGCTGCCTTCCCATTTAAAGCTGTTTTGTGGGAAACAAGCTGTGATAAACTCACTGTACACTACCTGCCAGGCCAATGTTAGCAACTAGCTGCTGGAGAAAATGGAACATATAGCAGCTAAGGAGCCTGATATTTTTCCACTCAAGCATGACTCAAATTAATATATGTATGAAAGTAAACATGGTGTGTGAGGTGGCGATCAAAGAGATGCGTTTCTTTCAACCGATTTTATTAATTCCTCACTGGCACCTTTTTCCAAACCCAAGAATCAAAATACTTCTACACTAACTTCTCTTTGAAGAGTCTCTTCTTCTGCGTCTGGCACCAAGACAGTGTTTTCGCTACCTTCTGCAGTGATAAATGTGTATTTACCAGCATGTTAGTGTCTCACATCCTCACACTGCCATGAATCAGGGGGACAGCTGTACATCGACCCTGACCTCTGCAGAGTCCTGAAGGTCGGTGGGAGTGGAGGCAAATTTCTTCTTGTCATTTTCTTGGAGACTTCATACACTTCTTTTTCTTCCTCCTCCCCTGCTTGTTAAATCATTATTTCTTTTTTCCCAGTCCGACTGAAGCTCTTTAAACCACTCATTGTTGTGTTTGTATAGACCTGGTATATTGTGGGTGTCTCCAGCCCCTCTGGGAGGAAATTCTCAGAAATCACCTGATTATCGTCACTCACTGTCACTCTATTTGTCAACCAATCAGTGTATTTGTTGACCATTATTATGGCAAAATGTGCATTTTATGTGTATTTGCAACTTGCGCATATAAAAAATGGAATGTAAGTGCCGGAATTTCAAAAAAATGCCCAAATATCACAAAAAGTTTGTACGCTTGTTAGTGTATCGGTAAAAGCAAAATGTGACAAAGTACAATGGAAACAGACTTAGTGAATCATGAGGTAGCCTACATGGAAACGCACATTAATTTACTCTTTTTGCAGATTTTCTTGAAATTCGGTTACATTTTGTGCTAATTTTAGATGGAAACTAGGCTGTACAGTAGTCAAGGTTTTAAAAACATTGTAACTCATAGTCAGTTAATGACAAATCACATATTTGTTAATTTAAAGCCACAATGTGTTTGATTTGAAAATTCTTTACTTAGACGCCTCCTAGTGGTAGTGTCAAGAACGACGCCACTACCCCAAGTTTCGCAAAGATTGTCTCATTTCTGTTCAACCATTACCTTGCACAATCAGAATAATTTGAAAGATGATATAACCACATTAAAATTTATTTTGATTATATTAAACCCCATTTTTTATGGCTGGCATTCTTTCAGTAATAACCATTCAATGTATTTTCATTCTGTAATTGCCTCTTTATATGGTAGTTTATGGTTAAATTCACCTTTCAAATTGTATACACATGCACAAGGGATTTTGATCATGTGTTCAGCAGCTGATTAGTAATTTTGAATGAAACTCTGTGCTTGCTGTTACCACCAGTAACCACAGCTGCTGCAAAATCACCTGGGAGTGAAAGTTTACGGATTATAACTTTAACTAAGTTACTAAACGACATAATTTCCTGTTCTCTCCACATTCCCTTCCTGTGTTCTTTCTTGTTTTTTCATTTGCTTGCAGTTCACTGCTCTCATGTCCTTGTTCTTTTACTGTTTTCAACGAGAAGCATCCTTGACTTTCACTACCTTGACTCTGTTTTTACCACATGTTTTGCTGATGTTATGTGGCTGAGTGAGTCCCGCGCTCTCTGTGCTGTTTGGCAGCTAATTCCAGCCAGACCCCACAGAGAAAAACTATAAGCTGCGACCGAAAATGTCTCCAGATTTGGATTTCTTCAGGTGGTTGTTATATTGATAAAAGAGGAGATAGAAATGTGTTTTGAACACTTTGTCCCGTTTTCATTTAAAGGCTGGGCAGATTTCAAAAAGTGCTGGCATCGAATGAAAGTCAGGGAGCGGCCCACACTTTCTGACGGACTTAAAGTGCATTTATTCAGTGCAGAATAAAAGACTCTCTTTTGCTGTTTGAGACACAAAACATACAGTGAAGTCATTTACTTCTCACTGGCATTCTTGTGCTCTTCTGGCACCACTTGTAAATGTGTGTGTGTGTGTGTGTGTGTGTGTGTGTGAGAGAGAGAGAGAGAGAGAGAGAGAGAGAGAGAGAGAGAGAGAGAGAGAGAGAGAGAGAGGAAAGAACATTTTAGGCTTAAATGCTTCTAATCCTCAGCTACTGTACACAGAGTTAAACAAATACGAAAATATAACTAAAGCAAAGTCCACAAGTCATAAACAACACCCTTTTCTAATAACCCAATTTTTTCATATCATACTTATAATACTTATAAACAGTGCTGTTTCTTTATTTCCATGACTTCTACGTGGTGAGGATGCTGATTTTTTTGGTCAGGAACATTTAGCATCAGTCTTTAAGTGCATTATCATGTCCATCAACTGCATAATCAAGAGCACTTTTATAGGAGTCTAATCTTAAAATGAGTCAGCTAGAAACATTAGAAAGGCAGTCAGAGACAGACTTTTCTTTTCTGCCAACTCGTGCAGCAAACGTTAGTTTAATTAGCTAGCTAGCTACATTTGATAAAGGCTAAAAAACAGAAGCCTGATATTGTCTACCTCTGCCTGAAATCAAGGCAACGTTTCAAGAGTAAATCTGCCGCCGTTTGAACTCTGGGGGCTGGGCGAAGGGTTCACTCATGAGTTGTAGCGTTATCCTGTTATCAACTGAAGTAAAATCTTAACTTGTTAATTAAAGCTGAAAAACATGAACATCTACACAAAATTTCAGAATCCATCCAACAGTTGAACGACAGTGTTGACATGCGGACTTCCCCCCCAAAAAACGGACTAAAAAACTCCTCATATCATACCGTGTACATGCTTGTGATCTGTATTTTTAGCATGCTGGGACTCAGATGGCAGCGCAGTCACACCTCTGGTGTTGTGTGTTGCGAGTGACTGAAATAGCTTTATCCCACACAACAGGAGCAGGATCAGAGCCGAACAGGCTCAAAGAAACCTCATTCCCAGAACAGGAGGAGCAGCAGCATCTGATGTACGGTCTGCCTTGTGAGTCGATGTGTTGGATGTGGTCAGTGCTGGTTCTGGCTTTTGTTTACGTGCCTATGTGTTATTCTCGGCCAACAAGTTTGAACCACATTTCTGCTCAGTGGGAACATCTGTCGGCAATAAGCGAGTCAGCGACGACTTTGTTTACTGTGTGTTTGTTATTTTCATTTAGTAAATGTGAAGTTATCTTTACACGCACACACACACACACACACACACACGTTTACTTAGGTCACTTTTCGGGACATTACATAGACTTACATTCATTTCCTGGAGACTTACTGTCCCCTAACTTTACCTAACCCTAACCTTAACCACAAACCCAAAAATCAGCTTTTTCCCAATTAGGGACAGTCTGAAATGTGTCCCTGAATGTAGCCTAAGTCAGAAACACACACACACACACACACACACTGGAGTGGTGTTGACTCCCTCCTGCAGCTGTGTTTGGTGGCTGATAGATGTTTGTATTGAGATATGTTTCTTAGACTACCATGCCACTGACATAAATACAACTTGTCCACTGCATCTGTGCAACCTCAGCCCATGGAGAATTGTGTTTATCTGTGTGTGTGTGTGTGTGTGAGTGTGAGTGTGATTTATTGTACTCGCAGTAACGTACAGTGTGCTGGACAGGAGGCAGCCTGCACTGAAGCATGAGGTTTACTGGACTTCACATGCGAAGGAGAGACACTGAGACGTCAGCCCGGACAGAGGCAGCAGATGTTTCTCATCCAGACACCTTGTTTAGACCAAGTCTGACAGCTTACTGGTTCTGTGAATTTACAGGGAAAAGCAACACTGTTTACTACCTCAGTGTGCCCCCTGAAAGTCGAAGATTTGAATCATCAGTATGAGATCCCTCCGTCTTTTGTTTGATTTCTAGTGTCAACAAAAAATGTTGTTGCATATTTCCGATCCGTTGTTAGCGTAGTTAGCATGAATTAGGTCAGAGGGCTAACTTGGTTTGTTTACTATATTATGTGAACGTCGCTGTCAGCCTGAACATCCTGCCGAACCCCGTTCAAAAATCTGGCAGTTCAATAAAGAGTTGCTTGATAGTCTATATGGAAAAAAAGGAACAAATAGTTTCATGTTGATCAGACAAATCCAATTCGACTGACAAAATTCTGAATCGGGTGCAGCCTCAGTGTGTAGATATCCTCAAATATCACTCCTCTCAGTTTTTACAACACTTTGAGCAAAATCTGAGTAAAGACAATTATGGCTGATGAAATGTATTTTTTCTTTCTGAAAATGAATGTGTAACGTATAAACACAACATGTTACCTCATACTAACAACTGGAGAATGAACATGGTGAAGCATGATGCTACTGTAATTTGCCTTGAAATCGTCATGTTGCTGTTTTCTTTCTAATTAGAGGCTTGATGGTCCTCATACAGTGGTTGTCCTCATAGTGAATGTCCTCACAAGGTCCTCACAGTGAATGTACACTGGCAGTGAAACACACCGGCTAGTTGCTGGTCATGTTACCTCATTTTGCTTTGGGATCCCCGCCTGAAGATCTGAGACTTGTAGAATCAACAACACATTTTAAACCACTTCTTAAAACTTAAATTTTTAAAAAGCCTTTTATTAATGTTGGACCAAAGTTTTATTTTCCCAGTTCCACTATGTTTTATTATTTTATTGTATTTGGGGTATTTGTTTCTATTTTATTCACTGACTATACTTTTATTTGCTTGATTTGTTTTAATTGTGTTTTTCCTTTGTGTTTTAAAAGGTGCTATATAAATAAAGTTTATTATCATTATTATATTTCATATTTCAATTCAGACCCAGTATCATGCTCTCAATTGTGGAGATCAATGTGGTTTGGTTTCACACATAACAACAATCCTTACAAATAACATTATATCTCATCAGTGATGCATCCATCATACACATCTTTCTAAACATTTGTGTTCTCTTTACATTTCAAGTAGTCAGTCCAGATCACCTGCAGACCACAACATGCCCTTTCCACCTGCTGACTCTTGCTGACTTTTGTTGTGCAGAGTGGATGGTTTCACATCTGATGTGGACCACCACCACACAGTTTCGACATCAGCTTTTCACGATACCGAATGTGCTCTCTAAAAGTGTGAAAATACCCCTGGGGACATAATAACAACACACCATATTTAGACTGTCAAAATGTTTTTTTTTTATTTCTTCGATTGCAGTGGAAATATCAAAAAACATATTCTAAACTAAACAAGTCAGTGTTTTTTGTATTGCAAAATGCGGGCTCCCAAATGTTCATCACATCCACCAACTCTGCACACGCTGGTGTTGACATCTTTTTGCACAAAGTGTTCTGATTTATTCATCCAGCCAATTGAGAGCAGCATGTGACTGTTTGGTTTCTGTACATAAACTCTTGCTGCAGATGTTCAGCCTGTTTTACAGTATTCAAACAGTCCAGTAAATGTAGTGGATGGTATTTACTAGAGGCTTTTTTTGCGTGTGTTATTTTCTCCTTTGGGAAAGCGGATGGTTAAATTACCATGGTGGTTGCATGTAATGAATAGCTCTTATTATGATGAGTGTGGACAACACATAGCTTCATGACTGACTCAAGTCCTGACGAACAAGCTTGACTGCTCGCTCTGGTCCTGGGAAGCAGCTTTGTTTTTGAGGATTTCTAACCTGAGTGTCTCAGACTGTGTAATTCTCTCATACCTTCCTTCCAGCAGTAAATCAAACTTGTTGTTCTCTTTGTTCCACCTCCTTTATTTTATGAACTTTATGAACCCCATACATCAAACCTTCACAGCCTCAGCGAGCGCCTGCTCACTACATAATTCTGCTAGAGCCATTAAGCCAGCGTCCACATCCAAAACATGTCCTAACATCACATCCATGTATACGGTAATGTGTTGCCCAGGTGACGGACGACAGCTTGAGATGAAAGCAGGAAGTGCCTGCAGGGTTTTCTGAACACTTTCAGGCTTTCAAAATATAAAAGCCCGTCATGTCATCCAGCGGGCACATCTACCTCCACTTCAAATACCACCCATGATGCATGCTGGGATGGTGCCTTTTCTTCTTTTAGCTCTTTTATCTTTTTTCGGCTGAACCACGTCTTGGATAAAATGAATTCAATCTCAAGAGTGTCTCATTTGTCATTTAATTTATTTGCTGTAGACATCTGCACACTCTTGTGTTGACTAAATTCACAAATATGCTGCTCCAGACGATTAGTATTTTTTCCCCAATACTTGATGACACCCGTCCAGATTTTAATCACCTGTCTGTGTTGCCCAGACCTGCATGTTGTCTTGTTACAGATGCAGTTTTAGCCCGCTGGGCAAACATGCAGAGTGTAAAATGGCACTCAGAGAGCGCATACATATCTCCGCCAAGGATGCTCAAGCTATTTTTTTTGAGGGGGTTAATGTTAGCATCTGCTGCTCGGAACAACACAGTGATAAAATCATAGGAAAAAAAACTACTGACAAAGAAGACCATTCATCTTACACATAGATTTAATGTCACGAACTTCGACACAGGACCGGCGGACTCAAATGCACGACTCATGAGACCAAGGCTTTACGTTTCACAGCAGCTTTACTGAGACGTTCAAATAAACAAACAAAAACGCTCACAACGAGGATATTCAAAGTACAACAAAAACACTCATGAAGAGGATAATCTAAATACAACAAAAAACACTCACGAAGAGGATCAATAAACATGAACACAGATAAACCTGACATGAAGGGAACTCGCTGGTACGCTTGGTTTGGGGGTCTGTTGACGAACAAAAACAAGACGAACTGGCACAGGACAAGGGGAGACGCAGACTATAAATAAACGAGGTAGGGGAGAACAGGTGAACACAATCAGGGGCAGGGTAGACAATCACACTGGCGGGAAAATCACACAAAGGGAGGAAGTCAGGGTCTGAAACGAGAGGAAAGAGTTACTACACAATAAAACAGGACATGACAAACTTAACAACGTTGACGAGACACAACATTTAAGCTTTAAGCTGGGCTAGTGTAAACTGACCTGAGTTCACCATGTGGTCTGTGTGTGTGTAAAGCCACAGATTCAAACATAACATTAAATCTGTACTGATATTTACTACTTTATGTCAAACAAACATAATGTGTCTCTTTAAACTGTACTACCATGAACTAACTCTGGTGAGTACCTCAGTGCATAACAGCTGACGTGCACATTACACTGCTGTGACTTCTTGACTTGTTGCATAATTTTGTTCTGTACTGTTCATACTGATCTTGTTTGTAATGCTTCCATTGCTATGTGATGCACAAAAAAGTGTCATAAGAATAAATATGAATAATGAAAATAAATCAAACAATTTGTTTTAAGTGAGAAATGTTGAAGAGCGTTTGTGGCTCAGTGTAAGGTGCACAGACAACCAGATAACCTGAACCTGAACTATGAGTCATTTTTAAATCAAAATCACAACATTTTAGGCTTTAGGCTGTAACACAAATTACTGGCAATGTCTTTACAAGCTGTAAGAGGTGAAAGAATTATTGATCAGGTGTAAGAAGGTGTAACTGGTTAAGGTGCTCTCTGCATGCCAGTGTGTGAAATGTTTCGATCATTGAGAGATGGTTTAAAAAAAGAATCACCTCTCTGTGTCATTAAAATGCTGGAAAAGTTAGAGAATGTTGTTCTTAAAGACCAACAGAGTGGTGTGTCTTTCTCTACATAAACAATCTCTGTAGTTGACCACCTCCTCTCACACTCTGCTACTAACGAGCTTGTTGGTGTAAATGACTGACAGCTGGTGGATACTGAACAGTATCAGTTAAACTTTGAAGCGGATCATTATTATTATTATTACCTTAAAAGCTCTGAATCAGAACCAGAGTACATCAGAATTTTAAGTTTATTTTAAAACCAAAAAAACATGCTATCCAGGTGAGGAAATGTTTGATTTGTTGTTGATTGAAGACATTTGAACCAATAACAAGCCCTTTAAGTAATATGTTTTTTGAAAACTTTTAACATCAGTATTATAATAAGTAGACAGCTATGAAGCTATATTTAAAAATTACTTAAGTACCACTAATGTAATCTCTTAGTGTGAGCTAAATTGGTCATATTTTCCATTTTTCTAGAAGATGAAGACAGAAACAAAAGGTAACAGCATCATTTTATTGTATTTGTCATATAGGAGGTAAGTTTGTAATATATGCTTGAAATGAACGTATCTTGTTCAATGCTATGCAGACCACAAACACAAAGGCCTGGAGTTTAATTTCGAAAAACAACAAAATAAATCAGAACTGCAATATTGGTATGAAAAAACGCAATTTCCCTCAAATCATTCAGCACTACTGTGATCTCCTGAATGTGGGCCAGATCTTTGGTGCATGCAGTATCTCCTTGAAAAAAATCACGAAAAATGTCAAAATGTCTACATTTTTACCTTGTAACTGTAACAGGGCAATGCCCTTCAAGACTACTGCTATTTTCGCCCTTGTGTGGAGCATGAAAATAAACAACTACTATAGATAAAAACTGAATAAAAAGATCGAAGACGCAGAGGACAGCAGCTAGGCTACATTAAAATGAAAGAAATTAAGAATACCATCAGTGCATTAAAATGTGTACGTGCACTAAAACTGTCCCAGAGCAGACTGCGCTGGTAGAGACTAAAGACATGCAGGATGAAAAATGCAGGATTCTCAACTATAAATCAACATCCCCAACTTACACAGTTTCACTTGTCTTGTAATTACTGCCACAACTGTGGAGATGGTCTATCCAATGTGCTTTGGAAGACTTTCAAAGCTTGTGATATACTTGCTTTTAACGCTTGCGTTTAGAGGGTTCCCTCTCGGATGCTGCGTTCCTTCAGAGCGTCGATTTTGTGCATCCTCAAAAGTGAGCGCTACGTGTAATTAAACACGTGAACAGAGGGGGCAGTATGTCAGAATATGAAGTAAGGTCAGCAGCAGACTTTGCGCCAGGCTTTGAAGCCAATTTGACATAGTGGCCAAACTGTGTAACTACAACTTTCGGGTCCGTCACATGATGCACACTGACCCCAAAATACTTTTTCCTACACAGTTACATTGTGAAAGAGGATAATTTTTTGAGGTACAACAACTAGCCAGTATGAACTGTTAAATAGCCCTTATTTAAATCAGCATGTCCTTTCATAGGAATGAACCGGGCCCAGTTCTCTTTATACATCCATGCTCTGAACAAACAACAGAAATGGCGGAAATTCCGAAGAAAAATAGAGCTTGTCACTGTGATTTCAACATTAACATTTTAGTTGTCGTCTGTGTCGCCATGTTAGTGGATACACTTTTTAATCCTCCAGGTACAATATTTAAAGTCCGATTTAAATTGGGGGTTTTCACCAGACAGCAACAAAACACATATTCCTGCCTAGCTGCAGCTGTGTTAAGACTGCATGTAATGTATAGGACTTTTCACACCACCACCGGCGGTCTGTCATCAGTGCTGGTGTGTGAAACCCTGTCCACCCATCAAGTTTCTCCATTCGTACTGGCAGGCTGCCAAGCTCAGTAAAAACCTGAAGGGGGGGGGGGGGGGATAAATGGGGGGTGTAGCAGTCTAACTCTTCCCCACACCCCCCACCCGCCTCCCCACTAATGTCTGAGGAGTAGTAAAGTGCCTGTTCAGCTCAGAAGCCTCTTATTACAGAGCAGCACACTGTAGGCTGCCAAATGCACACACACACACACAAAGAAAGAGAGAGCGTGCGTGCATGAATGTGATGATGACTGTAAACACTTGGCTATCTGTCTCTCAGTAAACACACGGCGCACTAAACAGTGAAGTGTGTTCAGTGAAGACGGGGAACTATAGGGAGGGCAGAGGAAAATGTCTCTACAAGCCGAGACAAGCACAGAGACGCTGGAGCACTTGACTAATCATTATATACACAGGTACAGAGGAGCCACTCACTGCGGACGGAAACTTTTCCACAGAACTGACTATTTAGATTTATAATAATGTCCATGTCTAACTGTGTGGACTAAACTACAGCCAGACTTGACTATCTGTACGTTCTCCTTCACCTTGATGGTGATGAATCTATTCATAACACAAATGGGAGAAAAATAGAGAAATTGTATTTCCAAGAGCAAGAGAATATGCCAAGACCTATAGTCTAAAGGCCCCACACCCACAATATGTATGAATGCGTTGGGCGAAAAATACTTAGTCTTAAGTGCGCAAATTCCCTTTTTGTGTTTCTCGTGTTTCCTTGGACAGTGTTTCCTTGCTGCAGTGAAGGGATGGTGACTCAAAGAAGGAATTTCATAATAAAAAAGAATCTAACTTTGCAAGATACCCACTTGATTTGACTGACTCAGACTGCAGAAGCCTCATATTAGCTTCAGCTTAACTTGACTGGAGTATATTTTTGCATAGAATGACAACTGTGGATTTTGTCCCTCATCTCTTACTCACGTTAGAAAGCGATCTCTTCACGGCCAGTGTGGACAGAGGGAACAATTACAGCGACCAATAACTCTTCCAATATACATATGGGCATGTGAGTATTATTTTAAGATAGACTTGAAAAAAACTGTGAACCTATCATTTAAATATACTCTGGTAGGGAGGATGTTTGCCTCTGATTTGCCTCTTTCTGGTTAAAAAAAAAAAAAAAAAGACTGAACATTTTGGAGCTTTATGGTGAACCCTAATACAGCTAAGTAACTGTTACTCAAAGCAGCTGTTTGTGCGATTACTTTCTCTCCTTGAGTAATAAAGTACTTAAAGTCGTAACTCTTTTGATTTAAGCCCTGTTTGATTACCAATACCTTTGGTTACTGGTGTTGACAGTAAGTGTGACCCAGCATTTCGTTTGTGGGTATCGGCATGCGTGCATGCTCCATATTTTGTTTTTGGCATCATTATTTCAGTACATGCATACATCATTTCCTGTGAATCCCTTGTGTGTGGGTACACTGTTTGAATCCCAGAAAGGCAGACTCCGCCAGTAAAAAGTATAACTAGACTATAAGTAGAGAGTGCTGAAATAAAATTAAAAAAAGACAAACCTGCACTCTGTTACCCACACTCTGCTGATTGCTGCGGCCTATCTGACGCTCCTGTAGATTTATGGCACTTGCAGGCTCATGTTGTCTGCAAGTCAACATTTGTAGGTTTGTAAATCATTCTTCTAGCATCTGTAATGGGCTTCAAATGACTGCAACATCACATCCTGTGTACTGGTAAGAGGTCTGATTCAGCACAGTATTTACACTAGCTTTACATGACCCCATGTGGTCAAAAACAAGCTAACTAGTAGTACCGGAAACTGACAGTTAAGGCTCTGAGACGGATAAGACTGCTTTAACACCCCTGCAGCTCTGCGTGGAGAAACTAATGTTGCCCTGTTTCCTCTGTTATGTCTGCATGGCTCCAGATGATAGTTCAAGGTCAAAGTATTGAAACTGTAGCACAGCTCAGATGAATTGTCTCCACCTTGGCTGAGCTTAAAGGGACTGTGACAGACCGAGGTGGAGACGGTGCTCTGAGTTCACAGAAAGGCCATGTGGTTGCTTCACCATCACTGAGCCGTCCCATTTGTACCGCTGTACAAGCAGTGTAGGAAACTGGAGATGACCTGCATGTTACTGCCTCATACATCACAAAATGTACTCCAACTGTAAAACAAGACCTGCTAAAAGGAGATGTGGTACTTCAAATGTAAAGCTCAGTGAGAAACACAGGAGATGCCCGAGGGATACAGTTACACATAGTTGCAAAAAAAAACAAAAGGAGTGATTAACACGGAAAGGTGTCCTGACATGTACATGAAGATGAGGTTTATCTCCCTAAAGCGATCACCTAGTGAAACAGTGGAGTCACGGAGCAGGAGGAAGATGAGGAGAGGGTGACGGGACGTGGAGAAAACAGAAAGATGGGAAGAAATGTGTAAAGAGTGAGTAAGGTAGGGATGAAGGAGGGACTGAAAGGTATGGAAGATGGCAGAAGCTGGAAGGTGGTGTGTGTGTGTGTGTGTGTGTGTGTGTGTGGACATGTATTACTGATATTGTGGGGACATAAATCTGTTCACACAGTCACATTGTGGGGACTCACCTTCCTTTTGGGGACAAAACGCAAGTCCCCACAATGTAAATCATTAACTTTTAGGGTGAAGATTTGGTTTAAGGTTAGGGTATGGTTAGTTTTAGGTTAAGGAGAGGTTAGAAGAGAGATTTATGAAGGAACTTTTGGAAACTCACTACA
Source organism: Macquaria australasica (assembly GCA_005408345.1). Classification (NCBI taxonomy): domain Eukaryota; kingdom Metazoa; phylum Chordata; class Actinopteri; order Centrarchiformes; family Percichthyidae; genus Macquaria; species Macquaria australasica. Next base: position 491,185 of record SEMN01000324.1, read on the forward strand.
GTGACGGTGTCAAACTAAAAATTAGATGGTTATTATAGTAAATACGTCACATATTTATAATTTCCTCCTGTTTTGGGGGGAGCAGGCAAGGCTGGATTGCTAACCTGGCTATGGGAGAAACTGCCCCAGAACTCCAGGGGCCCCCACAGCGCCAGGCTTGCTGTGTGTGGATTGTGTGGTTTGGGCTAATTTAATAAAACATTTCTAGGATCAAGATCCTCATTATTTTAGTTCTGTACTGCATATCTCTAAATGAATGTGTTCAATCAAATTACTGCACACACTGCCTGGGGCCACGAAGTGTTATGGCAAAGAAAAACTATACATTGCAGTGGGGGGTTAATACTGTAGGGTAGTAGCGCCTCCATGTTTTACCCCGCCATCCCCTAGCATGTTAATCCAGCCATGGACGCTGGGCTCTGAGCACCTGTTTAGCTAGTGCCTCTACACTACAGCAGGCCATATAGGAATATTGTAACATGAGATCATAGGAAATATGCAGACGGGTGTTTTGATGCTGGCGGTGGAGAGCGCTATGGAAGCATCTGCATCTGTTATGTTTCTACACTCATTTATTCAGGTTTTTCCTTGAATGTGTCACCTGTCTGTCGGAGCACAGGAGACACAAAATGCCAAACAGTAATATCTGAATACATGGGAACACCTTTACATATATTAAAGGCACGTTGTAGGGAGTTTTTATTTATTTATCTGATGGCTGTACATTCATCATAACATAAAATCATAAAATATTAATCTTGTCAAGTAAAAATGACGTTTCCAAAATATTCAGACATGCTTCAGTTTGATTACTAATTCATACACTATGAAACAATCTGTCTACTCATCTGAAAGCACCAAAAATCCTCAAAGTTCTATTTTTATGAATTTTCAATTTGTGCACCCAGTTTGGAGTATTTTCATAATTCCACTGCCTTCAATTTCGGGGGATTTTATTCAGACTATTAATGGATTAACCGTTCTTCACTCACTCTTTGTCCTTGCTAGTGGTAGAAGAAGTACTCAGATCATTTACTTAAGTAAAAGTAATAATACCACAGTGAAAAAAATACTCGGTTTCAAGTAAACTCAAGTCTACTCAAGTAAAAGTGCATAAGTATTACCAGCAAAATGCACTTAAAGTATCAAAAGTAAAAGTACTCACTTTGCAAGAGTGTTAAATTATTGGAGCCTGCGAGGTCCCGAAAGATGATATATATTTCTTTTATCTTAACACACACATCCTTGTCGTGTGCAACAAGATATAAATTATATCTTTTTGGGGACTTCAGGGGTTCCGAAGACCTCCAACCTGAGCAGGTCCAATCAGCAGTGTGATTGGAGGAGAGAGGCGTGTTCACCGCAGGAATGCGAAGCTCAGGTGGAGGGAGGGGGAGAGAGAGAGAGAGAGAGAGAGGGAGAGAGAGAGAGAGACCACAGCACGGCGGAGAAGTGGAGCGCTGCCGGTGGCTCTCTCTGCTCTTTACCGGGCTTTCCTGGGCGCACTTTGGACCTGTTTGGGCTGCGAGGAAGGTCAAGAAGAGAAGAGGAGAAACAACCACTGGAGCTACCTGCTGATACAGGAGTGTCTTATCCGTGCAGGACAGGGCACAAGTGAAATCACCTGCCTGGAGGCGATAGTAGGACTGTTATACACGAAATGTACTTCTCTCTATTTGGATTAATGTGTAGTGCCTATGTGAATCACAGCAACTGTTTAGGTTAGAGAAGACTTCACTTTTTTTGCACCTGTATGTTCAGCAGAAGATGCGTATTTTTTACACTTGGCGCGTCCCGAAAGACAAAACTGATGCGATGTGTTGTGGGAACTGAGTAACGCAGCTGTTTGGATGGACGAGCCCTGCAGCTGAGAGAAAGAAAGAAAAAGTTTATTTAAAGTTTCCCTTATAAAAAAAAAAAAGGAGAATAATAGGAAGGAGAAGCCCGCAGCAGGATATGGATGGTGTTGGGTCTGAAAGCCGTGTGTCGGAGCAGCCTGCAGCTGGGATGCACTGCGCATCTGAGCCGCGACGTTTCACACCATGATACGGGAGCAAAACTGCACCTGACAACGAATGTAACATAACCTGAACCCAATCCACAAGGATCTACTATGTCCTCACTACTGACGAGGTAAGACGCTGGACTCTGATGAGGTTTCCTGGCTGCCTGCAGAGAGGATCGCATGAGAAGTGAATTAGGGTGATTTATAAGAAGTGTTCAGTCTTGATGGGAGGTGATAAATTCCTGAGACAGGTTGAGTTTTTGTTTTTTCTAAGCGGAGGCTGTTTGTACTCTGAGTCGCATTTAATGGGAGGGGGGAAATATGTGGTGGCTTTAAATATTTACCTTGAGTCATTTTGCTTGCAAGGAGCTGCAAAGCCTTGAACATTTTTTGCAGTATAGTGAAGGATGGGAGGTGATACATTCCAGCAACAGTTGAGTTTTTTTTTTTCTTCCTCCAGTTGGAAGCTGTTGGTTTTGTGGTTCACTTCATCAGAACTACAGGAAAAAGTGCTGGTTTGAAACACTTTCTCTGAGTTGCAACATGTGTTTTCTCAGAGCCCCTGTGTCACGCATCATCTGACTTTTGCATCAAATAAACTTGACTTAAAGCGGTTTAGATGACCCTGTGCATGTTTATCTCTGGGGGCAGAAGTCATATCCAGTCTGCTGTGGGCTGCCTCCTGCCAGTGGGTGAGGTAATCCTCCTGCCACACAGTATCTGGGATATTGTAACTCCTGGCTCTACATTCCCACCATCCTGCTACACTACCTTTATCTCCTAAATGTCACCGGCTATAAATACCCTGCTCATATTTGATCTAATCCCATCCCTGTAACACAGAGCACAAACACAGGGGACTGCAGAGGGTCTGAATCTTTATGCTCTTATGTCTCTTAAAATCATAAACTTAAAGTTCCCCTCCACTCAATAATGTTTTTCTTCTTCTTGTTCCTACAGTTGAGTTTGAGCTTCACTGTACAGAATAATGTGTGTGCAGAGTTTGAGAATGGAAGGATGTTTTCACGTTCATCTGCAGAAAGTAGAAAGGTTCTATGTGCTCATTTAAATCTGATTTTAAGGGGCGGCCCTACAAGCATGATTTGTGACATTGCAAATAGTTTGGAAGCCAGTCCTGGTCCAATATTCAACTTATACAAGTGTGATGTAGAAACTTGAAGCTGCTGGTGCACACAGGCTGAGAATGGACTTCACAGTGAAGTAGGAGACATGAACAAATGAAATGAACAAAATCTGCATATTCATAGATTGTGGAATTTTTAATGAGCTAGAAGGAGTAGATGCCTTTTTAAATTATTTGAATGTGGAAATTATATATTCTTTTGTGGAAAAAAAACATATCAGACACACATTGTTGTTCCAAGCAGGACTATTTGTATATATGTTTTAATACATGTCTGGAGGGGATCTTTAATTGTACCTAGGCCACGTCTTTCCCTCTGGATTACTCCTCTTAGTGGAAACAACACATGCTGACATTTCTGCACTCTGCACCCAAGATGTTCAAGTGTGATTTTCCCTTTTTATGGGCTGCATTTGATGTGATGTGTCAGGAGAAATGTGTAGGCTGTCTGTCAGATGGACCGCTGTCAGCCTGACTGGTCTGCAGAAGAGAGACGGAGATGAGGGAGGGAAAGAAAGATTTGGCTCAGGGCACATTTTCTGTCTCTCTGATAACTCTTTGGAAGAATGTTTGTTTGGGAAGGAGCCATCAGCCCTGTGAACAGATTTAATCAACTTACCATGGAACATTGAGCATATAGCTTCAAAACGAGGACTCTAATTTGGTGTTACACGCAATGATATCGCTCTGTCCTGTGGGGAGGAATTTCAATCCTTTTCTTCCCTGTGGATGTGGACATCAGTATGTCCCCTGATGAAAAATAAAAGCCAAAATTTATCCAGACCTCTACAGACTCTTACTGTGATGGGGCCCCAAGATGCTCACGCAGCTTCTGATCCACAATAACGTTATAGGATAGTTAACTCAGCCTGAACTAAAGGGACAGTTAATGAAAAAACTTAAGGTAGCACATTTATTGAGGCCGGTTCAAGGTACTCAAGTACAGAAAGTTCAGTTTCTGTCATTTTGGTATTGCAGATGGCTCTAAATACTAAATACTTGAGCCTCAGTTGCTATGGATAAGAAGGCAGTCTCAATCACAGCGGTAGCAAATTCAAAATGCTTTGTTGTTGCATTTGGAAAGAAAACACTGCGCCACAGTTGCTGAATTCATCCAAAATTTACCCAGAATATGAAAGTGAACTGATTTAAACAGCTGAAGGTTTTACCAGGTTTCACCTGAATACTGTAAGCTTTAGCCTCTGCTTGCTGTTAGTGGTGCATGTAGCAGAATATAAAGATCTTTGATTGTTTTTTTACTGAAATGCACAGTGGGAGTCAAAGATAACGTCTCCTTAAAGGTTTTATGTCCACTGGCTGGTACCTTCGACTTTTTATTTAAAAAAACAGATGTCTTTTTTACTGATGATTCAACCAGAAGGCATTCATGCCTTGAAGTGTCACTTAACATTGTCTAAAAGAAAGCAAACATGCTATATTATACTCATTTTGTCAATGTGGCCTGTTTAACCATTCGTCACTCGGGGGAAATCATTGTAGTTTTAAAGGCACAAATTACTTGGACAAAGGGTGATAATGTCTGCTGTGAAACAAGTCCTATTGTTACTTTGGGTGCATACTGTAATTGTTCTTTTTAAGGTACAAATGGTAGGGATGTAAACTTCTATTCAATTCAATTCAGTTTTATTTATATAGCGCCATATCATAACAAAGTTATCTCAGGGCACTTTTTCGAATAGAGCAGGTCTAGACCGACTCTTTATATTTACAGAGACCCAACAGTTCCCACCATGAGCAAGCACTAGGAGACAGTGGCAAGGAAAAACTCCCTTTTAACAGGTAGAAACCTCGAGCAGAACCAGGCTCAAGGTGGGCGGTCATCTGCCTTGACCGGTTGGGTTGAAGGGGGAAGGGGGGAGCGGGAGAGAGAGAGCAGGAGGAAAGAGAACATACAGCAGCTCAATACAGCATAGATATGGTAATGGCAATGATGTTAACACCAACGGAAACAACACTAAGAGCAACATTATAATAGCAATACTAATAACAGCAACAACAGCAATAGCATCAGCGGGTGCAGAGCAGGAGCACGGGGGCAGCAGGCGGCAGCAACCACAGACCCAGACCTCCACAGCTCCAGAGGCAGAAACACCTTCTGACTTGCAAGAAGGAGACCATAATGTTCTGCCCCAGCGACAACCTTTTGTACTCAACAGGTTTACTTCTGCTCCACCTTTTTGTCTGAGTGTCTACATCCTGGAAAGATTCCAGTCAGTAATCCAGTCAAAGATTAAAACCACATAAAGTCTTATAATACAATGTGTAACTCTACAACTTCCACACTAACAGAAGGCTAACACATGGTTTAGGGTGAAAACTGAAGAATCCTCCTCATGTCATGTCCCACACATCCTGCTCGTCTAAATACTGTTTCCAGGTTACTTTGAACCAGGTCCTGATTTTGATTCGCGTGTGCACACTGAGCCCTGCTCTCTGTCAGAGAAAATGAAGAAGTCAGACGGTGATCTTACTGATGGACACTGTCTTAGTTTCAAGGTTCAGTCAGATAAGAGTTTACTGCTCTGTGTTTGTGTCTCTCTGCACGAACCTGATGAAAAGCCGGTGCTTTACTGTGTGAAAGGTTTGCTTCCAAGCAGGATTAGGGTTGTGGTTTTACGCAGTTAGCATGTTTCTATGTCTGTCAGCAGGATGTTTTAAACCCCTGAGAAAGAATTTCCATGAAATTTGATGGACACGTCGGCTTTGCGCCAAGGAACAATTGATTTGGTTTTGGTGGTGATCCAGATCTGTGTTTCTGACTGTGGACCATTAGTGTTTTTTAGCTGTAGTTATGAAACTGATGGAGACAAACTCCCAATCATGCGGGTACATTTGCAGCTTCAAGACGAGCATTTTTATGATTGATGTGATTGTTGTGTTGTTGTAATGTGTTTGGGTGTAAAGCTAGGTGAAGAGGTTGTCATCTTGTGCCTGGTAGAAGAAGTGATTACTCTCAACTGTGTCTGCTCTTTCATATTTAAAAGTTTTCTGGGTTTTGCTCATTGTCCGTCATGTTAGTCTGTTACTTTTTGTGACAATATTTCTTGCGTGCATCTACATGATTCTCATGTTGTGAGACTGCGACTGTAGGTGACCTGAGAGGCTCTGCTTCCGTCAAAGTGGCTGTGAAAAGATAATCTCATAATCCCTGAGGTATGACGGCGTACCAAGTGTGTTCTCCCTGTCGTGAAGGAGCGAGTTAAGTGCAGCAGAGCGAAGTGAAGGGAAGGCGACCATAGTTGAGCAAGAGGCCGAGTGTAGACATTTTGGCAACAACAAAACCAACATGATACCAACGTCTGTCTTTCATTTAGTCATTTACCACAATCCTCTCTGGCTGTTTGTTCAGACATACAATAGTATTTCATTTATTTTCGCCAACATGTTTTACTACGTCTCCAAGTGAAGCAGCTGCCGAGGCACAAAGACCCTCCACTTGTGTTCAAAGAGGCACGTTTTGTTAATGTGTGCTCACCGGGGCCACTGAGCGTTCGATTGTTGCTGCCTCATTCATAGTCAATACACATCCAGAGGTCAGAGCTGACCTCAGAGCCTTCAGACTGAACATCTGTTGAGGGGTTGTGTCAATTCATTCAGCTGCATGCTCCATATAACCATCAGACCCTCCACCAGGCTCTCCCAAAACGCTGGGTGGGTCACAGCTAAATCTCCGGGTGGGTCAAAGGTTAAGACCAGCCCCTGGTTGGAAGACATATTCCTTTTCCAAACTTGGTGGGTGTGCAGAAAATCGTAAAAGCGATGCCTGTAGGTCACCATACAGAAACACTTAGACCAAGATCCCACACAAAGAAACTAAAGGAGCTCTTCAGATCTTCAGTCAGGTGTCTCCTGTGTTGACATGACTCACACCTTCCCGGAGGTCAAAGAACACATTCTCACCTGCAGTGCACTCTAACTGGTGTACAATCACAGCTTCAATGTAATTGCATGATAACAGCATGAAACTGTTGTTTATTTGTGCAGGGTGGGAATTTCAGAGCTACCTGTCTGTCACGGTGTGTTTCAGTCGTTACAGAGGAATTATCAGTGAGAGTGGGGAGTGTGCAGCCTGTGTTACCTCTACTGTTCAGGCTGGATGGAGGTTAAGTTGCCTGTCTGACTGTCTGTATGTGGACAGATCACTTTGTTCAAGTGTCAGTTGATGGGATTTTGGTAGTGATATTCATCCGGGACTTTCATCATAAGACAACCAGACTTTCTCAGTCATAATTAGAAAGTGTTTATCCCTGCCAAAGCTGCACAATCCTACACATCTGCATCAAAATTCAGAATTCATTGGATACATGTGCAACTTATTTCCATCACATAGGAAGAAAGAAGAAAAAATGTTCAAAAAGGCCAGTGTTAAAAAAATACTTAAAATGTTTCTGGATCTGGACAAAAACTTCAATTAACAATTATTTTCCTCACAATTAATGATTATCTTCTCTATTAAACATGTCGTATTATCATTATGTAATTGTGAGTTGTGTGTAAATGGTGTCACTTTGTATTGTCACTATGCATCTTTATATACGACCAGATCTCTCTTCAGAATGAGACCCCGTGTCATGAGATTACCTGTCTATATATATATATATATATATATATATATATATATATATATATATATATATATATATATATATATATATATATATATATATATATATATATATGTATATATATATGTGTGTATATATATATATTAACATTTAAGAAGCTGGAATCAGAACATTTTCAGCAAAAATGACTCGTGATTAATCGATTATCAAAATGGTTGTCAATTAATTTTCAGTCGATTGATTAATCCATAAAGCAACTAATTGCTTCAGATACCAAAAACAAAAATCTTAAGTATTTTATGAGATACCCTGCTAACTAACAAACAAAGGAACAGGACATTAGGCAACTAACGATTATTGTTATTATCGATTAGTCTGCTGATTATTTATTAGATTAATCGTTAAGTTTATAGAATATCAGAAAATATAAACAAATAATTATAAGCATTTTCATTTATTTTCACATTTATTTGTTCATTTATTTCTGTATATATTTATATATTTAAAAATATTTATTTATTTATTGCATATAAATGACTATTTTTTTCTGTACATTTAAAAAATATTTTTATATAATTTCATTTATTTATTTTTATCCCCTTATTTTTTCTTATTGTTTTCCCTGTTGCTTTTGCTTGTCATTTGCTATGACTCCATATTAATGAACCATAGCTATTAATGTGAAATGGAACTTATTATCCTATTTATTCATCTGCATTTAATGTGAGCAAGAGTATTAGATTTTCTATATATCTGTAACCAGGTTCACTGATCATTAGTGAATTGCAAAGTTTTATCATGTGATTCATTAGCACTCAGTCTTTCTATTTATGATGCAGCCGTAGTCGGATAAAAGCTCGTTGACTTGATGATTTCAGTCTGAATATGATTTGTTTATTAAGAGCAGTTTAGTGCTGTTTGTGTCGGGCGGGGCCCGTTGTTTTTTCTTCTTCCTTGGTCATGAGAGCAACTAATGTCAGTCAAAATAAACAACTAGTCTCGTATTGATTAAAGCCATTTCCCTCTCTCTGCCCCGGAGCTATTCACTAATGTGCTGCTATAGTCTTAATGAGAGCAGGAGGAGGCGGACTGACCCCTGCTCACCTCTGTAAGGGCCCCTGTAGGGAGGGGGCCAACCAGTCAGTGACCTGAGCTGCTGTCTTTTCATGTCAAACATTAAGTGAAACTGAGAGAAATTACTTCATCTTTGCAGATTACTTTGGTCAACAGCATTCATATTTATAATTTAGCTTTTATGCAACGTAAACCCTGCTCATCGCCACTGATGTTGAAAACACATAAAAATCAGTAAGTGTTGGTCGTCTGTGAAAGTGGATGCATATCATCCAAACAATGTACCTTTTTGTTTTAACAAAAAGAAGTTGCACAATGCTTTTTTTTAAAGCAGTAATAACAGATTTTTTGGCCACTTGGGGGCAGCAGATCAAGCTGTAATCACAACATTGACATATTATCACCTTAAGTTATTTAGCTAAACGTGTGAGCAAACAGTTACCTATTTACATATCTAGCAGACACAGAGCATCAATAGCATTCGTTTGGAGTCGTGTGTCTTTCTACCCAATAAATGTAAGTCCAATATTCACTCTCCTTGTAGCTTGGTTTTTGGTCTCCACCAACTCCTGGCTCTTTGTTCACCAGCTAACTTTGACTGTCTGCCATTTTGTGCTGGACAAGTAGTGTACAGTTGGTTTATTAAAGCATTTATACACTGAAAACAGCTGTCCTCTGTTGCTGGAAAACAGCGATGGTGAGAGTGGCGAGACTGAACCAAAACAATGAGCTGAAAGATGCTAAAACACTCTGCATAGCTGAGGGGAACTGCAGAGTAGGCTGATAATTCTCTGTGGGTTCATCACTACACACCACACACTACAGCAACTCCTTTCACTTAACACATAGTCATTCGATCCATTTTAAAAGTTAAAATATTGATTATAGCAAATTTGATCAGTCCCAAAACGAGGACGGATAATGAAATGAATATTTTTTTATGGAAAACAAACCTGTTTTCCATAAAAAAATATTTTGTTTTCCTTTATCTTCTGTAACAAATACAGAAGATTTTTTACGTTTTCTAAAATTCATGTTTAGCTTATTTGGCATCACAACTGACCATTTTGAAAACCATCCAGGTGTGTTTTTTTTCTTCTGCCATTCCAGGCGGCCATTGGTTTCCATTCATTCGGGTGAGAAAATTAATCGGCAGACTTTTGAAACTTTGTTGGAGTTATGTAATCCATCGCGTCTGACATCAAGTCTGCATTTAGTTTTTTCAAAGTTACAAAATCATTGCGAGTTAATGCAGTGCAGACTTCAAATCAATCAACACACTACCACACAATTAAACATTGACAAAGAGGAATGCAGACTTAAAGGCTGGGTAGGCAGTTTTCTTTTGGCGTCACTGGGCAAAAATGCCATATTAAACCGTGCAGCATATTGTAATTCAAGTGGTCTGAGAGCAGACCTCTGCTTCAGCCCCCCGTATTGCCTCTGTTTTCAGGCTTCAGAAAATATAGCCCGTGGTACTCTTCAGCCAATCACAGGTTATTTCAGAGAGATGGTGCGTTCCTATTGGCTAAGCTACAAGAGCAGATGCGCGTGCACGTCCCTTCAGACGGTGGAAACCTGATTCAGTGGAGGAAAATCCTGCAGAAAATCCTGAAACTTATGATAAATGTCCAACACCTCCTTTGCCTGCAGCGGTGTATAGTACAAAACAACATGTCCCGGTTCCACACGGAGCTTCAGGCTCAGTATGTTCGATGCCATGGCGCTCATAACGACGAGTGGCAAAGAGGCTTGATGACAAACGGTGGGGAATAACTTTTGACGGGGGACAGTGGTGTGTGTGTGTGGTGTACTAGCCTCTCTTCCCGCTGCTGGATGGCTTTGCAGCTGCCTCTGAAGCCTGGGGCGCTCTGCTCTGCAGCTGCGAAGCGCTGGAGGGGCGTCTTTGAGAAGACAAGTCGCGGCGGGAGGGACTGCGGTCTTGGTGAGGCTCACGCCATGGAGAGCGAGCCCTACGAGGGATACAGTTTCACTGGGGAACCGACTACTTCTGAGAGAGAGAAGGAAGGTTTTGCCTAGGTTGCACAGATTTTAAGAGTCTGCTAATTACTTAATTGTAGGAAAACACACCCAGATATTTAAAACGGTACAGTCTACATTTGACAGTGGTCAGCAAAAAATGTAAAAAGTACATGACTCGAAGTTGAGGAAGTAAATCTTCAAACACACTGTCTTTTGATATGCAGCTTAGATGCTGGAAGTAAAATAAAGTCTGTGTGAAAATGAGAAGGCCTCTTACATCAGTCATGATTTATGAGCCCATTGCCTCTTTTGATCAACGCGACCTTCCTTGTTACCTCTGATATGAATTCCCCCATGTAAGGCCAGGACAGGAGCTAAAGGGAAGGGCTGCTCAGCCAAGTGTGAGGGAGATGTGTATCGTTTAATTGGACAGGGCAACTACTGACCTGGGACTGAGCCAAAAGCCAACTCCAAAGGCTTTGGAGCAGATCTGTGTTCACGGTCCAGGGAGAGATAAAAGAGACAAAACAGATGGAGAGAGATAAATGACAGACAGACTGGAAGCTGATGGAGGAGGATGAAGTGAGATGTGGGAGAGGAAAAGGAAATAGAGAAGATTAAGTTGCTGTAACTTTCCAAATGCAGCGCGTCATATGTTTTTCCTCAGTGTGTTAATGAAAATGACAGGTCCCGTCACAAAACAGACCCATAAACGCATGACACACTGCGGCTGTCAGCGCAGCAGTGCCAGGAAGCAATCAAAGAGAGGGGCTTTCTCAGGAAATGCACTTGTCCTTTGATGAATCAGAGGGAGAAAAAGACGGAGAATCGTCATCTCACAGTTGCCCGGAGGTAAAGAAGGAGATGAGGCAGCTAGTAGAGCAAACACAACAGACACTCAACACAATGGAGCTCAGTGGAGGTCTTATCTGGTAGCACCTCAGAAGTGGCTCACTGTGTTGGTACTACAGTTGCCTGTAATTTCTTTTGACTCATCAATATGCAAAAATATGCTGCTGTAAAATTACTTTTTATGTATTTTCTTTTCTTTTTACATTTTATTTGTATATGCATCTATGGAAAAATGTGTGTTTCTTAGTTAGTTGTATTATTCATGCAATTTAGAATAAGTGGGGAAATATCCAATTATGCTAACCCAGCTGATGTTATTAGATTATTTAGTCGTTAGCATAATATATTTAATTTGAGGTATGTTGTGTTATTTTTGTGAAATGAAATTGTGAAATCCGCCCAGTTACATCATGATTAAACAGCATTTTATCAACTTTTCATATTTCTTTTACTCTTCACTGCAAACGGGTGGTATTGGCAAGCTAACGTTAGTGGTTGGCTGCGTTAACAGTTATACCTGGCATGTAACTGGGTGTAGACATTTAGTCACAACTAATCTCTCCATGAAAACTAGTTTGTGTGGTGCAACCTGTTTTATTAACTGATATGACTGAGTTCCCAAGGTCCTATTTTCCCCAATTCAATACTCTGTTAACACACATTAACCCTCCTATTGTGTTCGGGTCAAATTTGACCCGTTTCAAGTTAAAATATTTCATAAATATTATTCAGTTGTTTTTTTTTATTGGAACAAGGCTTCATCATTGTTACATCTGTGGCAGAATATTTAAGAGTCTGGATGGTTCTGTGGATAAAACTTTACTTACGTAAACTCTTGTTTGTTTTGGGTTTGATCCACAAAACTGCCCAAGTGAAGGCCGATTATACTGAGAGCCATACGGCAGTGCTAGGGAACAGAAAACCCCTTTGATGAGTTCCCACAATAGCCCATGTCATATTAAGCGAATACAGAGCTGGGGAACTTCTTTTTCAGGTTCACATTATTTGCTATATAGAGCTGGGGAACGTAGGTCCTTGGGGACATAGGACCTTGGGAACATAGTACCCTGGGAGAGCATGTAGAACCGGGAAACAGGACCCTAGGAACACAGGACCCTGGGAGAACATGTAGAACTGGGGAACACATGACCCTGGGAACATAGGAATGACCCCGTAAACTCCACGTAGTAAACATGTTATAATTAGTTTGAACTTAAGAAGAGTTGGTGCAACTGGATAATTATTCTAATTTGAGCTCTTACTCAGATTATTGGTGAAATTAAAAGGCTTGTAATGTAAACGCAGCAGGGGATTCAGGTTTTCTAACAAACTTTTATGTAACGGAGGTCAACAGTTGGACAGAGGTGGGTGAGTTGGGGTTCAGTCAGGCAGGCGGTCCCTCCCTCTTCGGCTGTGTGGGAATTAATAAGACACTGTTGGGGTGGGTGGGGGAATGGGCAGGGGGAATTAATGATACTTGCTGGATGGGGGGGCATTCCTGACCTTGGCTCCTGCCCACAGGGGTTCGCAGTGGTGTGGCAGCTTATTTGTGGATATTATCAATGACCTAAAGACCTCTGCTGTTTGAAATGTCAGTGTCTTTTATTTCTGTTTCCTCTCTTGTGCTCCCTTTTTCCTTCTCAAACACCTGTGCTGTAACAACTTCTATACGTCTTCACTTTTGTGTTTGTGCATTTCTGTGTATATGACGTGTAAAACGGCGGGGGAAGATTTTACCATCCGACTGACGGTGTTTGGTTCTCTCTCCCTGCCTCCAGGAAGCTGACTCAGTGCCAGGCCCTGACCTTTGTCCTGCTGCTGGTCGCTCCCGTCTGCCTGTCGTCCCCACAGAGTGTAAGTCCCACATCAACAGTCCACATCAACACAAGTCATTGCATGGCCTCAACAGAAATACCTCTGCGCAGTTGCAACACCTCTTACTGTATTGACCCTGGATTGTTTGTCAACCACAGCTCCTTCTAATGATGCAAACCTACACAGTGGGTTAATGAGTTTCCATGAGATTGTCCAAAACTGAACCAAACAGCTGCAAATAATAAGTTTCATTATCGATTAAGCTGATTATTTTCTTTCATGAATCAGTTAATTGTTTGGTATATGGAATGTCAACAAAAAAACTTTCCATGGTGACAAATGTCTTTTTTATTTGACCAAAAGTCCGAAGTCCAAAGGTATTGAGGTAACTATTATACATAACAAACTTTTTTTTGCTTAAAAAATGGCAAAAACAATGAATCGATGATTGAAATAGTTGCAGATCATTTTTTATGTGGATTGACTTATCGATTAATCGGCTAACCGTAGCAGCACTAACCCAAACAAAGCTGCATTATTTTATTTATTAATTGGGGGGGCAGAAGAACTCCCCACAAATCATCCAGACAAACAACGTATTATCGACATATTATGAAGTTGTTATGGTTAACGTGTTGGCAAACATTCAGCAACATTAGCATCCCAATCAAGTCATGTTTTTGTCTACTGATCAATCAAAATCCAACATTCACCCTCTGTATCTGCCGCCTTCGCTGCTAAATGTTCCACTTTCCTCACTAGTCTAACCTTTTTTATTTATTAACATTTAAGTTTAATGGAGGCTTAACCAATGTCTTTATTAAATAGCTTTGACTTCTTATAACATACCTCCTTTAAGTGTACTTACATACATTTCTAAGTAGTTCAGTCATACACAACAAGTCAGTCGGCAGCCAAAATGTCAGCCTTTGTGTTGTGTTGTGCAAATATACGAAGCTAATAGCTGGATGACAGTGTTTCAACAAGTGCACCATGCTGAATTTACACACAGGGCCTTGTAGTCCCAACCTGTCAGGGCCCAAGGCCTTTTCCCACAGCCGCCCCACTTTTTCCTGCCTTTATGTCTTCTTTTTGTTTTCGTTAAATGTTGTGATTAAGCTAATAGTGCAGAGAAACCCCCTGCTCTCAGGTTCCAGAGAGGAAAATCCAGCTAATTTAGATAATAAACCAATCACAGCATTAGATGTGAGCAGGTCTGCTGGTCGCTGAGGTCTGGGAGCGCGCTGATTGGATTGTTTTTGCAGCATGTTTGTCTTCTGATGGTATTTTGTCTTGGGAATGGTAACGTTGCTATAAGCCGGCATCCTCTTGGTCTCTCCACGCTCTGATTGCTGCTGCACCACCTTTTCTCCTCCGACTACAGCATACATATTTTATCACTGTTTGTCTTGTTGTCAACCTTCCCCCAGGCCCGCTGGAGTAACCAGACATAGACATAGATCGGCAGCCACTCTGTCACATCAAACACAGGAATGTAGTGGAGGGTCAACACACTTAAGATCACTTTTTCATTTGTCTGTTGTCAGTATTACGCTGGTGCCATTAACACAGAAGTAATGACACTTAGAGGAAAACAAAATGAAGTTGTTTTGGATGTTTTAGATTGCCGAAACATTTTCTGCATTCAGTCATCTTCACAGCTGCACTGGCAATGTCTCTGCTGTCCACATTTGGCGAGTCAAAGATGACAACAAGACAAATAGTCCAAATGGATCAATGAAAGGCAAAATACAAGAGTCAGAGCTGGTTGTAACCATGTTGAATGTGGATGTTTCCGTACGTACTAACAGTATCGTGAATACAAAGGCAGTGGAGTGTACACAAGCTTAGTTTTATATAGTTGTGCTAGTAGTAACTTTTCTTTGTTCTCATGGGGAAGTTTGGTTTAAGCCACGCAGACACTGCACGGATTCGGCCCTAATTGATTCAGACTAATTGATTAATCACCCAATCGTTACCTGAACAGGAGAACTGGACTGAATTAAGAGTCATTTTTAAGATAGTAAGTCTGAGCTGATGTCTATGTATTTTGTACATAATGGGATTCATTTGTTTGTAAATGTGGTCTCTGTCTTCACCAGTTGCCCTCTTCACCTTCAAGGTGGAAAGTTTTTCCAGTTTGTCTGTCAGCTCCAGACTGTCTCTACAGACTGGGAGAGCTGGTCTGCTGACAGACGCGAGGCCTGATGGGAAAGTCAGACAACGTCACTCTCAATGAATCTGTTCACCTGCATGTTGGTTTGTACCGTCTGGGGACTCTGACTCTTTACCTTCAAGTCCTTCTGTCTCTCTTACTGTATCCAGTTTGCTGTTTTTTCTGCTCATGTTAATGAGGGGTGGGGGCGTAGGGGTGCATTGTAAAGGTCAAAGGTCACTTTCATTAATCTAGAATGTCAGCCTACCCCATCTCCAACTGTTATCAACGCTAATTTGGCCGGCGGTAACACTAATGAGGCCAACCTCAGATGACCCTGCCATGGAAAATGATGGCGAGTCGTAGCACAGGTCGCTCTCAGCTGAGTGTGTGTGTGTGTGCGTGTGTGTGTGTGCACGCATGAATGATGCCTGACCAATTCTGTTCCATGAGTCACAAAGTCAAAGTGCCTCAGTCAGTCTCGGTTTTGTTCCTCTTGCTGTAACTACAGAAACACAACATGAATGTCGGCGCCGTCAGCTGCAGTTTATTAGTTTTGAGGTTTTGGATGTGGGAGATGTATCACAGACATTTATGGATATCAGCAGTCAAAAGCACTGTTGTCATATTATACTATTGTTTCCATTCAAGTCAGTTAATGTCTCTGAATTACTAGCATTTGGATTTGTTGAAGAACAAGTTGGGAAACTTAGTTACTAATTAAATTAAATAGAATAATTTAAGCTTCATTGAGCACTTCATGGTGGTCACTGATCCTTGATGAAAATTTGATGCTTTTTTGTCTCTAAAGCCATTCCACTGTCAATTAAAGCCCACAGCAGAATGTGGTGTTTGCTAATTAAGAAACAGACAGGAATGGTTGTGTTGGATGAATCTTAACTCATATTGGTTTGAACGTCCGGTGTGAACGCATCAGTAACTGCTCATTTTATTCATGATTTAGTTTTTGTTTTTTATAACCTCTGGAGGACCTCAGTAGACTTCATATGTTGAGGAGGGTGACGGTGAGATCAGTTGGGAGCCAGGATGGTGGAGGGAAACCAAACAGCTAAAACATGTCGCTTGTACACCCGCATGGATTTTCAGTAGCAGGATTGGTACAATTGTATGTTTCTGTTTTATTTGCAGGATCATATTGTGTTCAGATCACAGCTCACTGTATGTAAAGATGGATGACAGGTCTCCACTTCCTCCTACTGTACAAAAATGAAGCCAAAATATCCCAGATAAGGTCGCTGCCATCTTGCCCTGGTGACATCATTTGGAGCCAGAGTCTGTGCAGTAGTGATCGAGGTCCCACCCATACACCAGCCCGAACCAATCACAAGCACACCACAAGTTGTCAATCATGAGGTCACACCCCCTTTTTATAGCATCAAATAACTAATTACAACCAAACTGATCAGAAAAACGAACACTTGAACAAACATCAGCGTGATAAGAACTACCTAAAATGACAGAAACTATCTTTGGGAACATTTTATTTGACTTGTACTTTGATTTTTCAGGGGGCGGGGCTTATGACCTATACTGCAGCCAGCCACCAGGGGGCGATCCAGATGTTTTGGCTTCACTTTTGTGGAGCTGTCATGGCGTCCCTCTTTATATACAGTTTATGGTTCAGTTAGAAAATTCCTTGTAAAATTCCATCGTACATTTTCCAAACCAAAGAGACGGTGACTCAGAATCTGATTTGAGAACTGCATCTATAGACGTCTGATGATGTCTACTGCTGTCTTCAACAAAACACTGAATTGAAGTGAATGGGGGGAAAAACCCTCGCGGGGGGCTGGAGCCAATCCCAGCTGACATAGGGCGAGAGGCGGGGTACACCCAGGACTGGTCGCCAGTCAATCACAGGACTGACACATAGAGACAGACAAACATTCACACTCACAGTCATACCTACGGACAATTTAGAATCACCAATTAACCTAACTTGCATGTCTTTGGATGGTGGGAGGAAGCCGGAGTGCCCAGAGAGAACCCACGCGGACACGGGGAGAACATGCAAACTCCACACAGAAGGCCCCCAGCCTCATCCCTAAGAGGATAAGCGGTATAGAAAATGGATGGATGGGAAAAACCCTATCATACAGTATGAAAGCCAGTTCCTTTTTTTGATGAGACGTTAGTGTCATTATTTGATTTAGATTCTTCTAATATGTCTGCTGGTCGCAGTTTTAAAAATAATTTGAAAAGTATGTTTTGGGGCCTGTTTGCTTGATTGACAGGTGTGTCAGCCACTGTGGTTGCTGCTTCCTTTTCCCATTTAAGCCCCCCCCCCCATATATTATATTTATCTTTGTCACTCATGGTAGTATGTGACTTTAGTTTCATCTGTCTGTTCTATTGCTAAAATGCTTAATTGATTAATCGATTAGTGGATTGACAGAACATTTTTAAGATTGTTTATAATAATAATTTACCCAGAAAAGAAAATGCAAACATTCTCTAGTTCCAGCTTTTTTTTTCGCTGCTTTTTTTATTTGGACAGTTTGGATTAAAATAAATCTGTCATACAACAAAGAGAAATTTTTCATTTTTTTCACTATTTTCATTTCACAGACTCAACAAATAATCAGATAATTGGGGTAAAAATTGAGAGATTCTCATTAATGAAAAGTCTTTGATTGTCCTCACAATAAATCAAGTGCAAAACATCCTGCTTACACAACACTTCTGCTTTACAGTATCTGATTACGCAGTGGAGAATCCTGCTGCATACATTTGCATATTAATGAGGAAAGTGGCGGCAAACGAGGACGAGCGCTTTAAGTTGTGTTTTGTACGTGTTCTCATTCACGTCTGGCCTGAGTGGTAATTCTCGTCTTGCACAACAGATAACTCCGGATGACTTTGACTTCAGCCCTTCCCGACAGAGAGGCAACTGAAGCAGTTGTTGAATGTGTGTGTGAAGAGTTAAAAGTGTGTGTGAGCCAGCTCCTGTATGAGAAACCGGTGGGAACGCTGCCAGTTTCAGTCCTCCTCCGGGGCAAAAACTCTGGAATGTGTTCGAGGAGCGCCATTGAGATTTCTCTAATCACTTTTATTGTTTGGCTCTGATGATCCTGATCCACCAGGCTCACACGGTTGTTTTTTTATAATTTTTTTTTTTCACTGTATACCACTTACGCTTTGAATAGCTTTATCTGCCTGTTGGATTCTTGGCTATAAATAACGTGGGTTTTGTTAGGCATCACACATAACTCCCCCCAACACACTTTTTCCCTTCTACAAATGATATCCCATCATTCTGCCAACACTGTTGTCTCTCTGTTTTCCTAACACACACACACACACACACACACACACACACACACACACACACACACACACACACACACAGGCATTGTGAGCTGCTGACAGTTGCCAGTTGCCACCTGACAGCTTTGAACACACAGGCCAACACTGCAGAGTGACGCTGCAGAGTGATAACAGCAGAGAGTCATGTTGTCCCTGCAGTGTTTAGTGTTTGCTGTCTCAGGAGCTCCACAGTGGGAGTTATGTTGTGTCCAAGATACACAATATAAACAACAGAAAGAAGCTCAGCAGTGCAGGGTAGAAACTGATCAGTGTGACCTCTAAAAGTATTGAAAAGTGTTGCTATTGCGAACACTGTATCAAGGGGCAAACGCCAAGAAGATTTTACATTTATCAGGAATTGTTGTTGCTCATTTGAAAAGTGTTTACATCGCAGAACAAGTCAGTCAGCCAGTTTTATATGCATCAGTGAGCTGTATACAGATGTTTTTCTTTGCTTTACATTTGTGCAACAAGAAATTAAACGATATGGTTTAAAGCAGCAGTGCGGAACTTTTGTCTCCCCCTTCTGTCAGTGAGAGTAATTACACAAACACTGACATCTGCCTACAGGGGAGCTCGCTCACATTTCCATTATTTAGGTAGAGTAAATGTAACAACTACAGATCCTACTCCAAACATTTTACAAAGACCAGCCTGTGCAAGAGCAGTAAGGCCACATCCTGTCTGCCCTCAGTCCCAGAGAAATATCTGAAGTCTACGTGAATCATGTGACCATCAAGCGTTTTGAATTTCTGTCGATGTGACTCTCTCTCTACATGGCTCTGGTTTTACTACCGGTGCTCCAGCTCGGGAACGTTGCCACACACACCAGATTTAAAAACTCTGGTGTACTGCGACATACAGAGAGATTTACCTGGAGGTGATCAGCTGAATCAGCACTGTGTGAACTTGTCTGGCAACGGCTTGAATGTAACGGACGTTCATTTATATGTAAAAGTCCTGCACTCCAGCTTTAAATAAATAAGATTAATACAGTTCTAATTTCCAAAAAATATACCCATCAAGAAGAACTAACATTTTGAAGTAGAATTACCAAGAGAAAGTAACTGAAATACTCTAATGGATTATCTACAAGTTGTAGAGGTGCTTTAAAATGCAGTTCCACTAATGGCCAAAATTTCACTTCAGATACAAAGTAAAAAACAATAATTTGTCACAACAGGTAATACCACAATTTCTACTGTGTGTCTAGGTGACAATTTTGAAAAGTATTGTTCCACTAAGAAGATATTAAGGCTTAGAGAGAGGTGTAAGTTTGTTGATTGACAGGTGTCTCAGCCTGTCCCACTCTCTTCCTCTGTGACACTGTGTTTGTGTGAAATCAATGTTAAAGTCTCTCTCTCTGTCATTTGTGTCTCAGTCCTGGATTTCCGCCTGGGGTCCCTCCGGTGAGGCCTCATCGGGGCGTCTGGCACGCACCCGACGGCAGCTGCACTTCTGGAATGAGTGGGCGACGTGGAGCGGCTGGTCTGTCTGCTCACGGAGCTGTGGGAGCGGAGCCTCAGTGAGGACACGCACCTGCATCACCAGGTAAACAGCCACGGCCTGCAGGGCAACACAGCTCGGTAAACAGAAGACATAATGCATTTCAAGTAGGTTCCCAACTATCTTTAGGCATGCAAGTTAAATGCAACTTAAAGCCTTGATGTGTTTCTGAATTGTGTTTTCTGAGAAATGCATTTTAAATAATATCTTTTTGATAATAAAAAAATAATAAAGATAATATTTTTATATATTTAATGCTTTGCTAAAACATTTCAAACGTATTTGATTTTATTTGCCAATAAAATATTCTGTACAGATTTTAAGATCAGCTTAAGGCTCAGTGATTTCCACCACAAAACACTTAAACAAAACACAAAAAAGTATCAGATGTATTTGAACTTATTGTCACCCAGATTTTATGTCTCAGTGAACCCAAAAGTTGAATTAGACCATATTGCAATGATAAACTACATTTACATGTATTCATTTTGTTGTCTTCACACAGCTATTGAGTGGTTCCAAACAATAGTTTTAAAATCAAAAGTTCACATATTTTTTTAATAATGCAAACAAGTACTGATAAAATCCCATTTTAATAAAAATAATGAGGCCAATTAAACTGTAATTATTAATTATAAAGATTATTTTTGTTGAACTAGACGTTACAGCAGCCTGCACTCTCACTACATTGTTTCCAGTTGATAATAAAACGCCTTGTTTGCCATACTTACTCCCATAAATCTCTTTTTTTCTGTGTTCCAGGAACCCAGTGGGTGGACCGTGTGCAGGAGATCCCAGACAGTACAAGATCTGCAACACCAAGGTCATTAAAGCATAAAGGTTTTCATGCTACATGAAAAACCGACTTTCAATGCAAACATTTTAGAACAATGGCTGATGTTTGCTCTAGAAGTTGGTCATATAGGTGTGTTCAGGGTTAGGTGGAGCAGCCGAGGGCTTTCAGGGTGTGATCTGGAATATCACTGACATATTAACCCGTGTCTTCACAGACACTGCCTCGCACTGAACACTGATATAACACAGTCAAAGTGCTGCAGTCAGGTATCAGACCTGCTATTGTGAAACGTGCTGTGAGGTCAGTGCTGTGTGTCAGTCATGTTGGAGTGTGTGTGTGTGTGGCCCATATTGATTAAAGGAAAAACACACAGATGGGATGCAGCGTGTTTAAGCATGCTTGAATGTATGTGCATGTGGCAGTTTGGACGGTGTGATTAGCTCAGAGCTTAATACCCGTTCACACTGTGACACATGGGGACTCACCACAAGGTATTCATTTACGTATTTTAGACTTGGTTTCAGGGTTAAGATCAGGATTATGACAGGGTTATGGTTTGGGTAAGAGTTGGGGTCAGGCATGAAGTTGTTATGGTTGAGTTTGAGATCAACGTTTAGTGTTCTTACAATGCAATACAATGTCTTCACTGTGTGTGTGTGTGTGTGTGTGTGTGTGTGTGTGCGCGCGTGTGTGTGTGCGTGCGCAGGAGTGCCCCCCCAGCTCGGAGGACTTCAGAGAGATGCAGTGTGCTGCCTACAATGACAGACCGCTAGTGGCTGGAAACTCCTTCAGATGGACCACCTTTCATGGAGGTCAGTGAGACAATTCGCTGTTCAGCTGCTCAGGACTTCTTGTTTGGAGTTAGGAGGTTTTCACAACTGTGGTATAATGTAGATACACAGGCATTTGTTGCATTACAAAGTGGTTCATTCTTACCATTTTACTGGCAGTTGATAGATATGGACAAATATAGTCGTGTAAAAGAAAAAGGAGTGTAACTAAGTCAACTGTGGTTGCGTCTTGACGACCAACCAAAATCTTAAGACTTTAAATTAAGTGCCGTCAGATCAATTCAAGAGTTAAATTAAAATAAACCAAACTATCTAGAACTACATGTATAAACATAATGGAGCGACGCTTGCGAGCTAGTTCAGGCAGTCAACTCGAGCTGCACGTGACTTACCTCACTCTCCACAACCATCCACCAAACACACCCTCCCAGTTTGGCGGTCTATTTAAGCTGCAAAATTTCCCATCTCTCCCTCTGCCTGTCAATGCCACTGCTGCCCTGCATCAGTATTACTGCCTGGTGTGTCGGCCCCACCACCACCCCAGCATCCACCTGCAGGCTCCAGCTGTGGGGTTTAAGATTAGCTCATCACTTCCCAATATGTCATGTAAACATATCAGCAGGGAGTGACAAGGTCGGAGCCTGGACGCCAAACTCTAACTATGTTCTGCTGCTGTAATAAACATTTCAAACGTTTGTCTGACTGAAACTGTTATTATTGAATTTTTAACTATAAATTCATCAGGGGTTGAGGTTTTTCTATCACATACTTGTGTAATTTTATTTTACAATAGCGATACAGTAAATTTCCTGGGAATTCAATTTAGTAACTACTTATAGATCAAATATCCAGATGAGCTGTTTTTAGCTAATCCAGTGAATACCTGAAAAAATCAGGGCACTTCATAAAATCCTTTTTTTCATCTTTGCTCACAACGGCCCAATACAGACAGATTGTAAGAGAAATGTTTTGTGTAGTTACAAGAATTACAAAATGTTGATGTAATTGTGTTGATCTAATCAAGTGCTTAATTTAATCAACACAGGTTTGTATGCGCTAATATTATTCAAAGGACATGGAGAATTTTGCCTAGAAATTATGTTGACTTTTACGTTTTTAGACACACACACACACACACACACACACAAACACAAACATTAGTGCTCTCATCTTGTCAGCCATAAGCCACAGACCTTCAGTCAACCCATCAACCAAGTAAGTGGACATAAATAACAAGACAGTGATTTAGAAAGTCCTAATGCATCCTTGATGCATCCTTGAACCATGACAGAGATATTAAAGGGTTGTCTACCTCAGTAGAAATGGTGTATTAAAATCCCTGCTGACTGATGACATCTATATTTTATCATATTGTCTAACCTTAAAATTAATCTTGAAAAATGTGAAGCTTTGTCAGGTTTACAAAGTCTTTTTTTTAATTGTATTTTTATTTGAGTTTTAACATAATTAGTTTACAAAATTGAATATCAAGCCTCAAGTCACCTAATACACTCCAAAACAGGTGGACAGCAAGGTTAACAGTAGAGAGACACATGGTGATTTCCAGACTACAGAGTTTGTGGGTCTGCGTGGAAGTTAACGTCACTCCATCATTTTGGGAGGGTGTTTCTTTCTTCTTGCCCCCCATGTGTAACTTTAGTTACTGTGTTGTTGGCAGTCATGTGGTAAACTTTCCATGCTGCCATGGCTCTCATGTCCACTGTGAGACCTGCTGGGTGTTTAATCCACACGGGGTTATGAGTTTTCTCCATGACATCTGCTCCCTCTCCTCTCCGCTCTCTCCTGCCTGTTTCTGTGTCCCTCACCTCCCTCCCTGACCTTCTGCTTCACCTATTTTCCCATAATAAACTAATGAGCCACTGACTGAAGCTCTTCCCTGCCAGGCTCTAACCCCTGTGAACTGAGCTGCCTGGCCTTGGGTCACAACTTCTACTACAACTTTGGCCGTGTGCTCGATGGCACAGCCTGCGACAAGAAGCCCGGAGCGGTGTGTGTCAACGGACGCTGCCTGGTGAGTGGCAACAATACTGTGTGTGTGTGTGGTGTTTTCTTTACATACAGTATTCATGCATTTAGTATTCAGCTTATAATAACTTTTAACAGTTAAAGCTTCATTAAGTGATTTTCGGCCACTAGCTCCAGAACTCCACAACACACTGTCCTGACATATTGTTACTATTCCCTAGAGTTGTTATATCTAATGTATTAGCAAACAACATGTTTTCGTCTAATTAATGAATTTAAGTCCAATATTCAGCTCTGTTTGACCTCCACCAACTCCTGAGAAAGATATCTGTCTCTTTAGCTGCTAAATGCTCCGCTATATTTTTACCAGCTAGACGCTAATTTTGTCTGTTTGCTGTTTGGGGGTCGGCAGGTAGTGTGCAGGTAGTGTAGAGCTTGTCTGCTGGAAACAAGGTTGATGAGAGCGGTGAGAGGGAACCATACAGTACGTTTACTATAGAACCAAAACAAGGAACTAAAATAGACCAAAAAGCTCCGTAGAGCTGCAGAGTCGGTTGATACATTTTTGTTGGTTTGTCACTGCAAAACTAAGTCTTTTGATTCAATGTTCATTTAAGAAATGTGCATTAATGCAGCTTTAAAAGGCCTAATGTGCCACAGTTTTTCATACCATTTGATGAATGTACCATCTTGGTTCACACAGCTGTTAACCTTAAAAAACCTAAATCTATAGCGATGGTCTAAATGCTGTGTATAGTAGTAGGTACTGGTACAAGTCTGGGTATCAAAGCTCGACACTTTGCTGGTAGCAGCCGAAATGTGTTCGTACCACCAACAGCCAAGTACTAAAAGTTGGCACTGAAAAATGTCTGCTCAGATTCATCTTGTTTACTTATTCTTTAGTCAGATAGTTCATGATTTAAATCAAAATTTGGACAGTTTTAGATAATTTTATATCGGCAGAATTCTTCTATGGCTGCAGCATTTAACATGTGACTTCTTTTGTTGCATGAAAAAATGCTTTTGTAGAAAAACACATTTATATTTCCCAACGTAAAGTAGAGAAAAAAAGTATAATTTGGAGTCGGCGTTTTTCCGCACTGAATTCCCATTTCAAAGTTTTATTTTAAGGATAATCTTAATGCTCTTTAACCTATAAACACAGGAGTCTGCTGGATAATTTAACGGTACTATAGGTTAATTTTATGGCCATCAATTCTTTTTCAAACTTTAGCTTCTGCTCACTGTTAGCAGCACAGACAACCAAATTTTAAGCTCTGTGATTGGAGGTTTCTTACCAAAAATAACCAAAGGGCTTTTTGGAGCCATAGTTGACTTCTTTCATGTACAAAGGCTTGTAAGTTTTTTCTTTTTTAATCAATGAACCAGATATTTTCTGGTTGTTCATCTGTTGTGCTGATGATTGAACCAGAAGAGGTTCATGTCCATCCAAGCCTTGGAAGTGCTCCAACTGTCAGGCTGCTAACATTGTCTATGAGAAAATGAATGGGACTTTTACCTCCAGAACCCTGGACGCCTGAAATAACTCCTCCGACATCTATTTCAAAATGAGGCTGGATTAAGCGAAGGTTTCTCCCTCTCTCTCCTCTCTTCATTCCCACCCTGTTGTGGTATAAGTGATGTTGACCACTCTGACTGGAGCTCTCTGGAGAAGTGAACTCCATGCTGTGCGTTAGGACCAGAGTGCACTCATCAGTGTGGACTGCAGCCTTCAGTTAGCATTACAGCTCTGCTCAGCACACAGTCCAGAGTCCTGCTCCCACACCCAGCCTGTCCCCTGCTCACCCCTCTCACCCTCACACAGATGGAGATGCTTGGAAATGAACTTGTATCCCTCAGGTCCTGCAGCTCATGCAGATTAAAAGCATACACACGTAATACTCGGTAGACACATCTGCACAGCTGCTGCATGTACACACACAGGCAAAGTTATTTTTACACCACTGACAAAGGATTAACGTGTGTCTATGTTTACATATGTCTGTGTGTGTGTGTGTGTGTGTACATGCTAATGTGTAGCATGTGGTGTAAATAAGTGGATTTATGGACCGTTGACTTGACTGGCAGAGGTCAGAACAGCACAGGGCCTGAAACAGGAAGCAGATGCAGCGTGCAGCTGGTGTGGAGGGCTGCAGGTCAAAAATTGAGATCAGACTGCAGAACACATGGCTGGTTCTGACGCAGCACGTGTGTGTGTGTAGCGTATGTGGAATTAATTAAGTAATTTTCCTGTGTCAATAAGTGTTTTTTATTTGCAATCAAGGCAATTATCTAATTATCTAATTCTATTTTCTGACAATCTATAAAATTGTTTTTCCAGCCAACAGTCCAAAATCCAAATATGGTTTTGGTTTTATGCTGATGTTTAGCAGAGATAATGTTTACCAGTTTTACCATCTTAATTTAGCCTGTTAGCATGCTAACATTTTCTATTTAGCACTAAACACTAAGTAAAGCTGAGGATGAAGGCAATATGATGAGTTTTGCAGGTATTTGGTCATAAACAAAAGAACTGGACAATTCAGCCACACTCAAACCCTCACAGAGAAGCTGAAACCAGACAATGTTTTGCATTTTTGCTTGATTGATAAATTTGATCCAAATTGTTGTCAGTTAATATTCTGTTGATTGAATTGCTTCAGTACTAGGCCAATCACATACCAAAAGTGAAAACAGCTGCTCAAAACCAACAAAACAAACTGATCAGTTAGTTAGTAGAAGTTTATTTCTACACTCTCAAAGTTACATTAACACGGATGAGTTTTCTTGAGTGTTTTCTGGTGTTCTGCAGGACCATGGTGGCTCCCTCAGCGGGGCCCTCGTGCACTCTGCTACTCTGTCACCGAGGATTCATTTCCTGTTGTGCACACACAGATGCTTGGAGTGTTTTTGTGTTTTTAAGGGGCTTAGGGGGCTGATTATAGGTCCCTAGATTGTTGCTCTCTTGCCTGGGAACCTCCCCCTTGATTGGTTTGCTCTGCAGGAGATGAAGTGCGGAGAAGAAAGCGTCCACTGTAAGATTCTCCACACACCATAAACCATCCAGCTCATCCTCCGTGCTCTGTGCTTTGGCATTTTAATGTTTACAGAGACAACTGTCCGACCCGTCCTCCTCTCATGAGGCCCTGAGTTGCCGTTTTTTTCCCCCAAAGTAAATGTTTGTAAGACGGAGAAAATGGCACAGAGAAGCAAATAAGAGAAGGAGAGAGAGTGGATTGAGTTGAGTTATGGAAGAAGGTTTAAGGTGACTGTACAGCAGAGACAAAGCAAAAAGAGGTTAGAAGTTGCCAGGGCTCTCAGCAGAAAATGTGTGAAGTTGGGAGTCCGGCTTATCAACACGCTGTCAGAGAAACAGCAGAGACATCCAACCAGATCAAACTGTTGTTTCCTAAGCGTTTGTTTGCGTGTCATACAGAAGCCCGGCTGTGACTCCATCTTGGGTTCGAAGCAGCAGGAAGACGCCTGCATGGTGTGTGGAGGACACAACACCACCTGTCTGCACCACAAGAGCGTGTACCAGAGCAACGGTCTGGAGGCAGGTAGGATACACACACACACACACACACACACACACACACTCTCACACACACACACACACACAAACAATCATCATATTATGTCCACGAGGAATCAATTGCAGCAGTTTCAGACCGACACAATCTAATTCCAGGCCGTCCTCGTGTTTTCCCTCCCAAGGGTTATTAGTCAATCAAGTTTAGTCAAGGGGTTATTGTTCTCTGATAAAGTGAACATTAACCACGGCAACAAACAAAACCTGTTGGCTGCCTTCCAGGAAGAAATTCAGCTAACAACAGGCCCTCCGAAATTACAGTCGTTAAGATTTCAGGAAAGAGGAGGAAGAACACAGAGTTCTCCAGGCTCAAAGTCAAGGCTCCAAATGACACTCTGGCTCAATGCCACCAAAACATTTCCTACCTTCATACCTGCAGTTCAGAGGCCAACAGGGTCTGACTGTTCACAATAAACATGTTGGGAGGAGGGAGGTTTGTCCACATATCCCCTAAGAAAAAGGAAGAAAACTATTAAAAGAAGATGGAATATGAAGGCAGTATACCTGTAGATAAATGAACAACTTGAATTACAGGTTACCAAATATAATAGTCCAATAAACAAGCTGCTTCTGAGTCCATGTGACTTTCAGTTTGCTTAGACTAAAGCAAACCAAGCACAAAAATGCCACAAATTAAACATTTGCTCTATTATTCAGACCAAAGAAAATGAACTGCTTTATGTTCAGTTTGTAGAGGCAAACATTCAAAAAATGACACTCTCTACAAGGATGAGACAATGTTGTAGATGTTGCTGCAGTATGCCTCGTGAGATAGAAAAAAATAACATTAAACGGTCTTGAAACTTGCATTTACCGTTCAGACACTTCTGCCAAGGAATTGATCATTATATGAAATGGTTCTACTGTTAGATTTGGAGGAAGCGGCTCTTCTCTTAGAGGCAGACCTGCAAACTTGTCACCAATTGTGAAACCATCGGCATGAGGTGGTAAATGTTAAGTTATCTCTCTCTCCCCTCCACCTGGGTAAATTACAGACACACCTGTTGAAAAAAGAGAAATGTTTGCGTCATGCAAATGAGCACAAAATTTCCATATAAACTCCGTAGAGGTTTGCCGTAAAACGGTGAAAGAAAGTGATGCAGTGGTGCGCCAGAAAGTTTAGTCTTTACCTGCTGTGCATAAATGTCTGTGTCATTATTGTAGTTCCCTTGCCTCCAAGACTACATATACAAACAGAGACAAAGTGCTGCTTGGCATAAAGTCACGTGAACTGTTAGAGAAAGTCGTAGGTTGCTTATTTACACAGTGTTTGCTAACCAGCAAGCTACTTGCTAGCTTGTAAAGTGTTGAAATGCCCACAGAAACAAGTGGCAGAGAAGAAGTGGTGGAGGTGATGTTGTGGGATTCTTTTGTTAACTTTCCATTTTCCCTTCCATTCATGTAAAATCCCACAAACCACAGACTTTATGACGTGCGTCAAATCTCTAGAGACTGAAACTGAAGCTAAGTTAGGACAAGTGAGGAGAGATCCTATGCAGAAACCTGAACATTGTCAACATCATATATTAAACATTTAAAAATGTTCTGGTCTTCAGGTCAACACGGTAAATAATCACTCAGATTGTGATGGGGTGAAGAATGTGACGGACCGGGATAGAACAATGTTGGCAGTGATGTAGAAGAGAAAGAAAATTGAATTAGCTGTGATTAAGATGGGGCAAAAATGTCATTTAGATCCTGTGTTGCCCTCTGCTGAGAACTGGGTTACAGCTCCACATCATGGAGACACGCACAAACAGAAAGTACCCAACACCTCTGGCATGCGACACACACACAGTTCTGTGTGTAGGCAGAGCAGAGTGCCGGCCATAACGGCTCAGACTGAGCAAGAAGAAAACAGGCTGATAATGGTTGCTTTGTTTGTGCAACTCAACAACCTTGGGAGGTTTTCTCTCCTCCTGCAGCTGCGTTTCCCAGCGGAGGGAGAACTGATGGAGGGCTCGAGCTCATCGCTGCCTGTCTGTAACTCTGACATTTCCTCAGTCACAGCACTACGTCTTCATATAGCTGAAGCCCTGCAGATGAACCTTGTGCATAGTTTCTCTCTGAAATGGGTAAGCAGGGGCAACCAAAGTTA
Source organism: Macquaria australasica (assembly GCA_005408345.1). NCBI lineage: Eukaryota > Metazoa > Chordata > Actinopteri > Centrarchiformes > Percichthyidae > Macquaria > Macquaria australasica. The sequence continues at coordinate 520,895 of SEMN01000324.1, forward strand.
CGCGCTCTTCTTTAGACGCCGTAATGAATGGAGTTGATCCTGCAGCTACTTTTTCGCTGCAGAGCTGTCCCAGCCTCTTTTTGTTTCGGCTCAGAAGTGAAATATCACTCTGTAATGAATGGTTGTGGTTTCAGCTCATTCATAAATTGCCTCTTTTTGTGCTCGTAATCCGATCCTGTGAATCGTTAATCTCAGTTAATCATTACTGACATCGTCGATTTTGAATTGTTTTATAATGACAGACGATCAAGACTTGTAATACGACCCACAACCTGCCAGTGTTTGGCAAGATCTTTTCAAGAGAACATAAATAATCTGATTACTAATCCAGATTATTTGTGAGTTACTGATTACCTAACCCTGAATATGAAGTGCACAGTACAAACTGAAGGCCTACAGTAATCTATTTCGTTTAAAGTGGCTGCACTTCTCAAACCACTGAACTGTAATAATGGTACAGTAAAATGTTTAGAGACGTGCAGCTGTTGTTGGAATGTGTCCACAATATTTCAAAGATCATTCATTAATGTGTAGGAGTTGTTTTTTTTAAGAATTTATTATTAAATAAATGAAATACTCCATGTTTTGCAGGTTGTGCTGACGTTTCACATCTCAATGAGCAGACCTGTATATTTAGTGGCTTTACACAATTTTAAAAGTCAACCTAAATAACTTAAATGGTGTTTCTTCAGAGGCGACAATGAGCCTATAGTAACCACCTCAGGTGATGCCATATTTAGTGATGTTTAGATTGTGCAAAATCATAAGCACCAAACGAAGATGTTGATGATGTTGAGGTTTGCATATAATTACACAGTCTGTAATTATATGCAAACCATGTGGACACCAATCGTAGATTAGAGCTTTGAAGGAAAATTACAGTATTTTGCAACCTTGGTCGTATTTTTGTAGTTTTGGTTAATTTACATACTTATAAGTTGGCATATCATTGCGGTAATCACTGTCATTATAGAGGTATCATACATGAACGCTCGGCTGGAGTCCAATCTAATCAAGAACATACAAGACCAGTGATTTAGTGTTGCAAGAGACAGAGTTTTAAAAAGAACGGTCAGTATCGATGCAGCAAAGGCCAAGATATCTTGACTTTTGGTCCCTAGAAGGGGGCAAGCTCCACAAAAACCCTGGATCCTACAATTCCCATTATGCAACTTGTTGGCGTCTTTCTTTACAGAATGCCTACGCAGCCTGCATCGCAAAAGCAGCACGTTAGCAGAGCAGCAGCTTCAGTCCATTTGTCACACGTTTGTGTCTACACAGGATGCGTTCAGGCACAGTACTGAGTGTAGGTCATCTGCATTTTGGCAGCGCTAGAGCAAAACACCCAATTACTGTAGTCACACGCGCAAAAGGGATGAAAATGGACTGGAAGCATAAAAATACACTTCATGTCACATTTACGCGTGTATATAGCATGAGTGAAACGGGAACCATTTAGCTTTTTTGTATGTTCATCAAACACACATGAGACAGACGACTGAAAAAAAACGTCTGAAAGAAGTTTTTTTATTTTGGACTGTATATATAACTTTTTCACCTCTAAGTTGCTTTAGGTCACATCCCAGCATCCCAGTGTAAACAAAACACTGGGACACATCCAGTCAACCTGCAGGTTGAACCTAGAGCCGTCTCTGCAATGCAACAGATAGTCTTAACGGATTATCTATACTGACGTTAAATGTTTCAAATAACGTGCTGCCATCTGAGGCTTTTCTCTTATTGGCCTCACTTTACTTTGTTGTAAAGCTGTTTTCAGTGCAGCACGTGTGTCCCAGATTGTAAAACATTTACTTTTCCTTTAATCATGTGAAGCAGTTAAAAAAAAGGGGACACTAACATTAAAACCAAGCCTCTAACTGAGTGTCTCTGTCTGCCAGGCGGACCTTTCGGATACAACGAAGTGGCCATGATACCAGCTGGAGCCACTCACATCCGAGTCACTGATAACAGCAGGAATTATCTAGGTAAGATTCAGCCTGTCACACACACACAGGACACCTGGCCTGCTGTGTATATCAGTTTCAGCTTTCTGCAGAAGACCCACTTTGCGTCACTGGCTCCATGGCTGCAGTGTAAATCAGGCACTTTAAATTAATTCCTAGACTTGCTATTACTTCCTCTCCCCAGATACAGGAGGGGCTCAGCAGTCCCATCTGGTCTCTGTTTTCCAGGCAACATAATAACCAAGGGCATCTATTCTCATCCTTGTTTATGAGACTAAAATAAAACAGGACCCGAAATGGTACACTGTGGTCTTGAAGGGACGCTCGTAAAGGCTTTATCTGACCAATGGGGCAAGGCAGGTGAAGGTACTTGTTTCTGTTTCATGTCATGGAAAATCTGTCTCCCTGCACTGAGGAGAGACAGCTGCAATGTGTAGCCCATAGACTGTACAGTCTATGGTGTAGCCAGCTGACATATTTCTGTTTACTTCAACATGGAGAGCTAAATGTTGGCATTTAGAAATATTTGACTCTCCCTTCCTTCCTTCCTTCACGTTACCTTCTGCCCATCATCCAGCGCTCCAGAACGGTCGCTCCCAGTTTGTGATCAACGGAAACTGGAAGATCAGCATTCCAGGCGAGTACAATGTAGCCGGGACGAAGCTGCTGTACCGGCGCTCTGCAGACACCTGGGAGAGCTTCGAGGTACCAGGACCCACCCAGGAAGACCTCCATCTAATGGTGAGAGTTCCAAGATACTGGACCGGGACAGTTTGGTCATCATCTGGTCTCAGGAGCTGGAAATCTCTCAATATTTAACAGCTTTTTGTTGATTTTGCCGTCATTGTAAAGCCATGGTAAAGTTTTGCCTGTTTGCACGCAAAATATCTGTATTTTTATATTAAAACCAGGCCTACTTTACTGAGGCCATTCTGGTAAGTGTGTTTTGTCACAATCAACCAGTATGATGCCATTGAGCCAGGCCGGCACCAAAACCAAGGTAAATGCATTCTGCTTTCCTACATTGTGCAATATACTGTTAAACTGAAGTTATTTGGTTAAGCATTTCACAGGGTAAGGAAAACATCAGGTTTGAATAAATAATTGATTGTTTCCATTCAGGCCGTGTGCAGGTATTTCGCAAACAGACCAGGCTCAGCTACCAAGCAGCTGTTAACTATTGCCTCCTCCTGAGATACTGTAAGAGCACGAGTCTGCTGTTGCAAGTTCTGTAAAACACTGATGGTGGTTGTAAGCATCCTGTTTGTTTCATTTGACGACTCCTACAGAGCGAGTATGAATACAACAGCACTCACGACTTCTTCCTGGGGGGACTGGTGCTCGGGTTGATTGACTCTTAATTTGTCCTAGAACTTTTGTAACCCTAAATCCAAATCCTAGGGGTTAATCCAAATCTTTAGGGTTAAGACGACCTTTACCTCAGGCTTTTATGGCACAGGGAAAGCAGTTAATGTGTCATCCATTTAGTTGCCATGCCTTTAGGATTAGGGGTAGGTTGTAACCCTAACCCTAACCCTTAGGATTACAAGGGTACAGGGACAAATTATAGGCAATGGACACCTGGACCCGTCCTCCCGAAAACCTCTGTAGAGCACAGAGAAAATAGATGAGATTCAAAGCAAATTCTCGACTTGGAAACAGTAGTTGATAAAACAACGACACCACAAGAGTCATTATATATATGATAGAGGTATCAGGGCCGATCCAGGCATATTTTAATGAATCGGTAACGGCTAAAATCAACCCAATCAAATGCCAATCATTTCTTTGCTGTAATGTTCTGTGTTTTGTCCACCTCAGCCTGCTAGTGTTGCAGTGTGGCTCTCCTTTACCACACTTATTTCAGGGGTCATCTTCTGTGAAAAAGCCTGTGAAAAATAAGGTTTACCAAATATAATACCTGTTATTTCATTGTTCCAGATACATGTTTAGTCAACTTTTAATAAAGTATCGGGTCGGACTCTCTTAATGTTTCCATAAAGCCAAGAAAAATGTTTCTAAGAGCTGCTCTGATGCCAAAATAAGGACTAAAATCAAACAAAGTAAATATATACTTTATGTGATTTCACTTCAGTATTATATAAATGTTGATGCATGTAGTTGCAAAGCTTACCTTGTACGTTGCACTTTAAGGTAAAATAGGAAGGCAAAAATGATTTAAAACCTTTCCAGGCCAGTCTAGATGTTTCCATGCTGTCCTTGTGTGCAGGTGCTGGCGACAGACAGAAACCCAGGGATCGAGTACGAGTACTGGTTGCCACCAGACCAATATGCCCTCCACCATGGGAGGAGGAGTTCACTGCGTCAGGCTCACCACACTGCCAACTACCTCCCTTGGGATCAACCCGCCACTACAACCACCACCACCACCACCCGGGCGCCTCCTGTCACCACCCGACCCCACTGGTGTAAGTCTGCAAGTATATTCATAGATGAAAGCATGAGTTTAAAGGAATAAGAAAACACTGGCTCAACTTTCGCTGTAACACAATGCGACATCGTCCAGTAAGGTGCTGTGTTAGTTAGACAATCAAATACATGCAGGCACACATGGTAAAATACTTGAATGTATTTCTACTGTTTACCTTGCAGTCATTAGAGGACGGAGGATAAAATGATGACTGTCGTGATCACTTTCCAGAGTTGTAAAATCCTGTCTCATAGTATTATAAACCGTTATGCAGTGTTTTGGTGTCTGATAAGCCTTCAGACTCATGAATCTCTAAAACTGGACTTCCTGGATATTACTTAATCAACTCACCAGTACCTGAAGCAACACACCCCCACTAACGCAGCCCCGTGCATTTTTTCACCCAGTTCTGTTTTCAGTTTGAACGCCTGGCAAATGCACATTTAGCCCAGTAGTTTCAGATACCCCTTCTACACCAACACGGAACAGGTTATATTCCGGTTCGCGCACCTAATTTCGAACTGTTTGGAGCATTTTGACGAAAAATAAATTAATTCGTAACCCGAAAAGTTGGTTCAAAGCTGGAACCAAAAACTAGCAGGTTTTCCTTGACCTGAAGTGCCAACTGTGACGACATCAGTGGACTTGTCGTACTCTACAGGTTGGAAAGAGAGGATGGAGAAGGCAACAACGGTCTATGGTCTACTTAGACCAGGAGCAAACAGTCCTCTGCCAGAACTTTGTTACTGTGGAAAATATTAGGATGTAATGAGGGAAACACTGGACCTTTGGTTCTGTGGAAAGCACTTTGGAGTAATTTGATGGACATCATCATATGTCAGTGTTATCATCAGCAGTTTGGGATAAGACTGAGATAGAAATTGTCAAAGTACTTTGTGTGTTTGTCTTTCCTACAACCTTTAATGGAGTTTAAAATGACGTGGGTTTAGTAGATGTTGACTGAGCTTTAAATTCAGGGTGAACGACTCCAGTAAGAGAGAAATATTGAGATTAGCAGACGAATGCGTTTTATTGCGTGTACATGAGAATACTTTGAGTCTGCAGCAGGAGCATTGTGATATTTTTATTTTAACTGGAGGAAGTATTAGAATTCAGTCAGGATTGTGATTCAGATACACTGATCTCGATCATACTGAATGAACTCCCCGCACATGCTCACAGGTGTGTTCTGTCATGTACTAATAAGAATGGTTAAGGAAGTTGTCCAGAGCTAACAGGTGCCACAAACTAACAGGAGAATGAGGTAAATGTCAATCAATCACGGTCTGTATACGCCCACAAAGTCCTGAGAGGAGGTGCAATCAGGCACATTGAGTGAAAACACCTGCATGGGGGACGATGGGTTAAAAATAATCCCTCTTCAGGTTACGTTTGATTTAAATGAGTTTATCTGCAGGCTGACCTGGTTACTGAAGCTGAGGAATGCAGCTGGATTATCTCTCATGATAAGCCTTCAGTACACATGTGCTGAATCTCTCCTTAAATACTCACATTCACATGGAAATCTGCACGCAGCCTGAAGACTTGTGCCTTCTGTCAAAATCTATCCAGTACTGGAATAAATCTCAGTAGCCTCCAGCTGATGGATCTGTAGAATCAGTCAGTGTGTTGATTGTTTGTTAGGTAGCAAGGTGAACTTCCCAGCCGCATGATTGTTCATGTTGAGCAGGACATAATAAAGTTAGAATGATCTGAAAGACTAGGAAGTGTTTGAAGAATCCTTGCAGGGTTTTGTGATGCAAAATATTTGTGTTGTGATGCCATTTTCATGTGAAATGTTTACACACCACAGGCATGTGTGATAGAGGTCTGCCGTTTCATTAGAGTCAGACCAATTTATCCAAACAAAGAATTTCCTGTTTTCTCTGATCTGCTGTGCAACATAATGAACTGAAGTGTGCTTGCATTATCGTCAGTGTTTTGAAGTTTATCTTTGACAGAAGGTGGTCAGAGTTACTTGTTGGTGCTAATGTCAGTGCATGGCCTTGAATCCAGGAGTCTTGCAATTGCAGATCTTCCAAACTAAAAATGAACTGCAGCAAACGGGGCCAAACTAACTGATACATTTGAAGCCAGGACACAACACTGCATACGTTTTTACCATCCAGAGTTGAAGAAGACTTTCTTCCACTTGATCCTGGTCCTGGTCCTGAAGTCAGAAATGTTCAAATCCAACACATAGGGGATTTGAAATAATTTCATCAAAATTAAATAAAAATAATGTCATTACAGGTCTCTTTGAAAATGTGTATTATTCAAAATTAAACCATTGTTGACAACAGTGTGTGTGGGATTTGTGTCCAGCAGTTTTAAGGCCTGTGAAGCCGCCACGCCAACCTTCCCGCCACAAGCGCCCTCACCAGCCCATCCTGCCACGCCTGGAGCGGGAGGAGAACCACAGAAACCTTCTGCCTCAGCCCTCCCCTGGAAGTATGTTCACCATTTTTCCAACTCAACCCACCCTATCCCCCAACTAGCTAATCCCAGCTAACCATGACCCAATAAACCTTAAAGAGATGCTCAGATATTTTGGGAAATATCAACCTTTTCATCTAACTCCCAATAAGAAAGCAAAGCATGCATATTATCCAACATGTGAAGGTATTTTTTAAGGTTTTTGTATCATGACTATATTTGTGAGTTTGTTTCAGCTCGGTTTATTGTGCAGGGAATTGTGGGAAATGTCAGCGGGTTAAAGGTCGAAGGGAACGACAGAGACAGTATTGCCAGAAGGACTTTGGTGAGTCTGAACCTTGTAGCTTTGCCGTTTTTAAATAGCTTGTGACAGAACGCTAACGCTAACATGTAAATGGAAAATCTTATTGAACTGTTTCCTGTTAGTTTTCAGGGGCAAAGTCCTTGGGAAGCTGTACAGAGGCGAGGAGACACGTTATGACGTCCAGATCATCCACACCTACCGGAACGCCTTCCGCCTGGAGCACCGGGAGTTCTTGTGGGTCCCTAATGTGTGTGACTGCCCCCACCTGGAGGAGGGGAAACAGTATATACTGATGGTGCGTCGTCACATTAACTATGAGCACACGCTGAACCGCATCCTGCTGGAGGAGGAGAGCTACGTGGTGCCGTACAGACCCAGAGAGGACGAAGTGCTGCGACCGCTCGAAAGACTCTGCAGCAACAGAGGACCCAGACAGTCAGCAGAACTGAGGGGGCGAGTGTAGGCACCACCATCTGTGTGTGTGTGTGTGTGTGTATGTCAGAGAATGAAGCTCATACTGAAGCTTTGTTCACTTCCAATGTTTCATTTCTGGACCTTCAAAACATGGTCAGACTCCATGTGATCCATGTGGTGGTCTGATGAATTCCAGAGTGGCGTCACTGGAGAGAAACGACAGTCGGCTCGTCGACAGACAGTTTCAGCCTCATTTGAAACTCGCCACATTAAGAAACCAAAAAGACTGCACGTTTATTTAAAAGCCTGACCAGCTTACTGTACCACATAGAGCACTTTAGGTGGATGCTTGTACCCACCTTTAAACACAAACCAAAGAGAAGAACATTGACTGAAATGGCCTTTTTGTTATTGCTGTTTTTCCACAGCTATCATTTAATTTTTTTTATATTATTGTATTTTTGTGTGTGTAAACTTAAAGGAAAACTCCACCTCAAAACTCTCAAACAGCTCCTTAAATCTCATCGAACACCATTTGGACTTTGTCCTCTGCTTATTTCTGGGGATACGTTGCAATAAATGATTTGATGTCACAACTCATCCAGTAGAGGTGGTGTCGTAGCAAACGCAGCGATCTAAAATATCTGCAGTTAAAGAGCGAGGCTGTCTTTCTAGAGCTGCCATAACATAACTGATGGCCATAACATAAACCTAAAGTATCATTAAATTATGCACGAGACTCCAGTGTTTCTATGTGGAGAAACACTGGATATCTTTGAAAATGGAAATGTTTAGCAAAATTTCAGGAAAAATACCTTCTGAACCAGCTGCTCTTCCCACGTCAGAACTCTATTTCTCTAGCCTGACATCGCCTCTCAGTTCATTTTCAATTTTCAAGGGGCGTTATAAGCGGGCGCAGACCAAAATGCCTCTGGACGCAATTAGATAGATTCACAACCAATCAGAGCAACAAGACGTGTGACGTAGCGCTGAGTGAATCCTGTCGGAAGTTCAGCGAACACATCTTTCTGAGTTCAGTTGTTTGTTCTTCTTTTAGAGAATAAGTCCAGTTCCTTTAATACTGACGTGATAGCAGATTCAGATTGTTCCATTCAGATCAGCGACAGCCATCTTTGTTATTTATGAAAATTCCTCAACGGCGCTCCTCTGTACAGTCATCGTATCAAACCCGCCCCATATTAGATAAACGGTTGTGATTGGTCGGCTGGAAATCTGTCTGATTGGAGGGAGGGGGACCAGACGCATCTGCAGAGCAAATAGAACATGAGCTCGCAAGTTCGTCTGGTTCCCAGGCTACTGTTTCTCAACACTAATACTAAGATTCTAACTTTAACAATTTTAAATTAAATTCTCTCAGATTCTGTCACCTACCGTTATCTGTCCTGCAGTTAAATGCAACAAGTTCAGGTACATTTTCCTGAAAGTTGTGTTGGAAATGTAGGAAACCAGAATTAAACAAAAATGAATTTACCAAATATCAAGTTACAACATGCAATCAGGATGTAGAGGTGGATTTTTCTTTTAGTTTTATCTCAAGATATAGTAACAATGTATTGCTTCACAATGTATTTATGTATAAAAAAAAAAGCTTAAACCATAACACAATGCTTGTGTGTCACTTGTTTAGTGTCTTTCACAGTGTCTGTGTTGCTCCTTTGTGGTATTCATTTTTTATAGTGTGTTAAATCAGGTCTGCTTTACGTGAAAGAGATTATGAAATATACAGTATTTTATTGTGTGGCACTGATTAGCTACAAATATACTAAAGTATAATTTGACTATAATTGTTTTGAGAAAATGGCTAAATAGTCAGTCAACTTCTGTGCCTTGTGTTATGCATTTTGAAATATAACATTTTCTCTTAAACCTCACTACATGTGCCAAAATAATTTTTTGTACATTTGTCCATAGAGTGTATGAATGATAAAGACCCACTCTTCTCAATGTAAACTTACTGTAGACGTTCACAATTTGCTATTTATCACACAGTTTAACAAAGCAGACATGAGAACAGCAGCGTTTGTAAAAAAAGACAATGTATTTACAAAAAAGCTTCGCATCTACAACAAAGGAAACACTACATTAAACTGCAGATAATATAACTATATATAAACTATATATACAGTATATATATATTTTGACTGAGCCGGATTTCTGCTCATTAACTGTAGGGAAGTCATCACAGACACTCGGCTCAGCGTCCCTTCAGTAGAGAGGAGAGTTGTAGAAACAAGTCCCAGTTTTCCACATCAACATAAACATCTGAGGAATACAAGGGGGCGAGGGGGGTCTATTTTAGATTCACAACACAGTTCACCTCAGCGTCTTGCAGACATGACTACTTCATCTGAAGGCATGAGACAGAAAGCTTCTATCCCTTCTGGAAGTCAGGTTTAGCATTTTTTTGTTTTTTTGAGCACTCTCGGTTTCAATTTTTAAAGTTTTATGCAAAACAAAATGTAAACAAGAATCAAGCCGACATTTTTTAATGAGTTTACAAGTGAATGATGTGCTGTAAAGCAACATAAAGCGAGCATGTGACTTGCTCCTCGTAAATCATATGCAAAGTAGTGTTGCACCAGTTGAACAAATGTCTTGTGTTGAACTTTGAAGAACATCATAAATTTCTGTGTAGCTGCCTCTCAGTCGCTGTCAGACCTCCTGTCACTGAGCATGTCAAAATCAATCTTGTGATGCAGAGAAAATAGTGAAAGAGGATGTGTTATCCCCCGTGACTCTGGACAGCTCTCTCTTTGGCTTTGGGCTGGAAACAAGAACCAACCCTGAAGCTGCCTCATTGACAGGTAGAGGAGAGAAAAGTTCATAACTGAATGAAAGGATGCAACTGAATTGGTTCTGTCTGTACATTGTCTGGTTTGTAACTGTTAGCACTAAATGAAATAAAGTTCATGCCATTATTCTATGTAGCTAGTGTGTGACTTCCATTCATTGTCATTCCAGCAGCTGATTTCAAACACTGCACTGAAAAGTCCTTAATAGATGTTCAAGCAATACTTTGACATTTTGGGATATACACTTGTTTGCTTTTTTAATGAGAGTTAGCTGTGAAGATTGACTCCACTCTCCATGTCTGCGCATTAACTATGGGGCTAATTGCCGGGAGTCAGTTAGCTTTAGCTTAGCATAAAGACTGGAAACGGGGGGTACAGCTAGCCTGGCTCTGTCCAAAACTCAAAAATGCGCCACCTCTAAAGCTCACTAATTAACACTTTATATTCAATTCAATTCAATTCAGTTTTGTTTATATAGCGCCAAATCATAACCAAGTTATCTCAGGGCACTTTTTCGAATTAATTTTCTCAATTAATTTTCTATTCCAAGAGGCGTTATCACCCGGTGCAGACCAAAATGCCTCTGGATGCAATTAGACAGACCTACAACCAATCAGAGCAGTGAAACGTGTGACGTAGCGCTGAGCGAATCCTGTGGGAAGTTCGGCAAACACATATTTCTGATCAACAGAAGCTTTAAGTGCAGCTGTTAGTTCTTCTTTAAAAGAAAATATACCGTCCAGTTCGTTTAATACTGACGCGATAGCAGATTCAGAACGTTCCACATCAGCTGCAGCCAACTTGGTTGGTTATGAAAATGCCTCAACGGCGCTCCTCTGTAAGTCATCATATCAAACCCGCGCCATATTAGATAAATGGTTGTGATTGGTCGGCTGGAAATCTGTGTGAACTGTAGGGGGACCAGACGCATCTCCAGAGCAAATAAAACATGAGCTCTCAGATTCACCTGGTTCCCAGACTATGTTTTACGGGAAGTTCTGTACTGAAATCATTCCTCTCCAGATGTGTTTCCCAAAATGTTAAACTAGATGGAAACTGAAATCCCAGATTGAAATTTTAAATTTCCATGTGAGTTTTGAGTGGTAAAAAAAAACTTCAAAGAGAGAAAAGCATCTGTTGTAGTTGAAAAGAAAACCTTCACATATGGTTGGACATCACTGGCATAGATGATCTGCCTAAATATTTTGTTCATTTCTTTGATTATACTTTTACTGTACAATGCAGTCAGTTCTTGTAAGCTACTGAAACATGTCAGTGAGGACCATCTCCTGCATCAGAGGTTATGTTTGAACTCACACTCTGCTTTCTCTGTTTCCAACTTTGAGAAAGATTTGTTTGTGATCAAAACCATCGACTGCCCGTCTAAGATCAGAGGACTAAAGGCTTTCTTTTTAGGGCAGATTATTTCATCAGAATAAAAAAACCTACTTGGGATCTGTGCCTCTGTAGAAATCTTACAGCAAATATCTAAAATTCCTCCTCTGTTATAATATTAAAAGTCTAAATACAGCCAAAGATTTCAAATAATACTAAATTAAAGAGTAAAAATTCATAAATGTATCCATCGTTACACCTACTTACTGTCTGATCCCTTTGGCAATTCATACTGTAAGTGTGTTTCCAAACCACAGTCAAGTCCTCCTCAGTGGTTTAATGTCATGGTGTCCAGCCTGTGACAACAGGGCTTTATCCAGTTCTTCACATATCAACATGGCACTGAGCACTGAGCCCTCTGATTGGTCCTTCTCACAGCACTGTGAGTCTTTGACCCCTGACCCCTGTGACCTCCATTCCTGAAAATCCACCGCGGGGAGTCTCCGTGTCATCTGACCTCTCGTCCACATCATGCCCTATCCTGCCTCCCTCCTGCCTGGCCTCTCGCAGAGCGTGTCAGACGGTGACAGAGACGTGGCGGGAGGATCCTGAGCGGCGTTTGATGCGCGAGCGGCGAGGTCTGGATTCAGACTGGCAGCTGCACAGAGGGCCCAGCAGCAGCCAGAGGTAGAGGATCACACAGGCCCAGCACGACGACATCTTCACCCAGAAGGTAGACCAGCTTCCGTGGGTGAAGGTGGTCTCCAACACAGCTGACTCATAGCTGGAGGAGGACAACACAGGTTAACTCCATGCTGCTTCACGCAGAAAAAAAAGATGATCAGGACGAGGAGCGGAGCTGAACATTATGTTTCAGCGTTATACTTTTTATGCTTGACTAAGAGAAAAACTGCAACACCCTTCCCACAATATCTGAATTCAAATGGCACACCTTATATATGTTAATGGAATAATTATTTTCATATAGGCACTAAATCACACAAAAGAAGTGGAACGATGTAACAAGAACTGTCACTTGATATGGCACATTTACATTTTATTATTTATTTATTTTATTTTTTTACTGTAAGTCTGCTTTCTGTTTAATTGCAGAATAAAATGAAGGAGGGAGCTGCTATTGGATTGTGACAGATGACGTTCAATCACTAAAGACCCTCCACAACTCTCCTAAAAAGTTTTTATTACCCTCCCTTCAGCAAAAAATAAAAAATACATAACCCTCCACCTTTTCTGATGCCCTCTTCCCCCTAATTATTGTCATACAATCCTGTAAAAATCACAAAAAAATCTGTCACTAACTGACCTGAACCAGTTAGTGAGGGTCATCATGACATACAGCGAGGCCAGGAAGAAGACAAAATGGAAGAAGAAGTAGCTGTAAGCCACTCTCAGCGTCTCGTTGTGAATGACCTTCTGACAGCCTTTGTTCTCGTCGTCAATCACAAACTCCTCCTCAGCTGAAAAAAAACAAATTTACAAGTGAGAACATATCTCTTCAAAGCTCAGAGCAGCAGCAGAGGAAGCCCTGTGAGGGAGGAAATCTCTGCGTTTCGCAAAATTAAAAACATTTTTAGATGTACTGCCCATCCATTATTTTAGATTCTGTTTGGAGATGTTTGTTTTAAATAGTTCTTCAGGGTGAGTGTAAAAATGTGCTATCCACAAACGACAAAAAATATTTTCTCCCATATAAGCTGCAGTTCCTCTAACGGCCACAACATTTGTTTCCAAAGGATGTTACAGCTGCAGCAACTGATTTCGAGTTTTGTAATATTTCTTTGTTATGTTAAAAAATAATGCTAAAGAAATGATGTGTCATTGAATGCATCCTGTAGAGTTTTCTTGTAAACAAATTAAAGTGAAGTTTACTTTCAGTGTTTCTCACCAAAACGCAGTGTGTAACCTTGAGGCCCAGTAAATGTGTTGAATGCATTTCCTCCCTCATAAAATACTTTTTTTTTTAATATTGCATTGTTTACATGCACATTAGCGCTATTAATGGCCAAATCTCCACCGGATACCAAGAAGCTGACATTAAAGGCTTAAAAGGAATTTTATTTTGTGGCATGTTTGCTTGATTGACAGGAGTCTCAGCCTGTCACAGTCAGTCATGGCGGCTGCCCATTGTCCAGTGTCAGCTAATTATCTAATCGCTGCAAACAGTAACCTTTAGACACTTTCAGAAAGTTGTACATGTTTTTGCTTTTGATTGTGACATTTCACCTGGTCTTGTTTGTTTGAATTGCAGACCGATAAGATCCAGCAACGAGTTGAAGTTAAACATTAAGTTGAAACTTTAAACATTACAACAATGGAAATCAAACCAGAGTTTGAATTGCTTGGAAACTAAGCTTCGTGCTTTGTGTCATAAAGCAAACTGATTTCCCTCCAAATACCAACTGAATGTAGAACTTTGCTGCTTTATTGATCTAAAAACACAACACAACGGACATTTTAAGAAGACAATTATGTAATGTGAACTGCATCAGTACAAACCTTCCTCTTCCTCGGGGCAGCAGAAGCAGCAGGTGGCTTTCTGGAACTCATAGCGGTAAACTTTGATCATCCAAAACGGACCGAACACCTCTGCCAGGTAGGAAGCTTCGTTGCTGGGGGCAAATTAGATTTGAACACGTTTGTCACCACATAATTCCTCCTTTCAGAGATTTAAAAGTAAAAATATTTTTGTTATTGCACTCTTAGGTCGAAAATGTATGAAAGTGATGTGTCTGTAAACTATGAAGTGGATTTTATGGTTCACAGAACACATTTTATGGAGTATTTATTTACATTCATATTGTGTTGAAAGATGAATGCTGAGTCTCGATTCACGTTCTTCTGTACTTAAACTTTCTATTTTGAGTGCATAAGTGCGTTCACACTGACAATTATGGCAACATGCAGTGTATTATGAGTACCCGGATGATGTACTCATAACGGTCAAAAAGTTGAGTGTGGAACGCTGCACACTTCTCACCCTCAATGGTCGCCATCTTGACAACGTAGCGGAAGGGGAGGACCACCAACGTATGAAAATGGCAGCCGTGGTGGCTATTATTATGGCTTAAAGTAAAAGCATGTTTATTTTTATTCATTTTTAATAAAATGGAATTGAAGTCAAGTGAGCAAACAAGCCAGCAGATATTTTGGCGGGCAACAATGGCGGTCAAATGTTGGCGATAATGCTCCGCCCGGCTGCAACTCACCATTAAAAAGAAGAAGAAGACGATGAAGAAACGGTCAAATGTTTGCAATCGTTATTTCCGGTAAGTGCCCATGTTCGATTTGAGACAATACTACCCTGTCAAAATTCATGCACTAGTAGCACTAGTACATACTGTGCACAGTGTACTACATGGAAGTGAAGTAACAGAAGTATCCGAATTGAGACACAGCATCAGTCTACTCACCATGCAAAGAGGACACAGCAGTACATGATGGCAGCTCCGATTATGGCCACAGCGTTGCCTTCATTCTGGATGCCATCTTGTCCCACGCTGGGGTAACAGACGGTCATGTTCATGCCCTGATACACCACTGACAGAGAGAGGAACACAGCACGTTCAGTTTCATCACGGTGTCATTCGGGCAAAATGTCCCTTTTAGTTTATCTGTCAGTTTGTGGATGGTTTGTGTCAAGACTCTTTCTATGGAAAACAATTAGTGGCTGTTAGTTGAAACCAGCAGAATACTTCCAACACAAATAGATATACAGTCCATATCAGTCTTTGATCTGGAACAAGAAATATTCTCTGGAAAAGCTGAAAGAAGACAGTACGACAGCAACAAACTGTAGAGATACAAAGAAATGTACAAGATCAGCCTCATATTGCACCACTGTTGAATGTTTTCCTCATGAAAAACAGGAGTTTTAAATATTTCTGTGCAAAAACAAAAAAAATGCAAGCAGTTTTGCAACCCATAGCACCTTTCACGTTCATCAGTGTAGCACTCATGAACTCTGAATTTATGTACATTATAAATTATGTTATTAAAATAATGTTATATTTTTCATGGTATGTTGATGAAAATGCTCAGTTAAAGATAAACCTGAGAATGAATTTAAAATCAAATGCAGCCATTTGATGTAAAATGTGATGTTTTAAAAGTCAGACATAATCTTAAACCCAGTTTTTCTGATTTACCTGTGAGACTTTTAAAATACAAATTATATTCTGTAACCATCACACTGGATTTAAAGACAATCCTCCAAAAATATGGGAATAAAATAAGTTAAAATGAAGGGTGTTCGTTGTTGGGCGGTACTTTAATGCCTGTATTATTAAATAGCAATAGAAGAGAGATGCAACAGGGGTCCCCAGTTGGATTCAAACCAGGGACATTATGGTTTATGGTCAGCATCTTAACCCCTAACCCACGGGGGGCCCCCGGTATAAGAAATGTATATTATGCAGTCTGAATTAAATCTCTTCTGCCATACTTTCTTCCCACAACAGGAGTCAGTTTAGCAAACAAAATGCAGCTTTATACATTTCATTTTTGAAAATATAATTCGTGTTTTGCTTTTTAATGCCGGCACCACATAGAAAACGTGCCACACGCAGGTCAAGTGTTGTGTCACTTTCTTCATTCTTTCTCCTTCGTTTCATTTCCTGTGAAATTCCTTTCTGTCTCATAAAAAGAGTCTCAGCTGCACTTTCTCTTCTGGGACTCTCCATTATAGACTCACCCTCTGGACACTCTCTGGGGTGAATACAGAGCACTCACAAATATGTACTGTATGCTCACACACACACACACACACACACACACACACACACACAGTAATCCTTATGTTTCTGAGAGGAAGAATTAGTCTGGAGTGAATTGAAAAGACAACTCAAAGAGCAGGACATGTTCCCTCTCCCTTGACGACTCTTGACTCGAGTGAGTGAATGAGTGTGTGTGTGTGTGTGTGTGTGTGTATAATATAATCTGAGTCCCGTAATTAGCCAGTGTTTTCACTGAGCTCAGGTTCCTTTTTCCCCCACAACACACGAACACAAAACTTCTCTCAGGAATCCACAGCCGGCTGAAACGACCCTTTGGAGGTTGGGCTGTTTTCTGTGTGTGTGTGTGTGTGTGTGTGTGTGTGTGTGTGTGTGTGTGTGTGTGTGTGTGTGTTTGTCATGGTGAGTGGTGAGGTCATAGACCAGAATAAGCCTTCCGGGGACAGACTAGGCAAACAAAGACCTAAGAAGACAGTAACGAGGATGGATCTCTTTGCCTAACACACACACACACACACACACACACACACACACACACACACACACACACACACATATCCCCCCGGAGATGTTACCATGACAGGTGAAGGACCCCTGAATTAAAGCAGCTGAGAAAGGAAACTCAGCAACAGTTGGTGGAAATTAAATATTACAGAGCAGTAGAGTGTGTAAAGTTGTGTGTGTGTGTGTGGTTCACAGTCTGCGGTGAAAAGGTGTTTTTATAACAGACTCAGAGTGCATATTTTCTCAACAAGTTGCTACAATGTCCTGCGCTGCCCCGGGACTCTCACACACACACCTACTGTACACGGTCGTACTGTACACTCACACATACAGAACGCCTCAGTGGACAACAGCGTGTTAGATACAGAGGAAATCAGGAGACGTAGCAGAACAGACTTTAATAACTTTCAACACGTAATAGCGCCAGAGAGGGGCACTAAAGGAATACTCCACCAAAATGTGTGGACTACGGAGCACTCACACCTTATAGGCTTGTTAGGAGGCTCTGAAACGTTTGTAACTTCAGCAACTTTAGTTAGCTTAAATTCACAGCATTTACGATGGATTCTAACAGCAATCATTTCATGGCAAAGAAAGAAACAAAAGGTCCATAGAAACTTCTCAAATCTCTCCTGCAGCACCCTGTGTGTTGCATAAACACATATTTTTGATGAAATACAGCTTCAGTTTGTGGCTAGCACAGTTAGCTGCCGTACTAGCGACAAACAAGAGCTAGCTAGCTATTTAGTATTGTGTTTAGTAAGTTTAGTATTATGTTGCATGAGTGGTTTGAGAAGTTATTATGGATGTTTTTATACTTTTTTCCCATAATTCTGGGTCACCATTTGAATTGATTGTAACTATGACTGCTATTAGACTGCATTATTGATTAATCTGCAGATGTCAATTATTTGATCAATCTTGGTCTCTGAAACCAGTATAGAAACCAATAAAAGAAATGCCCATCACAATTTCCCAGAGTCCAAGGTGATGTCTTCAAATGGCTTTCTGTGTCTGACTCAACAGTCCAAAATTCAAAGAGACTCAGTTTACTTATAATGTAACACAAAGAAAAACACCAAATTCTCAAAATTTGAGAAGCTGGAACCATCAAAAGCTTGGTATTTTTGCTTGAAAATATTTTTTTTTCCCCCATAAATTCCCAAGTAAAGGGGCTTTTATTTGCCATTAGTTACATTTTCATACGTTTTCTGCGACTGAATTGTCTCTTTGCCTCTTCTGCGTTTTATGATTATTAAATGTTGCAAAATGTCCCTCCCTCTTTAAACCTGAAGGACTGACACCAACACCTGAAGAATCAATTACTGCTGATGTTTTACATCTCTGAAACAGAGCAGGTAGAAACATCTGCCCATGCCCACACAATCTACATTTGGCCAGTTAAAGTATCTATAAGAATAAGATACACCAACAAACAATATATGAGGCACACTGTAAACAGCTATTTTTTGTAAGCTGTGTTTTGTTGTGTGTTTTTCCTTTAACCTCCTGTGTTATACGACCTTTCCTCAGCTGTATAAAACAGGCCGATGGATCACTCTTTACTGGCAGATCTAAACAGCGTATTGCACTTTATCCGATCAACAGGTCGAGCTGTGTGTGAACATATGTAATGATGCTGCCAAGGCTGTATTCCTATGCTATTATGTTGTCAATGGATCCATGCGGAATGTGAAACAAATATCCTACAGTCTGCCCTCACCACAGGCCAACAGCCCAGCAGGCAGCATGTCAGAGCACATCTCATCCCAGATTATCTGTGTGTGTGTGTGTGTGTGTGTGTGTGTATACGTCTATATTTGCATGTGTGCCATTAAGATGTAAACCCCGGATAAGACAGGGGCCTCTGACAAGCCTCTGCACTAATGTCTCAGTCATGTGGAGGCTCTTTGTCTTACCTGGAGCCAACAGGTGAGTCATTATGAGAAAAATAAAGGCATGTTATGGAGGATTTTACCATTCGACTGTGTGTACGTGTGTGTGTGTGTGGGGGGGCTCTTCAGTATTATGTCTAGGACAGGATGATGAGGTACAACCAAACAAATTCTGATAAATTTCACAATAAGAGGCTTTTATCTAGTGGTGAAAATAAAGGAGAGGTCTAATACAGTATTCACATGTCTGTATGTACAAATACTAAAAAGTTACTGGTTGTGTTATCATTCCTCCATTTTATATAGGCCGTGAAGAAGCATAGTGAGAGATGGGGAACAAAATCAACAGTCCTCATTTTGCGCAAAAATGCATAAAGTTAATTTGAGCTAATATGAGTTATCCAGAGTGAAGGTTATTAATTTTGTTCTTTGTGTTACTGTATCTCCACTGCAGCTCAGCAGGAAAACACTATCCACAGAAATACAAACACACATTTCCATGCAATTTGTCTTGAAGCTCTTGCAGCAAATTAAAAGGAAATGTCTGTTTGCTGTTTGAAAACTGAAATATCCACCACATGTCAGCTAAGTTTTACCAACATTTGTACACCTGAACGTTCTGTGTGTGGGAAAGGAGTCATCATTATAACACCTTATGAAGTTATGGTGAGCATGTTAGCAAACAGTTGATTATTTACACATCCAGCAGACTCTGAGCAACATTAGCATTCATTTGGAGTCACCTCGCAAATGTAAGTGCAGTATTCACTCTCTTTTAGCTCTGTTATGTCTCCGCCACCTAACTAAGAAAAATATCTGATTCTTTAGCTGCTAAATGCTCCACTGTGTTCACCAGCTAGCTGCTAACTTTATCTGTCTGTTTGGCGCTGGGCAGGTAACATACGAAATGTCTAGAGATGTCGCTGACCCTAACCAAAAGAGTAAAGTACCAACCAAAACAACATGCTGAATGATGCTAAAATGAGCAGCCATACAGTAGTCATTTGAGCCATTGTTCATATAAGAATATTTATTACTGCAGATTTTAAAAAAAAGAAAAACTTGCAGTGTCCACTTCACTTGCAAAAAGCTGATATTAATAACAACATTTTAGCACAAAGAGGATTGCAAGTAAAGTGGACTCATGTATGGCAGCTTCTTCCTTTCATTTCAGATGTTTTTCTTTTAACTGACATATAGAAAATAACCTTGAAAATCCCCCAAAAGTGTTTTCATGCTGGAGAGGTTTCTGTGTCAGCGTTAACGCTGGACAGAGACACAGTGTTCAGTGTCTCAGTGGAGCTGCACAGATCTGCTGCTGTGCTTCTGCTTTGTGTCGGGTTAGTTAGCGTACCTTTCTCTGGCGGGCGGCTGGACAGCGCAGAGAAAGTGAGGTACATGACGTAACAGCTGATGATGGAGGCTTGAAGGAGCCCCGACCGAGGCTGCTCTGCAGGGACAGAGAGAGAGAAAGTCAGGGTCAGAAAACATACTATAATACCCACAAAACACACACACAGGCACGCACACTTCACAGGCAGTCTGTAGGGGAGAACGTACTCAAATCCTTAACCACTGTGAAAAACATTTACATTTCAATCCATTGATTCAAGTAAAAATAAACAACTGTACGAAAAATGTACTCAGTGTATCCATCAGGAGTAAAAACTACTGATAGTGAGAATAATTGATAGAGAAAAAGGTTCCTTTCAGAGAGGTAGATTTTTGAGTTAATTAGGGTATTTGTTTTTGGTTTTAACTGTCAGAAAATTCAGAAATTCAATTTTGTTCAAACATCTGGATGAAAATCATAGTTAAAGATCGATGTCATTTTCATTGTAAATCAGTAAAAACCGAAAACAACAAGCTTTAATGACTTGGCAATAGAAAGCCCCAAATTTGAAGATATTCTTCACCCTACAAGGTCGAAACCTAACATCCAACTTTGGGTATTTTTATGTATTCAGATCAACTGAAGCTCCTCTACAGGTTGTCTCGAACTGGACAAAATCCATCTGCTGATGAAGATCATGTGATATGACCAAAAGCTGTTTACAGTCAAAGAAAATTTGATTCCATATATTCTCCCAAAATGGAAATACTGCAGTGAAGTACCAATACTTGAATATATGTACTTAGTTACAGCTGCTTACAGAGGTGAAAGTATGTTTCAATCATAAATCTCAGACATGTGCAGACAAAGCAGGCCTGCAGTCAGCATTTGGTTTTTAAAGGGAGAAGCATATAATATTAGCTTACATCTAATTATTATTATCTGCAGCAGCACTGGTTTCAACAGGGGTGTGTTTGCATAGCTGGAGATGGACTAAGTGTTATTTCTCCGCTGAGAACCGACGACAGACATGCGAGTGAGTTTCATCGACTCACTCTGCTTCACGCACGGTGTGATGGCAATGAAGGACATGAGGCCGCAGAGTCCCAGGTTGATCCACAGCAGCGCCTTGTTGAACTGGCAGGCGATGGGGTGCGTGTAGTACTTGTACATGAAGGTGAAGGCCATGGTGGCGATAGTGTAGAAGAAGAGGGTGGCGCACATCACCGCCAGGTACCAACGCTTGTTCTCTGCTGCTCCAGTCAACCTGAGAGCAACACAGAGGACAGAGAGAGGGTTTCAGCTTCACATCCATCCTGCACAGATATTAACTCTGCTTGGATGCTGCATCTGTGGCACCTGACGTTTTAGAATAATGTTATTATTTCCACCAAGACGTTGTGTTTTTAGTACTGATTCTCATGAATTTCTGCACTTGGTTGAATCAAAAAATTCAGGCACATGCATGCCTTGATAGTGCTTCATTCCAAAATGAGAATTTATGCAGCCTAATTGCATCTTAAAGCCAACTTTAAAGTGTCCTTCAAACTATTCTGATGTCATAAGATTGTGTTTTTGTAGAAAAAGTATGAAATTCAAATGAACATTGGTCTGTGTGTTGCTGAGTCCCTGTGTCAGGTACGTGTTCAAATCCAACATGCTTTAATCTTATAACAGCTGAAAAAAAAAAAAAATGATAATATGTTTTTCTGCATCAGCCCATGCTGCAAATTCCAGGTGCGTCTGCATGGTGGGTCTAAAGGTCCAGTGTTTTCTTCAACATGAGCTCAGCGTGCAACAACAAAGTGCACACTACAGCAGCTTAGAGACGGCACTGAAGCTGAGACGTTACAAGAGATAACAAGAAAAATATTTTTGGAGGGGACAGGTTTGTGTTTTAATTAGCTTACTTGTTGATCTTCCCTGTCACTGTAAAGGGAATAGGAGGATTTTTTTGTGTGTGTGCGTGTGTGTGCATCTGCCTTGGAAAATGTCCTGAATGAATAAATCCTCTTAGTTGATGTAGCCACAACTCTGCCACGTCACAGCAGAGTTCAGAGGTGGCCGAGAGAGACTTGACGGCGCAACAGCAACAGCTGGACACCGTAAATAACATCTGGGACAAGCTTGGCTGTCAGGGGACGAGTCTGGTTGACTGAATGAGGACGTGACAGGGGAGTCGAGGGAATATTAACGAGAAAACAAATGTTAAAACAGACAAAGCAATAAAAAAGTAAAGAAAGAATTAAGATGAGCAAAGTAGTAAACAAGCAAATAAAGAAATGGAGCGTAGCATTAGCTGATTTGCATCACCAGCTGTGCGAGAACCAGCTGACTACAAACATCCAATCAAATCCATGCAGGTGTACAGTGAAGCCATTTAACCTGACGCTCTGCTGATACTGTCATGTCAATGCTGTTTGCTGCCGCAGCTCCCCCTTAACTGACTTAATTGATTGACAGAAAATGTCAATTTTAATACATTTTTTAAGCAAAAATGCCAAAAAATTGCTGGTTCCAGCTTCTCAAATGTGAGGATTTAATGCTTTTCTTTGTCGTATATGATAGCAAACTGAATATTTTGGAGATTTGGACAGTTGGTCGGACTAAACAAGACATCTGAAGACGTCACCTGTGAGCTGTGGTAAATTATAATGGGTGTTCTTCACTATTTTCTAACATTTTATAGACAAAACGGAAATAATCGTGAAGATTGCTAGTTGCAGCTCCAGAATTGATGTATGTGTAATGGGGAATAGTTCTCTCATCAGATTCCTTGTTGCTGCTCGAGTCTTTGAGAGCTCCCTCAAAGAGCAAAACTTTTCTGCTAAATCTGATTGTATTACCGTTTGCTATAAATGATCAATTCCTTCTTTAAAGTGTCTCTGGCTGAAGTGAATTCATAAGTAAAATATATAAAAAGAATTACTGCAACCAAGCAAACAAAAATTAAAGCCACAAACTAGAAAAAGTAAGTAAAACAAAGTTCCAGATGTTGGGACGGACGGGACAGATGTTGCTGTATGATTTACACAGCTCTGCTGGACAGAAGGTGAGTCAGTCATCACCAGTGAAGAAGAGAGACTCTCTTCTTCTCCAGATGTGAACCAGGCTGCAGTCTGTATGTGTATGTTATATGAAGCTGCGCGGGACCTTAAATAACATATCATCACTGCCCTGTAAGAAGCATGTATCTCCAAAACTGCTCCTGTTTTTAGTCATTATTTTTAATTATTTTTTGGCTTTATTTGGCAGAGATGGGGTTTGACATGCAACAAATGTCCTCTGCTGGACACTTCTTCACCACTGGGACCCCCAATGGTTTATTTAGTCTAAGAAGCAGGATTATTTTCTAAACTCATGTTGGACATTTATTCTTTCAGTTTATCGGGAAAAGTCAGCCCATTTGTAGAAACATGGCTGGAGAGCGACAGTTTGACTGCACGTTTTGAGCAGCAGCAGCAGCTACATGATGTTTATTAAATCTCCCGTCCCTCAATCACCTCATGGATTGAATATAGATTACGACTTCAAGTGTTTTCTGTAATATCTTTTTTATTTATTGGATATTTAGATAAAAGTAATCATGATGTCCATCTAGAGCTGATGTCTTACTTTTTCTGTATCTACTAGAAATCTGTTCAAAATTAATGTATTTTATAACATTTTTGAAGACACTTTACCAAAATAAATTGTATGTAAAACTTCAATCTCTCACTTAGTTTGCAGTCATTTGATTGGCTGTTGCTCCTGTCACAGTTTGTTTAAATTTTTGATTCGCTGAAGGCCTCTTGATTGATTGTTTTCTCACCCTAAAGGTGGAACATGATTATCTAATCACCATCAGATGTGTTACTAGGGTGTGGCCTGTATAACATACCAGTGCCTGTGTTCTACTATGACTGTTGATCTTGAAGAAGGCCTGAACGTCATCTGAAGCATATGGAGCCAGAGCGTGCTACACTTTTTTTTTGTACTCTCTGTCCCCATCAGTCCTGAACCTCTTCTGCTGCCACAATACATTTGCTTCACCTCAAACTTTAGAGTCACATAGCTACAGAGTTCCTTTACTATCTTCAGTTGTTTTAAACAAGTAATTTCCAACCTTTTTGCAACCTCTTAAAATTAAGCAATGTCCACTTGTGACCCATCATCACCAGTTGCATATGTCTATGACAAGTTCAAACCATGGTCCCTTATTTATTTGAATAACTCACACAGGAAAAACGCTGGAGATTAAAATAAATCTGATTTTGTGGAACAAATTCTTCTTGTGACTCCGTTTTAGATTTGTTCTCGGACCATTTGGAGCAATGTTAAATGAAATGCCCAATACTGCTTTATGGCAATATTGGATTTACAGGTACACTATAAGGCCAAAAGTATGTGGACCCCTAAACATTACTACCATATGTGATCATTTAACATGTCATTCCAAAACTATGAGCATCAATCTGCTGCTTTATCAGCTTCCAGTCTTCTGATTTCAGTCTTTCCTCCAGATGTTGGAACCAGCTGCAAGGATTTGCTCCCATTCAGACACAAGAGCTACAACACTGATGTTGGGCGATCAGGTCTGGCTCATTCCAGTTCATCCCAGAGGTGTTGAGGTCAGGGCTCTGTGAAGGCCAGTCAAGTTCTTTCACACAAAACTGGGTAACCCATTTCTTTATGGAGCTGGCTTTGTGCATATTGCCATGTTTAAACAGGAACAGGACAACAACACAAACTGTTCACTCAAAGCTGGAAGAACACTATTATGCTGTAGCGTTAAGATTTCCTTTAATTGGAACTATGGAGCCTGGACCAAAACCAGGACAAACAGCCCCAGACCAAAAGTACACAAATGTATGTGGACAGGTGTGTCCACTTACTTTTGGCCATATAATTCACATATGGGTATTACAATTTTCAAAAATGTCCTATGTCATGATTTATATCACTGTATACAATACATATACAATATCAAATAATATATATACGGTGATATGTTTTATTTATACGACCCACTCACTCACCAGTTTTTGTTCCAGGTGTGTGCAAAAGCTGTGATGAGGATGAGCTGGATGAGGATGAAGGCAAATCCTCCCACCACACCAACATAATGCCAAGCTGAGGGGGAGAAAAAGAAGAACCACGATCCATAAAGTTTGATTTATTTCAGGGAAGTGGGAGAGGGAGAGGCAAACAGAGAGAACGAAGAGAGCTGTAAATCATAACTCTGCACTGATATCGGCCGTGTATCACCATCAGATTTATTGTTCCCAAACAAAGTGGAATCAAGCTGCAGAGATTTATGGTCCAATAATTCACAGCAGTGAGTCAGGTGTTTTCAAGAGCCAGTCTCTGCTGCCCTCTAGCAGGATTCAGAAGGAGGTGCGCTAACACCGTCACCACCGTCACGTTTACTCTCAGAACGGATTTATTTCAGAATCAGAGTCAGAATCAGGTTTATTGCCAAATAGGATTTTATCTTGGTATATTGGTGCATAACAATAAGTAGATAAAACAAGTACTGTAAGTCAAGAAGCATATATAGAAAATAGAAACTTGACAATAAGATATGAACAATTAAATAATAAAAAATATGTACAATATGACTGTTGCTGTACAGTTTGGTGCAGGCATGTGTAAAGCATTTGCAAAAGTTCACAGTATGAAGTTTAAAGAGCTTAAAAGTTAAGAGAGTTTAAAAATATTTGCAATGTGCAAGATAGTAGTCAGTTTCTCACCATGCAGGAAGGACTCTGTTGGGATGAAGAAGGCAGCGGTGCACATCCCGAGCAGGGTGATGAACTTCAGGAACCAGAAGCTGCAGGTGCAACACGAGGAGAGACAACACAGAGAAAACGGTTTAAACCTGAAGACTGAACCTGGCACTCTCTCTGTTTTTGAAATTCACATTTTTATTTATTCATCCTTTATTTTTGTAGGGAGGACTACGGTGGCCCTGAAGGTCAAAACACAACAACATTTTGTTTTTGTTTTTTCATGTTTTATGAAATTTCGTTGTGTTTTGTCAGATGATGTTGTGTTTTGACCTTCAGGGCCACTGTAGAGGACCCACTGAGGCCGAGGTCTCATACATACATACATACATTTATACATACACATGTAAGCCCATACCTCTACTCGTATGTGCATGCTTAAAAACAATTGCAGCATTTTCCTCCAGCAGCTCAGCCACTAGCTCTTTGAAAACTCCACGTGATACCAGAGAGAACCGCTTAGCTTTAGTTTGAAACTTATTCCACATAATATTATAATAATACTGAAGGCAGCCTTCCCCCATTCAGTCCTACACCTTGGTGTTTTTAGAGTGACCTAGTGATCTACGTAGTTGTATAACTCTTATTAATTTATAAACCTTTTTGTTAAGCTTTTCTTTAATTATTTTGTTCTGCTTGTTCTTTCCATAAACATAATTCTGTGGGTAACCAACAATTCAAATCAAAATAACTGTACATTTTATATTTAAAGGATTGTACCAGTTGTTTTGCATGTTTTAGCCAGTTTTTCTGACATTTTTCCTGTCAGATTATTCAATAATAATAAAATACTTGTGTGCTGTGTGTGTATTGCAACATGACAGCTGATTTTGACAGTATTAAGCCTAAATTACCTCTGAAATTTTTCTCAATCCACAGAATTAGCATGTAAAACTTTTAAAGGTACAACCTGTAATCCAGCTTTCACAGTAGCAGAAACTAAACAACTAAATCCCTATTAAACAAACATCTAGATCTCTTATTGATATTTTCTGATGCAGGTTATATTTTAAATTAATATCAACTGAAAAATATATAAATGCTTATTTTTCATTTACAGGTATAACTCTTCAGTGATACATGTGAATACACCTGCAATTTCTATGATCAAAACATGAACGGAGTGACCAAGTTTGAGCAACAGCTCTTGTGTAAGGCAAATTTAGTCTCAGACTCCATCCAAACAGTGTCCATGTCCACCTCCAGGTCCATGTGACTCTGTCTGGTCTTTAAGAGGAAACACAAGGTTTCACTGGGTCGCTCCCCGACCGTCCTACTAACCGTTGCCAAAGACCCTGAAACCTTTCACCGTGGCACTGATAAGACTGTTATAAGTAGATTTATACCAGAGAGGACCTGCAATGCAATCTGTCAAATCCTAATCTGAGCTTTGTCACGGCTCTAATCTACTGCGCAGCAATGGAAAGTGTGACAACAAAGAGCTTTAAATAGAGCAGCCAGGGCCGGGCCAGGTGAGCAGAGGGTGAAAACACTTACAGACTGTAGTGAAGTATTTACAGCGTAGTTCAAGACAGGTGGAATCATTTCTGTGCGGGATCAGGTTCAATCTAAATATTCGGAGATTTTTGTAACCTAATCATGAATTCAGAGAAAATTTGCATTTATTCGTTTTCCTTTCAAAGCTTCATTTAGGATTTCAGGTTTGAATTTATGTCATTTAATTTGTCGTTTTGTTTTTTGAGTCATGCCTGTTATGCTGTGTTCATGTGCAAGTACAAAAGTCCTGCATTTCAGTCTGAAAATGAGCAGTGTTGCATTCATGAACTATAGAATAACTTGCAAGTGTTAGCTGTCTGAATGACGTCTAATTACATCCATAATCTATAATAATATTTTTTATTTTCCTTAATGAAGTAGTAGTAGTAAACTCTGCAGCACTGACCCGTTGTGTATGAGCGCTCTGAAGTCCTGACTGGACTTCACGTCTATGAGGAAGATCGCCATCATCAGGTAGAAACAGGAAGTGCCAAAGCAGACTCTGTAGACCGCCGAGTAGCCCACCAGCATCTCACAGTGGCCTCCACCATGCGCCTGGTCACACACCATGTTGAAGAAAGGCACCTGAAACACACACACACACACACACACACACACACACACACACACACACACACACACACACACACACATATTTCATCTACCACTGCATCCATGTATGTGTATCTGTCTGTCTGGGTGAAGATTTCAGAAGATGCCGAGGTCTTTTGGTAAAATTTAATGATGATAAAAATAATAGAATGTCTTAAATGAAAATAAATGGGGTATATCAGGAGTAGATCCTTGTCTATGTGAAGTTTTTAGAAAGTTTTAGAAAATGCCAAAATGAGAATATAATCATTCACATTAAGACCAAATGGCACTAGGCTGAACTACTATTCTCCAAACCCCAATTTAAAGGACTAGAAGATGTTTTTTTCTTGTCACTTAATTGTGCTTTCTGGCTTTTAATGTATATCAACAAAAACAAGGATTTGGAAGGTATTAGTGTTGAGGTTTTGTTGATATTTGGATAATTGTTTTAAATGTGTGATGCACATAATCATATTTTTAGATAATGAATCATGACACAATATATATTTGCTCATGTTGCCAGTAAAGCCTGCTGAGGGATAACTGACCATTCACTTTTAGGCATTTTAGACTTTATTGGATAGCTGATATTATTGGAATATATTCAGACAGGAAACATGGCAGAGAGGGGGGTAAGACATGAAACAATGTTCCTCAGCAGGGGTGGAAGTAAAGAAGAAAACTCTTTCTCTCTCTCTCTCTTATTGTTTCTAAATGTAGCACTTAAAGCAGTCCAGCATATTTGATGAAGTTGATGTACTTGCATGATTCTTGTAATTTTAAGATTGTATCCACGGTTGAAATGCACTTATTGTTAGTTGCTTTGGATAAAAGCGTCAGCTAAATAAATGTTATGTAAAAGAAGTGCTCAGAACTTTTAATTAAGTAAAAGTGGCAATACCACAGTGTAGAAATACTCTGTTACAACTAAAAGTCATGCAGATTGACAGATTGTGAAAGTACAAATGTGTAAAAATCAAAATATACTTAAAGTACCAAAAGTGAAAGTACTCATTATGCAGAATGGCCCATTTCAGATTAATGTATATTATATAATTGGATTATAATTATTTATGCATTTATGTGTACGCATCACTTTGATGCTACAGCAAAGGTGGAGCTAATTTTAACAAATGTATATACTGCCGGGTTGTTTAATCTATAATAATGCATCATGGTTATTTGTTAATTATATTTTGTATTAATAATCAAAGTAACTAGTAACTACAGCTGTCAAATAAATGTAGTGGAGTAAAAAGTATAATATTTCCCTCAGAAATGTAGTGGAGTGTAAAGTAGCAGAAAATAGAAATACTCAAGTTATATTTTTGGCTTCTTCATGTATGCCGATGTGACTATTAAATGTGTCTCAGCAGTTTGTCTTCCTCTCTGTTCTACCTGTCGACCTGCAGCCAATCACAAACCATCTTGGGGTAAATAAGGACTGCAAAGCTGAACTTTAGGGCCTCATTACTGCTCCCTGCCTACTCCAGATGTGTTTTTAAAGTGAGTTATTTGTGTCAGGACTTTTGTACAGAATGATTATACAGTTCTCTCGTTCTGTTGCCACTCATCTAGCAGGAGGTTATTGGTTATTGTGGTTATATTTCAGTTGATTTCTTTGATTTGTGGGAATGTTTTGTTGACCCATCCATGATGAACGTGTCATGGAGGATCAGATCTGGTACTCACATTTTCCCTGACGAGCTCGGAGACGGTGCGGGACAGCATGAGGCAGGAGACGGCGCAGCTCATTATGTGGAAGAAGGTGTACATGACCCGCGTGCTGGTGGAGGATTTGACCGGAGGACAGAAGGCACAGCAGAGCGAGCAGGGAGCTGGTCCACAGCAACAGCATATCTGAGGAGGAGAGGACGGAGGCAGCTCAGCATCCACACAAACACAACACACAGTCCATGACAGGAAACGCATCCTTGACAAGAGGAAGGAGAAAGAGTGAGGTTTCTTTGGGGATGATGTTTCAAACACATGTAAATATACAAAAAAGGAGGCCAAGATTGCAAAAAGTGAAAATACAACTTGGTTAGTCATCTAGTCCAGTGATTCCCAACCTGGGGTTCTTGTACCCCAGCGGGTACTTCTGCAGTTGCCAGGTGTTACGTGGAAAGATTGTGAAGCAGCGCAACTAATTTGATTGAAGGAATATATCCACATATTAAGGCAGCTGTAACACCTGAACACCTGCTGCAATTATGTAAGAGTGAGTGAAAACTAGTTAGCAAGCGAGCACAGAAGTCTAAACAGGTAACATTAGATTAAAGTAATGGATAAACAGTTGAAATAGTTATCTGAAAGTAGCCTAATGACTAAACAGTTAAAATAGTTAGCTAAAAGCAATGACTAAACAGTTGAAAGTTACCTAAAAGTAATGGATAAATGGTTGAAATAGTTATCTAAAGTAATAGATTAATGCCTGAAGTAGTTAACTAAAAGTAATGATTAGAGTCTAGTAGTACGATCGCTGAGCAAAACAACCTAAATATTGACACTTCAATTGTATGAAAAAATGATTGTAACAATATCCTCTTTTATATAATCAATAGCGTTATACATTTGGAACATGACAAATAACAAGGGATGAAATGAATAAATATGGATCCGCAGAGAGAGGTATGTCTTTTATCCACTTATTAATGACAAATTACAGTTCTGAAAACAGAAACACACATTTACTCATGTACTTGAGCTTGTGATTGAGCTCTTTGCTTTACGTATGTGGAAAATAAATTCTAGACACCTACTTAAAAGTCAATTTTTTATCAAAATGCTAAAAAAATTAGCATGAGCAATATTTAAAGGATAGGTTCACATTTTTTCACGTGTATCTTAATGCAATACCATATGTACATTCAATGAGAGTTCTTGGTTGTTGGTAGTTGGTTGGTAGTTGTTCCTCCTGGCTGCATACTGGCTGCAAAGAAATCCCTTCAAAGTCCTTGTTCTGTGTAAAAATGCATTCTGAAGTTCAGCTGAAGCAAATATTAAGCTTGAATTAGACAAATCAAATGGTTGTCTTCAAAGTTACTTTTCTTCTTTTGAGTATGAAATTCCCTCTTTTTGCTTAAACGGACAAACAGTGTTTCTGTGCTGAGCTATGGCAGAAGGACAATGACACAAAGAGGGACTTTTGTACTAAAAAGACTGTAACTTTGGAAGATGACTTTGTCCCCCATCACTTATACTGAAATTGTTTTAAGAGGGAATCTCTTTGTGGCCAGTTTGGAAAGGAGTAATGTACATACATATACATGTGAGTGTTGTTTTAAGGCAGTCTTGAAATAATGTGATGGGATAATAATGCCAGGGACCTTTGTTGCATATTGTCTCTCTCTCTCTCTATGTCTCTCTGCACTGTTGACTGTCAAATGAAGGCAAAATGCTTAAATAATAATAATAAAATAACTAACTAACAAATGGTAACCAGTCATCAGCACTATAGATCTGAAAAACACTAAATACTATTTCAGGTTTCATGCTGGACTCTCCATCACGATACTTCAACACCACATAAACAGTATGTGATTCGTGATTCATTTGTGGAGTCCAGGAAGTCAAACTGAGGACTTTTGGAGGTCAGTCTATCAGACAACTTACACTGACAGTGTTTGGCAGCGAGGTGGCTGGTGGCAGATTAATATAATGAGTCCAACAGCATCTGTCTGGTTCTGATTCTGATAAATCAGGGCTGCCTGTGGATGACTGGACGTAAGCCCATCACCACTGATCCTGAACTAAATCTAAGGAGGCAAAAACCTGCATGCACATCTGCCTGATGCTTCATCTGTCTGCGTAATCAGGATGTATGGGAGAGGACAAATGGCTTCAGCGATGTAAATGTGGTGGTATGATTCTGCAAAAATTCTCTATCATTCTTGTGTAGCCTGAGAACTGTTGTCTCCATACTGCACTGTATGATTTATGAATGCATGCAGTGAACCCAGATATTTTATTACTCATCACGTGCAAATCATAATCTGATGGATAATACAGAGAAGATTATCCAGCATCTTCTCATTGAAGGAGACTGAATAAATATAGAGCTTTAATCACGTACAGGAGCTCCTGTAACTGGTGAAACATGGTTAAAGGGACAGTTTGTCCATATTCTGCAGCTGACTGATCAAATCATTCAGCATCTTCTTCAGGCCATTTTTGTAAGAAATTGTTTCTCAAAAACTTTTGCCGTGTAGATTCACGTTGTCAAGAGGAAAAAACATTGTCTGTTTTACTCCATCTTTATATTTACTTATTGCTTATTAAATATATTTCTTTTGCTTTTACTGTTCTTTTCTTGCCATTTTAGATTTTTTTTGCTCCTTTTATTAAATGTTTTCATTGTTTGTTTTTGCTCCATTTTGCCTTCGCTGATATTTGCTTTGTGTTTTTCTGTAAAGCACTTTGCTAATTAAAGTGCTATAAAAATATAGTTTTATCATTTATCATCTGCACCCTGACTGTGTTGTCTGTCACAACAAAGACAAGCAAAGATATTTGAAAGTTTGTAATGTGACTGGAGATATCATCACAACCCCAAATCACCCCCATGAGTCAGGAAATAACCTACTTTCTGAGCTGAAAGGCTGCTGCCAACATCTCTCAACATGCAGGACTTTTAAAAAAAGATTAAATACATGAGATTTTGTTGGATGTATTACGTAGACGGGATTAATTTGTATGTTTGCAACCTAAAACAAATCACTGCATATTCAACCTTTCAGATTAAAGATGCCCCCGTTAATCCAGAAATCCTGAATCAAATCACTTTTTAAAACCACCAATAAATAGTCTATAAATAAATAGTAATAGTAAATACGCAACTATAGCGAACGGTTCGCACGTATGGCGGGGCTTTGCAGATGGTTGTGTGGGGAGGACCCCTATCTAGAAACAGCTGTTATACCGCTCACCTCAAAGCCACCAGACTCTATTGACAAAAACACTAATTTATGTTACTGTCTGCAGACAGTTTCTGTGCTGAATATTGGTGCTGTGCTACTTCAGTTTCTTGCACTAAAACCAACAAATAAACAAAGGGAAAACATCAAAATCTGCTGTTTTTTGAAAATGTAGACCTATATATATTAAGCCCTCTAACTGTAGAGACAGCCAGGTGCTGCATGAACACCCTCACCACTGCACATGTCTGTCCTCTGGCCTAGTTTAAGGTTTATAATACAGGATTAATAATCACAGGGTGGAGTTGTTGCAGTAAGCGAGGGGGCTCAAATCTGATATAAATGCAGAATGATAATTTAGATTTAAAACATAGCTATTGAGTCGAAATAATACAGTTTATATAGGCCAAACAGCAGTGTGATGGGTCTGACGTGAAGACTGCATGTTGAGAGCATCCTTCATTTTTTAGCTCCAAGTGATACAGTCTTAATTCAAGCATTGTGCACATTTGTAAAAATGCACCAGACTTCCTTTTTCAAATCAGTAATGTTATATATTTTTACAAAAACACAGACTCACTCCAGTTGTTTGTTTGTAGATGATTATAGGATGATTATAGGATCTCCTGCATCTTTCCAGGTATTCAAGAAGCTCATCTGAGAGCTAATCCTGCATGAATCACATACTTAATACACCAGTGATGCAAATGTACCTTTCATATTATATACAGCAGCGACTCTGTGTACAGTGTTTAAGTTATTGATTTCAAGAGTCAGTAAATTGATTTGGGTTGAAACAGGAATTCCACTGTTAATAAGTAATAAATGTTACGACAATGTATTGATTATAGTAAGTGTAGTAAGAGTCTACCGCCATGTTAGTGGCTCTGTGACACTGTATGTAGGCAGAGCGATGCTTAAGCCAAATGCTAATAACAGCATGCTAACATGCTCACAATGACAATGTTAACATGTTGATGTTTAGCAGATACAATGTTTATCATGGTCACAATCTTAGCTTAGCATGTTAGCATGCTAACATTTGAAATTTAGCACTAAACCCAAAATACAGCTGAGGCTGATGAGCAGTAATTCATTTTGCAAGTATTTGGATAAATCAAAAAATTTGACCTAATGATGGCACTAGATGAAAATTCAGTGGATCTCCAGAGTTATTACAATTCATCCTGAGGGGAACATGAATGTTTGAACCAAATTCCATGGCATTTCATCCAGTAGTTGTTGAAATATTTCACTCAAAACCACATGTGAACCTCTAGAGGTGCTAGAGGAAAAGTCAGGAGATCACCAAAGTCAGCAGGGTTCATCCTCTGGGGACCATGAATGTCTGAACAAAATGTCATGGCAATTCATCCAATAATTGTTGAGATATCCTGGAACAAAGTGGTGGATGACCGACTATCAGACAGGCATTTCCATCCATACAGCCACATCACTAGCGTGGCTAACAAGTACTGTCTGTGTATCACAGCCTGACATATCTTCTTCCTCTGAACCATAGAAATCACACTGTTGTTCTTTCATCACCATGAACACACACACTGTACACACACACTTAATCCCACGCACACTGTCCTGCTGCCCCAAATACTCACTAGGGCACCAAATGTGGATTCATCCGCTACTGAAAATAGTCCCCAACAAATGCACTATTTCCTCCTGTTTGAGTAATGTTTGCTAAATACTACATTGTCCAGCAGTTTTAGGAAATTACATACAGTCACTTTCAACTAGCTACCTCTGAACCAAACTAACTCTTTGGACAAACAACTTTCTAATCAGGAGCTCCAAGTAACCACCAGTGACAAGCAACATATCCAGACTGACCCCCCCCCCCCCCCCCATCATAACCAGTTGCTCACACATTTGATGAAATATGTGAATGATGCAATACAGCTATAGTCCAAAGACTTTTCACAGAAAAACAGAAAACCTTTAGAGGAGCAGGTACTGGTGGTGGACAAAATAACATGAACACCTGAAAATATCATGCAATTCAGTAGAACAACACCACAAACTAAGGCCCCCAAAACTTGAATCAACACCTCTCAGACACAGCTTCAAAAACAAGCTTCATAAAGGCAGTATTTGGCTGAATCAGATTGTGCAGATGTTCCTGATGTTTTGACGAACCCCCAGAATCACCATGACAGAAATCAACCAGTGATAAACACAGAGGTGGAACATCATAACTAAGTACATGTACCTCCTGTAAGTATAGTTTGAGCTACTTGTACTTTACAGTACTTGAGTACGTCCATTTCTATGCCACTTTATACTTCTACTCTACTATGTTTCAGAGGCAAATATTGCATTTTTTCCTGCACTACTACTGTTATATATTATTATTTATTATAGTTACTTTGCAGATTCAGATTTTACATAGAAACAATCAGTTTATAAAATATGATGCAGTTTTAGATTTAACTTTCCAAAAGTATTTTAAATTGTTAAAAAACAATATGCTCCACCTCAACATAGATACATTAAAATGCTGCTTACATGTTAATGCATTAGTGATAATAATTCAATAATGTTATATGTAGTAATATAGCACTGAAAAGGGCCATTCTGCATGGAAAGTACTTTAACTTTTGATTCTTTAGGTATATTTTTCTGATAGTACTATACTAAACTTTTGAAAGCAGTATTTTTACATTGTGGAATTGTTACTTTTACTTAAATAAAATATCTGAATACTTCTTCCACCACTAAATAAATATCTTGATAAGAAAAATGTACAATATTTCAGTAGCATGTAGACTAATTAATTCCCTCTACCAGTATTATTATCAATAAAATCAACTCCAGAGATTATTTATAATCATCTACTAAGAAAAACAGGCTTTTGTCTCACAGTCAATACTAAGCTGACTGAACTCCAGCTGCAGTCGCTGCCTCCTGTGCTGCTGCTCATCAGCTCTCACCTGATAGGCCACCATGTTGAGGAAGTAGTTGTAGACGCCGCTGTGGTTCATCCCCTGAGTGGCCGACATTGTGCCTCTAAACTGCTTTTCCTCGGCCACCGTGACTCTACATTTGGCCATGAACTTCCAGCACAAACAGCTTTCCTCAGCGCGCCTGCAAAGATGGCATCCTCACATCCTCAAAGACGCCAGAACACAACTCCTTCTAACAGGTCTGTTAGAAACTGAAACTAAAAAGTAAAACTACAAAGTCCAGCAGGTTGTCCCTACACGGTCCTTATGCTGGATTAGCAGTAAATCAAGTCCTGCTGGGCTCCCTGCAGCCCAGAGCCTCAGCATGAGCGCCGGTTCAGCTGCTCTCAGTCCAGCCTCACAGGGGAATAAGTTGTTTTTTTGCCCATATCCTGCGTGCTTTGGCTCTGCGGCTGTGTTGGGTGCTGCCAGAAAAGAGGGAGAGGTGGTGGCAAATGTCCGGTGCCCTCCCCCATCCTACCCGGTCAGATTAAGCAAAGAGTCTGTGAGGGGAGGAGGGGGAGGAGGAGGTCGACAGGGACCATGTGTCAGTCCCATCTGTCCCTTCCCTTCCCTTCCCTTCCCTTCCCCTCCCCCAGCACTGCACAAACCCCACAGCACAATGGGATTGGGCAATACTCCTGTTTAATCCAGATTTACAAAATTAAACAATTATCCCGTGTGATTTATAGACACTGATGCCTGACACCTCACAGCCTCCAACCTGCAGACCCCGAGTCTCCAAGTCTGAGTCTGCGTGTCCCTCACAGAAAGAGGCCACATCCATAAACCTAACAGGTTATCATGGCTGCATTACGACCCAGAAACACTGAAGTGGGACGGACTGGGCGCCGGGCTGCAGAGTGCATTAGTAGATGTGCTCACAGCTTGATAATGAACGTTAGATTTAGAGGTCCACTTTTTGGGAATTAATGAGTTGAAAACTTATTTCTGCTGCTCTTAGTTTCCCACAGCCTTGCATGTGTTTGGTCTGTCTGTGTACTCTTTATATGTATTTCTCGTTCTTTTGTTTGTTCAAAGTTAGGAGTCTGACGTTGGGAGGACCACTCAACGAGCCTTTATAGCATTTTTATATCCGATTTAAAACATTACATTTCTTTCTAGCTACACTGTGCAGTTTTTTTGAGGATAATTTTAATAGCTCAGACATCAGATATGTCAGTTCTAATATTCAAAACAGATGAACCATGGTGTAGGCTTTTATGGTTATTTTACAAAAACATGAAAAAAACATTGCATTTCAGGTTTTCCCTTAACTGTAGTGATTTATTTTAGTGACACCTTAAGTGATAATCATTTGCATCTTAGGCCTTTTGCAGTTATTGTGAGCACCATCCAAACTTGCTGTAATGATAAAAGCAGAATTTGAAACTGTCTATAAAAACACTGAATGACTTTTTTGGAAAGAAGGACCTAATGGTTTGCTGTTTGGAGCTGGATACACACAGACAGACAG
The DNA here is from genome assembly GCA_005408345.1 of Macquaria australasica. Lineage (NCBI taxonomy): Eukaryota > Metazoa > Chordata > Actinopteri > Centrarchiformes > Percichthyidae > Macquaria > Macquaria australasica. The sequence goes on from SEMN01000324.1 coordinate 558,287, forward strand.
ACAGTAGGAACACTGAGGTAGTTTCCTGTGTGCCACAGCTGCAGGGAAATGAACTGATGTGTCGCTGGTAGCTGTTAAAAAGCGCTGAGTGCATGAGGAGAGAGTCAGATTAGATCTGGGTTAGTGTGCAGGGTGGAGCGCCGGGATAATCCCATCGTCGTTCAGCCCTCCTCCCAAGCAGGATGACCTTCACCAGCACAGACAGACGGGACGGTAGTCGCTGTCCGGTTACACTCTCTGAGTCGCCACAGACGGGCGTCACTGAGCCAGAGACGGTCCAATCAGTGATCTGTCACTGCGCTGCATCTCACCCAGTAACACACTTTATCCCACACAGAGCTGTAATGAAGGCTGTTTCTGCCCCATGAAATGATGAAGGCCCAGTGTCACAGTCTCTTTCTTAGTCTGACCTGTTGAATTCACTCGCTTCCACTGGTGGAATGTAACTAAATACATTTACTCAAATACTGTACTTAAGTACACTTTTGAGATACTTGTACTTTAGTAGTAGTAGTTTTTCCTTTTCATGCCACTTTCTACTTCTACTCCACTACATCTCAGAGGAAATTGGCAGCTTTAGTTTGTTAGAGTTATGCACATAAAACATACAAAGAGTTTATAAAATATGATTTTTTTGTATAAATTAAACTACCCAGCAGTTTATACAAGTACAGCTGAAACGATTAGTCGATTAGTGGATTGACAGAAAATTTATTAGCAACTATTTTGATAATCGTGGAAGTCATTGTTCCTGTAAAATCATTTCCTGGTTGCAGCTTCTCAGATGTGAAGATCTGCTGCTTTTCCTTTGAATGATGTTAATAATGTTAATGTTGTTAATGATGTTAATAATGTTAATGATGTTAATAATGTTAATGTTGTTAATGATGTTAATAATGTTAATGTTGTTAATAATGTTAATGATGTTAATGATGTTAATGATGTTAATAATGTTAATGATGTTAATAATGTTAATGATGTTAATAATGTTAATGTTGTTAATGATGTTAATAATGTTAATGTTGTTAATGATGTTAATAATGTTAATGATGTTAATGATGTTAATAATGTTAATGTTGTTAATGATGTTGAGGTTTGGACTGATGGTTGTGAAGGAGCCACTTTGGGCTCTGGATCATTGTGACAACAAGTTTTACAAACCAATCAAACCAATCAATCAATCGATTAATGGAGACAATAATCAGCAGATTAAATGAGCTCCACCTCAACCAGCTCCAACCGTAAAATCCTGCTTTTACATGAATGATGAGGAATAATCATCTAATGAGATCAGATATAACAGCAGAACAGCCACAGAGGACGTTTAATACTTTTAATACTTTAAGTACTTTTTCCTGATTATACTCACATACTTTTACTGAAAGAACATTTTCAATGCAGGACTTTTACTGGTAATTTACTTGTATTCTTATTGTTGCCATGCAAAACCATAAACTACGTACATGTAGGCCTACCGTCAAGTCAAGTTATTTAAGAAAACCCATCCAAACAGCAGTCAATGCTATAAACGTTACAAAGAAATTCTAAACTGCATTACCCATAAGTCTCTTGGGCTAACCGAATTCATTGAGGAGGAAACAGTTGGCAAAGACAAATCTTTTAAAGCAAACTGTGATTCATCAAACTCATCAATACTTCTACCAATCTGACACATACAGAAGAATGTAAAAATGTCAGATACAATTTTACAAATATTATTAAAATCAATTCTATTATTATTGAAATATAGAAAGAAAAAACGTGTTAAGTATTATATATCATAGTGTATCAAACATTACTGGGTATGGCTCACTGCAATGGAAGCTCACTTCTGGAAACGATTTACTCTTGAAGTAAAATCTTATTATGAATACTGATCATTAAAAATACTGTAATAATGTACAGGCTCACTTCATTTACATTAACATGTTTGAGCTGAGATGCCACATACTGTCTGCTGTCATGTTTGTCTGTAGCATAAGTGATTTAGTAGGATAAGGTTGTTTTCAGGACTGCATGTTGGAAAAAAGCAGCCTGTGCCAAACTCTTGTACTGTACTTATTCTTCAGAGGTCTGTCCAGGTTCACTTTCTAGGAACTGAGCAACAAACAAGAGGTTAAACGAGAAGAAACGTCAGCTTGGTGCAGACTCAGCTAATAGGCTTGGACTTACAAACCCAGTGAATGAAGGCTCTCCGAACCTTCGAGCAAGTCAACAGTTGTAAGATTATTAGTCTGAGGAGCTGATGACGACAGAGGAGTAGTACAAGGCACCCCTCCCCACGCCTACACAACAAATAACACCAGCTGAAAACACACATTTTATATTCATTTAACCAGCTGTCACAACCAAACTTTCAACTTCCGTCGAGGGAAGACGGTCTGCAGCTACTTCATTTTAAATTTTAAAAATGTATGTTTATGTGATGTAATAATGTTTCTGTTCTTATAAAGCAAGAAGAAGAACTACATGTAAGTTGGAAAATGTAAGAATTTGTCAGTGTTGGTCGGTCCACCACTTTGGCCCAAACTGAAATATCTCAGCAACTACTTGATGCATTGCCATGAAATTGAGATTCGTGGACCCCAGAGGATGAATCCTACGGACTTTGGTGATCCTCTCACTTTTCATGCAGCGCCACCATGAGGTTGACATTTATGGTTTTAAGTGAAATGTTTATGAAATTTGCTTCGGACACTCATTTCCCCCGCAGGATGAATTTGACTAACTTTGGTGATCTCTTAACTTTTCCTCTAGCGCCATCATCAGGTCAAAATTTAATTTGTCCAGTACTTTGATTTATGACTAAATACCTGCAAAACTAATGACATTCATACCTCAGCTGTACTGTGTGTTTTTCTCTAGTTAGATACTGCATACTGCTAAACATCAGCATGTTTGCATGCTGACGTTAGAATTAAGCCCAAAGTGTGAGTCACTAGCACGGCTGTCTTCGACGCTGCAGTTTAAAACAGTTTCCACTCTGAACATGACCGACGCTTCGTGAATAAGACGCTTCGTGTGATAAATAAATGTATAAACTGTAAAAAGTAAAATAAGAGTTGTAAGTAAACAAATTATGTAATCTGAATTTAGCATTTAGATTTTTGTCTTCCTCCAGAACAGACAGTTAAACAACCAGAAATTTTAGCATCAACGACGTCCCGACATTAAAAAACAACCATTGCTTCACAAAATATCCTTAATCTGATTTTGGATTATTCCCTCCAACATGAGCGGGTGTAAACCAGTAAGTCCCTGTGATAAACACGTGTTGCTCTGAGCGGTCCAGGCAGCCACGGCCCGGCATTCCTGGGGGCCCCTTTCACTCTCAGATAATTGCTGCTGCCTTGTGGAAGAGGAGAAGGTGCCAAAGAGAACAAACAAAAGCAAATAAGTGGATGCAAATCACCGCTTGAGTGAAAGCGCTCAATCTATGGTTTCAACAGGCTTGCGCAATAATAGTTGGCTGAATTCCAAGCTTGTTTATTTAAAAAAAGGACCAGAAAAATGATCCATTCATTATTCATTTAGGACTCTTTTTGAGCGAGTAACCGTTTTTGACCAGTATTGTTTTTTAAAACCTGTTTTAGATGTAGGTGAAATAAAAGCTGGGTGTTGCAAATGATTCACATGTAGCTGCATGCAAGCAATAAGAATGGTCCTTCTCATAGAAACACAATGTACCCATTCATAAATAACTGTGGCGAGACTGAACGCACAACCTGCTCATATTCTGAGGAATTAGACTGACGACGGATTATTAAAATAGTCCAGAGAGACTCAGTCTGTACCGCATTCTTTAATGTACATTTTAATGGCTGAACTTTGGTGAAAAATGTAAAGAAACTTACGTTTTAATTGGTTTGACACCAAAACCTGATGTTTAACTTTGACATTTTGGTTACACATTTTGTATCTATTGGCTGATCATTGCATGATTCAAAGTATGTGGACACCCCTGTTTACATACTTTGTGTACTTTTGGCTGTTTTTTACAGTTTGGGCTGAACACTTTAGTTCCAAGTCAGGGAAATCTTAATACTAGGGAACACAATGCAATGATATTCTACAACAGTGGTTCCCAACCTTTGTGGCTTGTGATCATTTAAAACGAACCCTTCATCACAGGTTATGGGCCCCCGTGTGGCCATGAGTTGTGAGGAGTTCAACTAAAGAGTGATTTTTTTTCTTCTTGGATTTGTCATATTTGAAGGGTTTTCAGAGACCGGAAGAGTGAAAAGTATCCAGTATTTCACTCAAAAAAAGCAAGAATTAGAGAAACGTCATGAATGGACAAAATGAACAATTCTGTGACATATGTTATTTTTTATCATGTTGACACCCTTTGGGTTGGGAACCCCTCATTTCCAACTTTCTGGCAACAGACTGTGATTTTTCCCTTTCCTGTTTCAATATGACAACGCCCCCGTGCACAAAGCAGCTCCATAAAGAAATGGTTTTCCCAGTTTGGTGTGGAAGAACTTGATTGGCCTGCACAGAGCCCTGACCTCAACCCCATCCAACACCTTTAGGGTGAACTGGAACGAGCCAGACCTGATCACCTAACATCAGTGTTGGACCTCACTGATGCTCTTGTGTCTGAATGGGAGCAAATCTCTGCAGCCAGGTTGTTAAATCTAGTGGAAAGCCTTCAAGGAAGAGTGGAGGCTGATATAACAGCAAATAAACGCCCGTGGTTTTGGAAGGACATGTTCATCAATCACATTTGTGTGGAATATTCAGGTGTCCACATACTTTACCTATTTTATTCTATTTTCTTTTAGTTAGTTATTCTCAGAAAAAAAAGCAAAACAGACCCAGAAATGCAACAAGGTCACCAAATGTCAAAGTGTTCAGGGTGGATTTTTCACCCTTTGATTTGTTAGTCATTTGTCTGCATATTAGCATTAAATGAATGCATCTTAGTTGTTAGTTTTATGAGGGAAATAATAGAATTAAAGAAGTTTTTAAATCCGGAGACCCTGTCAGTACTGAAATTCCTCTTTCATCATCATCATTGATCAAGTCACTGAAGACAAAATTAAATATCTACCGTTTAAAAAGTCTCACCAGTGCTTCCACACTGACTGTCTGCATGAAAGTGAAGCTCATTATGAGTTAATGGTGACATTAAAGAGCATCATGAGGTATTTGTTTATAACAGCTTTTCATTTTGGGGTTCTGAAGCATTTTTATTTTTTGAATATTAGCAAATATAAAAAAAGATGTTCATCCAGATAAGCTCTATTTCCTGTACACTTCTCTTTCACTGGTAACTTTATCCCTCCTATTTAGCATTTATAAGCAGTTTATCCAAATGTATCATGCTTTATAACGCACTATACTGTAGTTGTAAGCAGATATAAGTATTTATTAATGAATTTGTGAACAACTATAACTCCTGTGAAGCACCCATAAGTGAAGGCTGCTGTATAAACATTTAATGAATGATAATATAGTAAAACACAGTTGTAATAATATAAAATATGTCTTCATAGGAGAAGTTATAACTGTTGACAAATACTGCACATTAATACACACTTAAAATGTCCTTATATCTGTGTACAACTACATTATAGTGTGTTTCATTTAAGATCTTTGAGTCTTACACCTTGGTGTTAAATGGTGTTTTGTGCAGGAATCTCATTTTCATCAAGATATATATATATATATATCTCCAAAATGTCATAGACCATTTACTTAGTAAACCCTTTCACATGCACATATACATACATTTAGGTGTGACTGCCCTTGTCCCACTCTGAGAGATATCTTTCATGCTTTTATCATCTCACCATGTTGCATCCTGCAGAGTCTCACCTGAGCCTGAATCCAGCGTCCTGACATCTCGTCCCTGAGGCCCGAGGCGGCGAGAGCTCCTAACAGTCAGTCATACAGCAGGATGAAGGGGTTGGTGTGATGACAGCGACGGGTCTCCGGCCCCGGTGCCATTCCTCTGGCCGCTCGCGACCACACGCATCTCCTGAACCAGGGAAACCAGAGAGCACTGATGTGGTCTTCAGTCCTGCTCAGGGTTGAAGGCACGAGCAGGTTTCTCTTTCCTGTAATCTGATTATTGGCAGGTCAAACACACCAAAGGGGCTGGAAAGTCTGGAGACACTGTTGCAGTGGTAAAAGGGCTAGTTGTACAAGTAAACCTCTTATAACAGACAGGAATAGAAGAGGAGGAGCAAAGAGTGATTTAGTTAAAAGTCCACATAATCCAGTTATTGTCTTTTTCTCATCACGTCTCAGACAATAACAAGATAGTAGCTAAATCAGATAAATCAGACGTATTAATGCATCGTCTTCAACCTGCTGATTGATATTTGATCAAATTTCTAAAAAAAAACTTGACTAACAATGAATGAACAAAATGTTTGTAGTTTAGACCAAAATATTATTATCAGTTTATAGTTTGATTGTAATTTTACTTCACAAAATGCACCTTCAGCCCGAGGAAACACCTCATGTCCCTCTGAATTTTGAAGTATTTCGTGGATTTTCTCCAAAACGTGTTGTGTAAGACACAATAAAATACTTGTAAGACATATTCCTGGACTTTTGGGAAAAACTCTTCTCCCACATAGAAAACTCTTGTTTTGTTCAACAGGTAATTCTTGTGTTTTTGAATTACTACAAAACATTTTGCTGCTTTTAGTTTACACTAATTTCAGTACGGCATAAAAATCAACTTGCGTAAAACTGAAATGTATCTGCTTTTATTATTGTCAAACATACACGAGGCTGGATTACCAATCTGGCAAAGCAGAGCATTGCCCCAGAGCCCCAGTTTCACTGTGTGTCAATTACCAATCTGATTAATTACCAATCTGATTAATTACCAATCTGATTAATTACCAATCTGATTAATTACCAATTTGTTAGGGAGTTTGCGTGTGTTTAAATCTGTGTGTTTCACTTATTTGCATGACAAATCTCCCTTTGGTGGCAATAAAGTTGAAGTTAGTTATTATTATTAGCCTAAAGTGTGTGTGTGTGTGTGTGTGTGTGTGTGACCGTGAATGTCTCTGTAAATTATACAGTACAACAACATCACAGAATCAGACTTAACTGTGATCTAAAGATTAAATAATCTAAATATTATTAATATAAAATAATATAAATCTACGGATGCGTTCTCCTTTAAATTGTCCTTCCCTTCCGGTGCCACCCCGCAGGAACCTTTCTTTTTGTTCCGGCCTTACTGGCGCAAACATGGCGGCCGAGGGAGACGTCGACCTGGACCTGGAAGCCGACGAAAACTGCACTGGAAAACCGGCAGAAAAGCCCCGGAAACATGACAGCGGGGCCGCCGACTTGGAGCGGGTCACGGACTACGCGGAGGAGAAGGAAATCTCCAGCTCTGACTTAGAAACGGTGAGGTTTGTCCCGGAAACGCACCACGTGGTTCGGTCCCGGTGCGGGATCCGCGTCGTCCCGCACCGGGACCGAACCACGTGGTGCGTTCGGTTTGTGCGAACGTGAACTCGGTCTCAGTGGGGTTTTAACGCAAGGCAATTCATTGGAGGGGTGAATTTATATATATATATATATATATATATATATATATAGCTTTTAACCCCCCCCCTTTTATCTTTAGGAAAGATGAAGAATTAAAAGCGTCTTCGTCAGAAAACAACATGTTGCATAGATTTAAAGATGAGTAACGTGACTAAATTAACCATTTAGTCTAAGAAATGTTTAAAAGAAATGTCCACGGTGACATCTCGAGATCAACAGTCCAAAAACCCCAAATATGTTTGAGTGTGAAATGAATAATGTGACGAGCAGTTTGCTCAGTTAACTAATGAGCCACTGATTATCAGAGGTTTTGCCAATTAATTTGGCTAATCGATGAATCAATTTATTGTTTCAGCTCTTGGCTCGTGAATTCAATTCAGTCTGTTCTTCAGTGTTTGACATTGAAGCACTAAAAGTAACTTCTTCCTGAAACACTGGTCGAATACGTGTTTTTAAGATGCAGTCTAGATGCTTGAACTGTAAAACAACATCTAATAAAAGAAATAAGACGTTAGAGACCCTCTTCCCATTTAGATGTATTTTAAAATGTAGTTTAAAATTAGAGAGAAATTTTAAGTATCATAATATTCATTACTTAAAAATATACCTCGGTACAATTACTTTAGATAGACGCTTAATGTCAATATGTTTCTCAGCCCCACTGTTTGTCTTATTCTGATAAATTATCCAGAAAACTATGGAGAGTAGTTCATTAGTAGCTGCAAGCGAAATGAGATATCTTGTATTTAATACTGTGAAACCTTTATGCATTTGTAGTAAACAACATTGTTTTTAATGATGCTGTGATAATAGCCAAATGTCACATGCAGCACCTTTTATTTGTGCTTTATTTTAAAATGAATAGATTTTCTATTTCAAAACTTTAAAGTGGAGACAAAAGTCTTCACCTGTGGTAAAATGTACTAAAATAGAAATGAATGAAATGTAGCTGTCTGTGTTGTGATGTTAGTTGTAGTGGCTTTCATATGAGTGAAAACGACATGTTTTCTCTTTCAGGCCATGTCGGTGATTGGAGACAGAAGGTCACGAGAACAGAAAGCCAAACAAGAGAGGTAAGATAAATGTGACGTGTGGACAGAAAACGTGTCCAACAGCAGCATCGGCTCCTTATGTCTTTATTTTTGGATAGTACATGAGTCCTGCAGTTACCCAGCAACCACAGAAAGCAAACCCACAGTTGACCATGGGAAGGAAAATAACATTTGTAGTCAGCAGGTTGAGGGATTTTTAATCGCACACAGTCCTGACATGCAGTCTGAACTCTAATGCATGAAAACACAGAACCTGTTGATGTCACTGTGCTGTTTTGCTTTCAGAGAAAAGGAGTTGGCCAAAGTCACCATCAAGAAAGAGGACGTAGAACTAATTGTAAGTTCTTCACGCAGTCATTCTGGGTTGTTTTTTTTTGTTTATTAATCTGTTCAGGAGATGTTAAAGCCACGCATCTATTTGGTACACTACTTGGCCAAAAGTATGTGGACACAGGAACAGTAAACATGTCCTTCCAAAACCATGAGCATTAACCTGCTGCTGTATCAGCCTCCACTCTTGATAAGACTTGATAAGCTGGCTGCAGAGATTTGATCCCATTCAATCACAAGAGCTTTGCTGAGGTCGGACATTGATGTTGGGTGATGTTAGGTGGGGTTGAGGTCAGGGCTCTGTGCAGGCCAGTCAAGTTCCTCCAAACCAAACATTTCTTTATGGCCCTGGCTTTGAGCACGGAGGCATTGTCATGGTGAATCAGGACTTTGTTCTACAATATCATTTGGTGTCCACATACTGTATCATGATGTACACAGGGTTCCTACAAAGTGTTGAAAGTTTGGAAAATGCTTGAATTCGAATATACTCCTTGGAAAAATGCTTGACTTTCAACATAATCTGGTGTTTCATCATTAACTCATAGAAACCAAAAATCTTAATATTTGAAAAGAAACGATCCCGTGATGTTTGCCTTCTCCTGGAATTTATAGTAACAATTTAGATGTGATGATGAAGGCTTTAGGTACCTTGACAGTACTTGAATTTTACTCTTAAAAAGCTGTACGAGCCCTGTGTACATCAAGACTTTTAAACATGAGGGTTGTCTTGAACGTAATTATGCATCCCACTTGTGGATTGGTTGCGATTTTCTTTTTCTGCATTTTTATAATCAGTTTGTTAATTTTAGTCCTTGCTTTGTGTCTTAGTTTAAGCTATAATCAGATTTTTAAATGGCACGTGGTTCATATTCTGACGTTCATGTTGCCGTGCAGATGTCAGAGATGGAGATTTCGAGGGCCGTGGCGGAGCGCAGTCTGAGGGAACACATGGGGAACGTGGTGGAGGCTCTGGTGGCCCTGACCAACTGAACAAACAGCATTTACACACTGGACTGCTTCACTTTGTTTTTGTTAAAAGGGCTCATCAAGACAATGAGGCTGAGCTGAACTCTCGTGATGTAATCTTTACCACAAATCCTTTTTTGTTCTTTTTTTAAAATAAAAGTTGACCTACCAATACTTGATTTTCTCTCTGTGGAAAGGTTTTATAAAATGATGAAAATACAAGTTTTATTCACAAACATGAAGTTACATTATTTGTAATTTCACAAATATGGGGGGAAGGGTACTGGAGGAAATCAGTACAAGAACCTTCATACTTACTGTTATTGTAAGCTGATCTGTACAAAATTAAAACTGACAGGTATTCTGGGTGTGAACTGGCACAAAAGCCATAAACCTGTTGACAACGGATAAATGTTTGTTATAGACAAAGGTGAATTGACTCATTTTCTCAGTATTTCCTCAAATGCTGTAGGAAATTGAAGCTATATTCAATTTTTACAGCCAAGATCCCACAAAGTAAAAGGGATTTTCTGCATATTGACAAATTGAAAACCAGCTGCATCTTGAAGGGTAACTCTGGTATTTTTAAACCTGGGCCCTAATTTTTTACAAATTTTGGGGTCTAAATGACTAGTTACCAATTGGAATTGGTCCAGTAGATCACCTCTGCCGGCAGCTGCGAACGGGCTGCAACATAATTCCTGAGGGCAACTGCGCCTGTGAAGGCATCCACTAAACGGTCTGTCTCTGTGGGATCCTTTCCATAATGGTGTCAGACACTTGGAATAACAGTCTGAGCCTGTCAGCGGCAAAAACAAGCACTTTTAGTGAACGCACTTGCCTGCAATGATTACATTGCAGCCCCTTCGCGGATGAGTCTACTGGACCAATTCCAAAACTTTTGGTAAGTAATAGTCATTTAGACCTCAAAATATGTAAAAAATAGGGCCCAGGTTTAAAAATACCAGAGTTTCCCTTTTAAGTAGGGTTTGAGGTGCCAAAATTAAATTAGGTTTTTTAAGTGATGGTGCACCTTCCTGGCTGATTCAAAGTAGTGGAATCAGTCTCTTTTCCTTCCACAACATAAAGTCCAGGAAAGAGAATGAGCAGGATGCAGCTTGGTCTCTGGACAGTCTCTAAAGCTGCAGTGTGGGCCTCCTCCACATCTTAAGTCTTCCTCTTCTTCACTGTGGGCCGATCAAACACGTCCCTCACGCCTGCCGCCTTCTGTTTGAAGAACTTGCTGTTCTGAGCGCTCTCCTGGGCCCAGGCCGAGTCGAACGACGTGGTGTCCTGGTCCACCAGGTGGGTGTACTTTGTGCGTCCAGACCGACCAAAGTTCTTGACCTTATGGGGGAAAAACAAACCACAACAGGTCAAATCAGAGAACGGAATGACTTATCCTTCGTTCAAAGGGAAACTGGATATCCAGCAGGTACATTTTACCTGAACGCAAAAATATGTTAGATGAAACGTGCATTAAAATATTTTACTCGTAAATATACTATAGATTCAGTGACTGCATGCACACTAAATTTCCACTATTATTCCGAATTTGATACAGGTGTAAACAGCATGTTCCGTTTGGATATTCCGGATTAGGCCTTATTCCGAATGTAGCATTTTGTGGGATAATGCGATATTCTGTTTTTAGGAGCATTTTTTTGGACATGTATACAACGGATTCAGAATATGCGTCTCAGTTTGCGACACACGGCCTCTCGCCTGTTTACAGTCAGCTCTGTGCGCTGGAAACAGTTTTCAAGGCTGGGATATCGACACCTGTCAAACACAGCCGGAGTATGCACAGCTGCATGTAAACGGGACAAATAGTGGAATATTCTTTTTTATTAGCCATGTAAACAGCTTAGTAGGAATATTGTCTTTTTCGGAATTGTAAATGTAGTCACTGAAACAAGCAGACACAATATATATGTGATTCTGGTATCTGATGTGTACATTTTCCCCCCAGAATTTAAACAAACTTAAATGCAAATTCAAGAGGTAAAATAAGTTGAAGAGGTTAATGGCAGGAAAACAAATAATGTGTAGACATGCATATACACATTTGGTACATGTTGTTTCAATGGACTAACAATAACAATATTTTAAAGGCAACAAGAAGCTGAATTCACGTCATCTTTCTCGGATTTTTAACTTCTTTCTCCCAGCACACAAATGTAGAAACTGTTTAGCACCAAACTTGCAAGTCTCACATGTTTTCCTGCCATCATATAAACACCCAGTATGGTTTAAATAGATTTAGATTTTAAGATTGGATTTACAAGTGATTCACTGATCACAGGTGAATTATTTTGCTGTAATAATAAAGTCAGGTGTAACACATGAAATATGAGTGAAAGCAGCTGACCTGCATGACTTTGGGTAAGATGGTTTTGTTGAAGTGATCCTCCAGAGTCGGTGCGCTGAAATCTCTCTTGTACACGTCGTCCTCTCCATCCTGTAACAGAAATCACGTTCAGTTACAGACCACAGCAGCTGATGATGATTTACTGTCTGCAACACCACATCAAACCAAACTTTATAAGCTCCTAAATAAAATCTGACCCACATACGTACTGAGCGGGACATTTTACAGTTGAAAAATAAACTTGTCAGTGCTCTCTGGTGGAGAAACTACGCAATGGAGACACCGTTTCTAAATTCAAATGTATTTTTTAGCATTTCTGAACTGCAATTTCTTGTCACTTATAGACCGACATAAACACAACATGGATATGCTAATATCTGCCAAGCTATTGCATCAGTCGGGCTCTAATATTTACCTTTAAAAAGAAGAGAAGATTACTAAAAGTAGGTGAAGTTAAAACTGGTCTGATAAGCTATGTGCACGTTAAGCTACGTAGGACATGCTTTAGATTTAATGTGAAAATGCAGAGAGCAATTCAACAAGTTCTTCACATTATTAGAAGCTTCATTTAACCAGTGAAATGCATCATTAGCCGTGTTTCCATTCAACTGTCAAGTGAGTTTTAAGCGAACTTTTGAAATGTCACAAAACAGAAAAGTGAATTAGGCGCATTTCCATCAACTGGTTTGGAGCGAATAAACTCGGCTTGTTGCAAAGGGAAGTTTGGTCTGAAGGTGGAGGTACAGGCTGGGACTGCGCATGGCTCTAATCCATCAGTAAACAGAGTAGAAGATGTAGAGGTTGAGAACCGGAAACAAAACAAGTTGCCTCGGCCATCTAACCCATTTCTCAGGAATTTGTTTGAATTGTTCTTTCATGTCAGCTGGTGTTCCATATCCCATTTAGCGCATCAACTTTTTTCCGACAAAACCACCTCAAGCTAGCGTAAAACCTTTTTTGTGCTACTGAGGAAGTTTTATTGAATTTTGCTGTCATGCAGCATACCTCTTCTTTTATTTCAAAATCCTGACCAAGATAGAAAGCCATGCTAGAACATAGAAGTTACATGTGACGCATACTTCCAATAAAATAGAGAGAATAATGAAGGATCAACAATACAAGTAAGATCAGAAGGAAAATGGTAATCAATGTGCCAAGTTCAGACATCAGAAAAGCAGCCCTACGGTGTTTGAAAGACTAAGTTAACTAGAAGTGTCCAAACATCTTTAACTGTAAACTACAATCACCTGAACTGTTTCAGGTGGACCTGTTGTATCCGACGTGGCTGAGGTAGACGGTGTCAGACTCAACTGAATTCATGGTAACAGTTCACCTCTGTAGCCCACATACAAAACGACTGTCACGATTTATTGCTGCTCATATCTACCCTCGCTTTGTATTACTTTGGAAAAATAAATGTATTGTTCGGATTCACTGAATATGACCGGAATCTCTGCAGTTCTATTTGATTAATTTGCTTATTATTTTGACCAAATCTTATTTTCACAAATTCAAATTCTTAAGCAAAAAGCCAAACTTTTCAGAGCGTACCAATGAATACATTTCTTCTATATCTGGATGTACAAACAAAAAAGCTGTTAAAACGTATAACCTACAGATGTTTAACTTTTTTATCTTTCTTCTTACAACTGTTAGCCCCCCTGGCGTGTTTGTGATTGTAGACTCAAGCTGTATACACATGGTGTTGTATAATTGTTTTAATAAACCTCTGTAGTGACTTACCATGAAGAAGGCTCCTCTGTGGTAGTACTTCTGGAGGAACTTGTATTTGCCTTTGGTGGCTTTGTTGGTGATGACTTTGCCGCTGTTGCGGAGCTCAGCCCTGCGCTCCTCCTCCGTCAAGTTGTGGAATCTCTCAATTTCAGCCTTCTCCCTCTCCATGCTGAGGACAAACACCGCTCGTTACCATCCTCAGCAACAACAGCAACAGCACTGTGTTTACTGGGAGGTACTAAATATGTCAAGTTAATTCATTTCAGCAGAAAGTAAAGTCAGGTGTACTCACAGTTCCCGGGCCTCTCTGTCCCTCTTGATGCGTTTCAGCTCTCTGACTTTCCAGGACTCGTATTCTTCCTCCTCGTTCTCTCCGTCGGTGTCCAAAGCGTCCAGGGCAGCCAGCGTGCGCCGGTTCTCCTCAAACTCCTTCTTAGCCTCCTCCTCCACAATCTTGAGGGTGTAGCGCCGGCGCTCCTCCACCTGCCTCTTGGCCTCAGCCTCCAGCTCTCTTTGCCTCAGCTCCTCTGCTTCGCGCTCCGCCACGGTGACTCGGTCCTTTCTGTAAACCGTCAGAGGAAAAACACATTTAACATCCTATGAAGTGAAAATTAAGTGTTGATTTATTGTTTGTATCTATTGTTATATGCTACAAACAAGTCAATAGCTTGAATACGTTAACACTTATTTGTGTTTTTATTTCGTAACTGCACCATCTTGTAAAAGGTCCAATTATTTTTCACTTAACACTAACAGCTGACTGATTTGATCAAAGTTCATCAGTTTGCTTCAGCTTCTTAAAGTCTTATATTTGCAGTCCAATCGACTCATTTTCATTAAGTCCCTGTCCAATGTCCTGTTTCATCGCGAACATCTCAAATCACACGAGGAAATCACAACCTCAAAGCCCATTAAAGTTTCTGTACCAGCAACAGCTTCCTTACACTAACTTCTATAAAAGCAAGCTGGATGCAAACAGTATCGTCTTGTTTGCCAGCTGATGCTGATGTGCCTACCTAACAATTTTTGACAACATATATTTCTCTTACACAAAATTAGGTTTTAGAAAAAGTTCAGAATTTTCTGTATTTATGCTGAAATACTGGATTTTTTCACCTTTTCAGGGCCCCCTAAAAACCATTTAAATTGAACAATGTAGAGCTGCAATGATTAGCCGATTAATCAATCGAAAGGAAATTAATTGCCAACTATTCTGATAATCGATTAATCGTTTCAGTCATTTTTCAAGCAAAAAAGTCAAACATTGTCTGGTTCCAGCTTCTTAAATGTGAGGATTTGCTGCTTTTATTTGTCTTTCTGACAGTAAATGAAGAGTCTTTGGGTTTTGGACTGTTGGTCGGACAAAACACGGACGTCACTTTGAGCTGTGGGAAACTGATGAGCACTTCTCACAATTTTTTGACATTTTTTACGATTAATCGTGAAAATGATCGGCAGTTGAATCGAAAATTATAAATAAAAATACTCGTTAGTTGCAGCCCTAGAACAATGTGAGATGGAATCATTTCTGATCAAACTGCTCGCCAATCCTGTCCACACTAAGGCCGTAAATTTTGATTAGGCGTCACGCGTAGACATTGATTAACTTAAGGGGTCACAAAAAGGTCGTAAACCACTAAGCAAGTTAGCTAAGCTAAGCCAGTTAGGAGATTAAGAAATAAAGTTTTGTATTCACACGTAGACAGAACTGTGTTTAGTCACATGACATGACTGCTCTGGATAAATGAGGCAAAGCACAGATGGAACATGATGTCTGGTTTGTTAAACTAGACAACGCCGGATATTATAATATCATTTCAAAGTCTCTGGCATCTATCTTCCTCACTCACCTACAACCATCAAACACAGGAATGTAATTTCTTTGCATGGTTTACCCAGGAATGTTACTAATTTTTGTTTCCACTGGAGCTGCAGTGGATGGTTTCTGGATATCATATCATCACATCATAATGTGTCCTGGTTAAAACTGCAAACAGAAACCCTGTTGCCCCCACGTGACGTGGATAAAGAAAGATGCTGAAACATTTACGGGTTAAAGTGCATTTGTTTTTTTAAGAAACATTTGCAGTTGTTTCAGTTCATACTTGCGGATGAAGACAGGTTTGAGCCGCGGCTCTGCTTCATCCTCGCTGTCTGTGTATTCTTCATATTCAGACTCGGACTCTGACTCCTCCCCCGACTTCCCTTCCTCCTCCACCTCCATGACCTCCATCTCCTCATTCTTCCGGTCAACGGCTCGCTGCCGCATCATTGCTCGTCTCCTCTCAATTTCCTGCGCAGAATGACAAAGTCCACATTTCAAACTTTGCTTAATGTAACAAAAAAAGAAGAAAAAAAACCCTGAGAAATTCTTGAGTGACTCAGAACGTTTAGTGAAAACAGCACAGATAGCAACCTCATCATCCACTTCTTCCTCTTCCTCCTCCTCTTCTTCCTCGCTGGTCTCCTCACGCTCTGGGTGCCACGTGCCTTCATCAGAGTCCTCGCTGCTCTCAACCACAACTTCAGGCTCTGCGATCTGTCTGTGTCTCGCAAGCCTGAAGACAAAGAAACGGGAAGCAACGTGGTCAAATTAGCATTTTGGCACCACAACATTTAACGATCACATCAGGCAAATCAAATCTTAAGAGCTGCGCGTTACCTCTCCTCCACGTCCTCGGAGACACGGTTCAGCAAACGTTTGAGACGTGGGTCAGAGACCTCCTCTTCCTCCAGCTCCACCTCTGGCTCCATTTCCTTCCCCTTCTTCACAAACTGGAAGTCCTCATCCTCCTCATCCGACGACTCCATTGGCGCGTAGTCGGGACGTTTACCTGACACGTACCTCTTCACCTTCACCTTCTCCATGGAGAGCTCACCTGGAATATGCAGAGACAACAACGAGCTTAGTCGAGCTCAGCTTTTCTACCAGCGATGCTGAAGGTACAGGTGTTTGCTGGAATCCACATAGGTTTATATTAACTATTCAACAGCTCTGCAAAACGTATTAACTTTGTCAGGTTTATGATATTACATTGTTGTCGAGTCAGACGGGTGATGATTCATTATTATTCTGCTTGTTTTTGTCCTTTTTGGGACGCAATAATTAGGTTTTTGAAGCCAGTACTAAAATCCAATAGAGCTGAATCGTTAGTAATTGAACCATCAGAAAAGAAATCTGTCATTTATCACGCACAAATGCGAAGAAATGCCTCTCAAATGTGAGGATTTGCCGCCTTTCTCGGTTTTATATCATTGTAAATTGAACAGTGTAATGAAGTCATCTTGGTGAAGCTCTGGGATAAAAACTATTGATAGATCAGTAATAAAAAATAACCTTAAAAATTCAACATTGATACTGATGCGTGTTTTGTTGAGCGTCTCAGTTACCTTCAATCCAAAGCAAACCATTTTAGTTTCACTCAACACTTTGTGTTCTTACCACAGACTGTATATTAATCAATACATCTTTACTTCTTATTTAAACCTGATATCTTACTGGGTTTGTGAGGAGCTTACGCTAAGCTAACGGCCTGCTGCGCCTCACCTTTCTCGTTCCGGACCGGCACGGCCCCGGCCGTGGACTGGATCGGAGGAAGCTTCATGTTGAGGGCGTCGCGACTAGACATGACGGCCTGGCCGACGGTACCAACTGAACAAAAGTAAAAGTAAAACAAACAGGATTTCACTTGGACTCAAAGGAGCTCGTCGTCGCTTCAATCAAACGGAAGTTTAACCGACTGAAGAGCGAGCGGACAGGAAGTGGATTTCTTCCGACAGACACTTCCTCCCAATCAGAGGCACACAAAAACACACAAAAACACACAAAAACATGTCAAAAACACACAAAAACACATAAAAACATGTCAAAAACACACAAAAACACACAAAAACATGTCAAAAACACACAAAAACACATAAAAACATGTCAAAAACACAAAAACACACAAAAACATGTCAAAAACACACAAAAACACACAAAAACATGTCAAAAACACACAAAAACACAAAACACACAAAAAATGCTGTCAAAAAACAGACAAAACATGTCAAACACAAAACACGTCAAAACATGTCAAACATTAATAAAAAACATGTCAAAAGATGTCAAAAACACACAAAAAAAACATCGTCAGTAACAATAAAACATAACAAAAACATGTCAAAATAATAAAAACACATCAAAAAACATGTCAAATATTAATAAAACATGTCAAAAACATAACAAAAAACACACAAAACATCACAAACACACAAAACATGTCAAAAATTATGTCAAAACACATTAAAAATCACCAAAACATGTCAAACACAAAACATGTCAAAACATAACAAAAACGACACCAAAACATCGCCAAAACATTGCCAAAAACACAAAACACCAATAAAACACACACAAAACATACCGAAACAGACAAAACATGTCAAAACACACAAAAACATCGCCAAAACATGTCAAAACAGACAAAAACATGTCAAACATGTCAAAACACAAAAACATCATTAAAAAACACACAAAACATCGCCAAAAACATGTCAGCAACAGACAAAAACATGTCAAAACATGTCAAAAAACAGACAAAACATGTTGCAACACACAAAACATGTCAAAACATGTCAAACACACAAAACACGGGCCAAAACACACAAAACACGCCTAAAAAACATGTCAAAACACACAAAACATAACAAAACACACAAAACATGTCAAAAACACACAAAAACATGTCAAAAACACACAAAAACACACAAAAACATGTCAAAAACACAAAAACACACAAAAACACACAAAAACACACAAAAACATGTCAAAAACACACAAAAACATGTGAAAAAAACATGTCAAAACACATAAAAACATAAGCCAACATTAATAAAACATGCTCAAAACATGTCAAAAAACACACAAAAACATGTCAACACACAAAAACATGTCAAAACATGTCAAAACACACAAAAACATGTCAAAAACACAATAAAACATCGCCAAAACACAATAAAAACACACAAAAACATGTCAAAACACAATAAAACACACAAAAACATGTCTGTAACGGACAAAAACATGTCAAAACATGTCAAACATTGTAAAACATCAGCCAAAACATGTCAAACACACAAAACATGTCAAACATGTCAAAACACACAAAAACATGCCTAAAAACAATAAAACACACAAAACATAAGTGTCAAAACCACAAAAAACATGTCAAAACACAAACATACAAAACACAATAAAACACACAAAACATGTCAAAACACACACAAAAACATGCTCGTAAACACACACAAAACATGTCAAAAACATAACAAAACACACAAAAACACACAAAAACACGTCAAAAACACACAAAAACATGTCAAAAACACACAAAAACATGTCAAAAACACACAAAAACACGTCAAAAACAACCAAAAACACACAAAAACATGTCAAAAACACACAAAAACATGTCAAAAACACAAAAACACACAAAAACATGTCAAAAACACACAAAAACATGTCAAAAACATGTCAAAAACACACAAAAAGACACAAAAACACACAAAAACATGTCAAAAACGGACAAAAACATGTCAAAAACACACAAAAACACGTCAAAAACATGTCAAAAACGGACAAAAACATGTCAAAAACATGTCAAAAACACACAAAAACACGTCAAAAACATGTCAAAAACACACAAAAACATGTCAAAAACACACAAAAACACACAAAAACATGTCAAAAACACACAAAAACATGTCAAAAACACACAAAAACACAAAAACATGTCAAAAACACAAAAACATACAAAAACACACAAAAACATGTCAAAAACACACAAAAACATGTCAAAAACACACAAAAACATGTCAAAAACATGTCAAAAACACACAAAAACACGTCAAAAACACACAAAAACATGTCAAAAACACACAAAAACACACAAAAACATGTCAAAAACACACAAAAACATGTCAAAAACATATTAAAAAAAAACGTCAAAAACACACAAAAACATGTCAAAAACACATCCAACGGGCCTTTTACAGTTCTAGTTTACTGGTCACCATCAGTAGAATATATCCCGAAACAAACATCAAGTTAAAGAGTTGACATTAAGAGAGAATATCGCAGTTTAATGTAGATATTCTGCAGTTCAACAGCATAATAGCGCCCCTGGTGGCTGATATCGCTGCTGCTATTAACATACCTATTGTACTTATTTCTACTGTACTCTGTACTACTAGTATTAACACTTGTGTGATAAAGTACCTGATATCACTGCACCAAACTTTCTACATATCCTTAATTTAACTGTGCAACCAAAATATAATAAAATAAAGACCACAGACATTTATATTAAATATGATTTATTTGTATAATTCACAAATGAAAATGTATTTTATTTGTAATTGAAACAGTCTGTCCTCCACTGTGCCGCGGCCACGCTGTCAGAGCCGGACCGCCCTCTGTCTGAACAGCTCCTCCAGCTTCTCCTCCAGAGCCGAGTTGGTCCCTTTCAGGCCTTTCACCACCTCACAGGCCCACACAAAATACTCCTGGACCCGCTCGGCTGTCCAACCTGCCACACGCACACAGAGGGGGGGAAAGTATGGTGACTAAGTACACTGTGAAGCACTGGTACTTGTGTATTTCCATTCTGTGAGAATTTACTAACAGTGCTTCACTGGGAAGTGTTACAGTTTTAGTCCACTGCATTTATCTGACAACTGTAGCTACTAGTGTCCTTAAACTAAAACTACAGTTTCATAGATTAGTTTTATTAGAGTTTTAACTCCTCAACAGTCCATGAAGTAGTAGCACTTAGGGTAACACATCTCTAATTCAACTCTCTTTCCCAAATTAGTACTTTTATTTTTCTTATTTGGGTACACTTTATTGTGTGGACTCCTGCACAGTCATTTAAAGGACAAATTGGCAATATTCTACATTTTTTCTTATTGTCCACAAATCCACTGAAAAAGACAAAAACCAACAATGAATTGACCTACTAACAAGTAACGCCCGTGTAGCTAAAGCCTGATATAGCTTAAAATAGTTCCCCACAAATGCACCGTGTCCTTGTGTTTGAGTAACGTTTGCTAAAGACTACAGCGCACAGCTGTTCCAGGAAATTATTTTTAAAAAATGAAACTATCTATTTTTGGGGGGTGGGGTGTTGTCTTGGTGCTGAGAGCTACAGACAGGGTAGGGAAGTCAAAAAGTATTGAGAGACAGACCAACACATTTAGGTTTAACTTCTGAGTTTGAATTGTGATGTTGAATGATCTAATTATCCTTTTTCTAGTTTTAATAAAAATAGCAGGGGCATTGGATAAAACACATGCTGTATTTACAATAACGATATGGGTGTGCCTATATTAATGTAATGTTTAGTTTTTCTCTTTTCTTTCTATCTAGTGATCCCATTTTTTATCACATTATGCTGTATTTAAGTTCTTAAACGTTTCACATTAAAATGTGTTTTCACGGTACAATGAACTATATAATTTCACGTGAATGTTTAATGACATTTGTTTTAAACACAATAAAAGGTTTCCTGAGCAGTTACAGTATGAGAGCAGTGACAGTGAGTGAAAGGCGCTGACCGACAGGCGTGCAGCGGTTCAGGTCCCTCAGGTTGTACAGTTTATCAGCCAGTTTGACCAGTTTGGCTTGGTGGCTGCAATGAGCCGCGTGTTCCACCTGCTGACGTTTCCTCTCCTGTTTGGACAGGCGTTTGTCATCTGTCACCTCCTGAACGATACGAGCCACGCTCGGTCCAAACTTTGCTTCAAGCTCTGCGGGAGTGGTGTCCGTGTCCTCCACCGTGTCGTGAAGCAGAGCAGCCTGCAACATGAAGACAAACAATACCCAAGCTCAGGAAAGAAACGCTGTATCTGAAAGTGATACTTGACAGTAACTAACTGATAACATACTTGCAAAACCTCTATGTCTGTGACGTCTCCTTCTTGGCTGAGGATTCTCGCTACTCCTTAAAAGGACATAGACAGAGCTGTGAGTATCAGAGAGAGAGGAAAGTCAGCAAGAAGTTTACTGTTTTCAGCTGCTGCCAGGAACATCAGCATAACAGACCGAGTGTACGTGGACCATTCGTCAAAGTCATTAATACAACGAGGAAAGTCTCAGTCATATTATAAACTCAGCCGTCTGTTAACAGGAATGAAAGGGCTTTTGATAAAACAGTCATTGCATTTAGTTGTTCCAGTTTCCAGAACAGTGAACTGTAACCTACAAAGAAATGTTTCTGTTCCACTGACACTTTAGCATCATCCTCAACATATTTTCTGCTTTTTCTCGCAAATGAAATTTAACTTTTACCATTTTATGAAAGCTTATTAAGTGGAAATCATCTTGCAACTCAAACAATTTCTTCATTAGTCAAATCATTTCGGTATCATCGGCAAATAAAGTGGGGACAGAAGATTTACAAATTATTGGTGTAAATAAGAAATAATTAAGGTCCTTAAGACAGATTGTTGTGTTACAACACGTTATTTGGACTGTGCTGTAAATGCAACCTTTAATGACTAAATACCTGCATTTATTTGAGAATTTATGGATAAATCTGACATGAACAATCTTGATCCCTTAGATTTTTGACCAAGATGGAGACACCTTAACTAACCTAAACCCAGTTTGGCATTTCTGTACTGACACGTCTGCAATAAGCTAATATTGGCCGATATATCAGCCTGATCAATGTATCGATCTAGCTCTAATAACTAGTCCTACGCGGACCCGGTCCAGGACCCGGACCCACCAATGGGGTGGTTAATATACGGCGTTCCCTCCGGATCTTTGCGTCGCTGGTTACGATGTTTCTCTGCGGCAAAATGAACAGTCTCCAACAACAAAACTGCGTCCGAAGTCATGGTGGAAAACCAGCAACACGTCCGTCCGTCTGTGCTGCAAACAGCGTGGCTCCAACCGTGTGGTGTCCGGGGGAAACACGTGATGATGGGATCAGTTCCGCTTATTTAGCTACGGAAGCAGGTAGCATCTAATATCAGCTAAACGCCGCTTTGCTGCCGCCTTGATACATATTGATTGCTTCATTCCTGTCATTTATTGAATGCTTTTGTGAAATTATTTCCATATCGGTGTCAACACTTTGACGCTAGTGTTAGTCGTTAAAATTCGTGTGATCCGAAGGATTTGTTTTTAGCCAACAAGCTAACCTAGCTAGTAGGTTAACCACAGCACTAGTTCTGTTGGCTGTAGCCTCTCTCTCTCTACCTGTTGTGTTTCTGTTGGTTGTAGCCTCTCTCTCTCTACCTGTTGTGTTTCTGTTGGCTGTAGCCTCTCTCTCTCTACCTGTTGTGTTTCTGTTGGCTGTAGCCTCTCTCTCTCTACCTGTTGTGTTTCTGTTGG